>SJYV01000636.1:39742-80143 GCA_006410875.1 Neotragus pygmaeus | reverse complement strand
CAGTGTGTGTGTGTGTGTGTGTGTGTGTGTGTGTGTATGTGTGCAGCCCAGGAACCGGCAGCTCCTGTATACACACAAATCAGCCTGAACCCTAAAGCCGTGAAGGGAGTCCCTCACGGCCTACAGTGTGTGTTCTGCTGTTCGGCCTTGCAAGAACTCGTGGGGCGGGGGTGGGGGTGATTTGCACAGACCAGGTGAGCAGTGAAGCAGGCAGAGCGTGGATGAGGGCTGGCTGGTAACGGGGGCCCCGCTACAGGTATGGACAGGCCGGCCCTGAGGCCTGGCCCATCACAGCAGAGCAAGAGCCGCTGTCAGGACACGGGATCAGAGGACAGGACCTTGCGTCCAGGCCAGGCGGGACTCCTCAGACTGTGTGCAGGCCTGGCTTCCCCGCCCCTTTCTCCTTCCTGCCCACTGGTGGACAGGCAACCGGGCATCCACTTTCAGAATTGTCTTGAGGATTGTGACTCTATGGAGAGTAATAGGGGCCTTGAAGCCGGGAGAGGGGTGAAAGCTCTGCAGGGCAGCACCAAGGATTCGGGACTCGAGCCGCCTCTAAGGTTCTCCTCTGACTGGCCTCTCTCTGGGGACTCTGAGCTCCCAGCCCTTGCAGACCAGCTCTGTCTCCACCCAAGTTAAGGGAGGTTGGAGCTGGATAAGAATTTGAGGCCTGGGCCTTTGGGAAGTAGAAACTGCTAATCTTATCCACTGGGCTCTGAGGAATTTGGCAGGGCAGGAGGGAAGAGGCTCCAGGGAAAGGGCCGGCTGGCCCCAAGCTGTCTCCCCGAGCCTGGAGCAGGGATACGCTCATTATTAATAGCCCCACCATAAACCCCGGTGATAACCAGCTTCTCCTCCCATGACACAGATAGGCCTTTGCGTGTGGAACAAGGAACAAGAGGAACAAGCTGCCAGACCCAACATGGCTGTGTTTTGTCCATGTAACAAATCTTTGGCTTGATGCCACAGCCTGTGTCCAAAGAGGTCTTATGTTCGTCGGTCCACCCAACACACCAGGAGAGCCTCTGCTGATCTACAGACGCAGTGTCCGTCCAGCCTCTGTGCCTTCTCCAGAGATGCTGTCCTGCCTCTCTGCTGGCAGAGGGCTAACCTAGGTCTGGTCAGAGGCCTGCCTTCGGGTGGCGGTCTTATTACCAAATCCCTGCTTGCTCTGCTCGCCACTTGACAAGCCAATGAATCCGAGAGACGAGGTGTTGATACACGAATACGACATCATTTGAAAAGCTGGCAGATGGAGAAGATGGCTGACTAATGTCTTAAAGTAACCATCTTTCCAGGCCCTGGATGCCAGGTTCTCTGATAGAACCAGAGAGAGAAGTGGTGAGAATAGAGAGAGGGAGGCAGTGAGGAAGTAAAGTAAAAAAGGCCATCAGTCTTGTAAAACATCTCCATGAATGCCCAGCCTTTGGAAAAATTGAAAGTGAAGTTGCTCAGTTGAGTCCGACTCTTCGTGACCCCATGGACTGTAGCCTACAAGGCTCCTCTGTCCAGGGGATTCTTCAGGCAAGAATACTAGAGTGGGTTGCCATTTCCTTCTCCAGGGAATCTTCCCGACCCAGAGATCGAACCTGGGTCTCCCGCATTTCAAGCCTTTGGAAGGGATGTGTTCATCTCTTCTTTTCACAGGTGGGCAGGATCAGATTATTTCCCTTGCAAGCTGAACAAAGGCACTTTAACAGGCAGAGGGGCAGTATCTGCTGAGGCAGACCATTAAATGTGATTATAATAACAACAGCAAGGAAAAGCAAGTTGAAGAAACAGTTCCAACACGGAGTCAGAATTGGTTCTTCTCTGCAGTCTATGGCTTTTCTCTGAGTGCCTCTTGTCTACAGCGTGCAACAGCCCCAAGGGAACAGCGGCCAGGCTGCTCCCCTCTAGGGCCTAAAGCACTACCTTCTCAGAGTTATTTTATTTCTTTGTTGAATGAATGAATAAATGAAGGAGTCACAGGAGTTAATACACCTGGTTGCTAGACAGTGCCTTAAGAGTGATCACATCGCAGGCAGAGAAGTTTGTGAAAGAAGGGAGAATGGGAAGGGAGCACAGCGGGGAAGGTGGGGGGCAGTTAAGGGGGTACTAGGGGGTCACCTTCCCTAGCACCTCACGGCCTCCATCAGGATGGCAGAGGTTTCTAGATGGAATTCATCCCCTTTCACAGACCCTGAGTGGCCCCAGAGGGGCCGTGTGAGACTTACTCAGGAACCAAGATCTGGCCCAGGCCGAAGTCACAGGGCACAGAGCCTCTTTCAGACGAGCAGATCATGAGCCCCCTGATCTAAGTAGCTTACTTCCTAGGGTCTCACAGGCATGCCCAGAACCCCTGCTGGGGAGCTCCGCTCTGCCTGATTCTGGCCTTGGCCTTGCCACGCAAGGGCCTGTGACCTCGGGAAGGTCTGCCACCTGCACAGGGCCCTTCGCATCCTCCCTTAGCTGCCACCTCAAGGGAGGCTGCCTGTGTCGTGAGTGAGGCTCCCCGGAGGCCTGGGGCCTGCTCTGAGCTCTGGGCTGCAGAGGAAAGGCCTGAGAGGGCATCTGTGTCTCTTCACCTCCCTCCATCCCCCTGGTCCAGGCCACCAGCATTTCTCACCCAGACCCTGCAATCGTCTCTTAATTGTCTTTCCTGCTTCCCTTCTGGTCCCCCTGCAAACCTTTCTCAGCAGGGCACCAGTGGTAAGTCTGAAGCACAGGAACCTGGATCCACTCTCCTCTGCCTGACACCTCCCTACGGCTCCCCAGTGCCCTGAGACAAAGTCCTCTTTAAGGAGGCTGACCCTCCCTTCATCTCTGCCCCATCTTCTCCCGAGACTGACGCCAGCCACAGGTCCAGAGGAGCCGTCCCGGGCTTTCAGAAAAACATGACTCTCTTCCTCAGTATGAGCAAATTTTGGAAAACTTTTAAACAAAGAAACCACGTGGGAAGAGTGGAAAAGGGAAAGAAGGAGAGGGCAAGAGAGGGCAGCCTTTTTTTTTTTTTTTGAGAACACTTACTTCTCTCTGAGTAGCCAAGCAAGGCCTAATCCCAGCAGTTCTGGGGCCAGATTCAATAAAAACTCTGTCTGCAGAGGCCTGAGCAAAGCCACAGAAAATAAATACTCCATGGCTTGTCCGGTCTCCTGCCGCCTGGAGCCCCGAGGGCCTTTCTATTGACTCTCGGCCCAGTGGGATATGGACGTTGTGGAATTCTCTCCCCAGCCAATCAACTTCCTCTCCCCAGTTAAGACCATTTAAAAATCATAAGTAGAGTTTCCGGTGTGGAGAGGGAAAAACAGAGGAGAGCATATTTTGGTTGAAGGAAGAAAAAAGAGAACTGCAGAAAGACCAATTTATTTTCAATCGGAGCTCAAAGCCGTTGGACGGTCTTGTTTGTGTAAAATGCTGGGGCAAGGGCCTTCCCTCAGCTCTCACACTTCCACCTCTGTGTCTCTGAACAAACTCTCCTCTCTGCAGGGCGGGGGTGAAGGGCACGGACAGAAACTGAGAAGCCAGTGCCCCGGGGCTGCAGCCAGGCCGGGGGCTTTGCAGGCTGCATGCCCTTCTGGCTGACCACTGAGAAAGTCAGGGGCAAAGAGAGCCAGGGAAGACCGAGAGAGAAAAAGACTCAGGACCACATACAGTGACGAGCTGAACCAACTGCGCTGGTCGAAATGGAACAGGCTTTTACAAACAGGGGATGTACAGGATTTGATGTCACAGGGAGGCTTTTCCAGGAAGGGTAAGAGGTGCTTGATGGGTGGGTGGATGGCCCAAACCAACGCGAGGATGGCAAGAGAGTGTGGTTAAACTCCACCGCAGAGCCTCGGGACAAACATCCCCCAACTCTTTCCTGGATTACAGGCTGAAGGGTCTGGACAGTCATCTTAGGGTGTGAAAAGTCCTAACTAACCCCAAAGTAAGGCTGAGAGAACACGACCTCTTTCTACTTCCTGCATTTCCTAGACCTTCCCTCACACTGGGGTGCCTCATAGGCTCCAGAGCGGGTAGAGGGGTGGGGAGTGAATTCACACGGCTGCTTCCCGTTTCTCCCCCTCCTCACCGCTTGCACCCTTGTTCCACCTCCAGGACAAAAACAGTGACGGCTCTCCTCCTCCAAGGGAAGGACAAGGCAGAGGGCGGGAGGGGTCTGGGCCTGGGTTCTGTCGAGGGCGGCCTGAGCCGGGGTAGCCGGGTCCCCCTCCTTTAGCACTGCCACTTGTGAAGTTCCAATGAGGCTGCTGAAGGGCCCTGGACCCAGCCAACAAGTGTGTCTCTTGACATGACCCAAGCCCTCAGGGCTTTGGGTTAGCTGTTCCCCAAAGCTCTCCCCGATAGAACTCAAAGTCAGGATTTGGGGGCTCATTGTACAGAAGGAGACTCTCAAAGTCTGACTTGCAGGGGAAAGGAAAGAAGAAAAGGCTGAGTAGAAGGTGCTGAGGACAGTCTAGGGCCTGCTCCCCATTTCCAGGGGGTAGTCGCAGGGAGCTGAAGATAAGCTTTGGAAACAGGAGCAGCTTCCCCTCTTTAGTATCTGTGTTTATGATCAGTGGTAAACTCAACTAGTTAATATTTAAAATACCCCCGGTATATATGCATGCATGCTCAGTCGTGTCTGACTGTCTGTGACCCCATGGACTATAGCCCGCCAGGCTCCTCTGTCTATGGGATTCTCCAGGCAAGAATACTGGAGTGGGTTGCCATTTGCTTCTCCAGGGGATCTTCCTGGCCCAAGGATGGAACCCGCATCTTCTGTGTCTCCTGCATTGCAGGAGGATGCTTTTGAACTGTGGTGTTGGAGAAGACTCTTGAGAGTCCCTTGGACTGCAAGGAGATCCAACCAGTCCATTCTGAAGGAGATCAGCCCTGGGATTTCTTTGGAAGGAATGATGCTAAAGCTGAAACTCCAGTACTTTGGCCACCTCATGAGAAGAGTTGACAAATTGGAAAAGACTCTGATGCTGGGAGGGATTGGGGGCAGGAGGAGAAGCGGACGACAGAGGATGAGATGGCTGGATGGCATCACTGACTCAATGGACGTGAGTCTGAGTGAACTCCGGGAGATGGTGATGGACAGGGAGGCCTGGCGTGCTGCGATTCATGGGGTCGCAAAGAGTCGGACATGACTGAGCGACTGGACTGAACTGAACTGAACTGAGCCATTGGGGAAGCCTACAGGAGCAGGATTTAAATAGAAAAGACTTCTGAGCAGCCAAACAGACATCAAAAAGCCTTGCTCCAAAACAGAAGCTCTTCACTGGTTAGTGAGACCTTAGTCAAAATCTTTGAAACTTTATGTTGAATTGTACCTGCTTGCATGGACTAGTGTCCAGACCCATGGATGAATAAAAGGTGAAAGGAGGGGAAAATGCTGTCAGAAGAAAAGAGTGATCCAGACTCAGCCATCTGAACTGTTTGGAGTAAGATGAGGGGCTTGCCTTCATAACGCTCTGAAGTTATGGCCCAAAGAAATAACGAGATTCGCAGAGGGGACCACAGTCATCAAGAAAGAAAGCGTTCCATTCTGCTCAGTGGAGGATGTGATAGACTTAAGAAAGATTCCTATTAAAAATTGCACATAGAGTTTTACAATGAACATAGGTAGCCTTCGAAGGGATAAACAGAGCATCAGGTTTCTCCTCCAGCTGAGCTGGGAGCAGTGATTTAACTACATGGAGCTCTGATTCCAGTAAGCTCCCCGGAAGCACCCCTGAAAGCAAGAAGAGAACGGGGGTCTTGCCCCTCAAGCCTGCAGCCATGACCCATCGGCACTCAGACCCCCAGGACTCTAGGGTGCTTGAGCGCTCCACTGTGGCAGGTGCAACTGTGGAAGTTCATCTTTCGTTTAAATTTAAATAATAGCCACGAGAGGCTGGTGGCTACCATTTCTGAAAGCACAGTGACCCTTAAGGAATCCTTAGGGTCCCCTGAGGCTGCAAGGAGAAGTTGCTCATGTCCTTGTCGGCCCGGACTACCACAAGCATTCACTCATTGCACGTGCCACAGTTATTAAGCACCTATTGTGTACCCAACAGAAAAAGATTATCTGGTGAAATATTTGGGTGAGCTATCAGCCTCTCCCTTCTTCTTTATTATTCCTTCCTTTCATTAGCAAATGCTGAAAGTCTTAGAAGATCAGTCATGTCTGAATCTTTGCAGTTCCATGGACTGTAGCCCGCCAGGCTCTTCTGTCCATGGAATTCTCCAGGCAAAATAAACTGGAGTGGATAGACATTCCCTTCTCCAGGGGATCTTCCTGACCCAGGGATCAAACCCAGGTCTTCTGTGTTGTGTGCGATTCTCATCTGAGCAAATGGTGTTGCATAAAAATTGTTCTAAAACTCTGGTGAGCATCAGATTCACAAGGAGATTCATTAAAAACGCAAAACTCCCCCACCCGCAAACTTTAGGTCTACTGAATCCAAACCTTCAGGCGAGTCCTACATCTGAAGCTCCTTGCTAAGAATATAAAACAATGACAGGTACTTTTCTGCCAAGAGTTTAGAACTTAGAACGTGCAATTAAAAAAAAAAAAAAAAACAGGCCCGTAAATAGTGAGCTCTTTATACAAACAACTCTTTCCCGGGGACTGTCTGCAAATACCCCAGAGAGGACCAATACCAGAAGCCTTTTTATGGTGACATCTTAAGGGAATTTGTTGGGCAGATGTTTTTCCTACCCAGGAGGTAAAGAGCTTCTAGGGAAGATCCAGCCTGCGGTCCTGACCGTGTGACCTTAAGAGAAGCCTTACCCTCTCCCCTTCTGTCCCCTATCTCTCGCCAAGCTTCATGGAACCGTGGGCTGGAGGCGGGTGGTTTCTCACCTGAAGAGGGGGTGAGGAACCCCCAAAGGACAGGTAGAACTTTCTGCACACTGGGGTAATTTCAGCTTAGAAACGTTGTTCTTATTGTATTTCAGTTCAACTGGAAGGCATTCAGATGTACTTCCAACTCAAGTTCATTGGGTACTTTCTGTGTTTTTTTTTTTTAATGGATTTTGTAAAGCAATTATCCTTCAATTAAAAATTAATACTCTCCTTACTCTTAGATATGTATTATTCTGATTGTTTTCACTAGGGTCAAAGGCGCAACCTAGGGAGCAGGTGTATTTTGCTAATGTATGGATCATGCATGTCTACATACTGTGTTAACAGACACATTCAAGATGCAATCAGTGCTTTTATTACACTTTTATTTTCTAAGTTTTAGATTAAAAAGTCAAAATAAATTATAAATGTTTACTTTTAAAATTATGTAACTTTCAAAAAAAATGAATTTAAGTCATGAGTCAGTTAAAAAAAAAAAAATCTGAGTAAAGGGTCGAACACTTCAGGTGGAAGGCTTTGATTCACTGGCTCACCTCAAGTCCCTTGTTGTTCAGATCAACTCAAGAGCATTTATTTAGCACCTGGTTTCTTCCAGGAATGGGTGTGGGACAGTCTCAAGGAGATTCACTCAGCCAGGGAAGGAGACAAGTAAACCTCACTCCCTCGGAGCATAACACCCAGGAGCCCTGACAGAGGGTGACAAGGTCAGGGTGGGGCTGGTCGTGGAGGGGTGATGCAGGCTTGGGCACCGAACAGCCAGTGACGAGGGGTTTCCCAGGCTGTGGTGATGAGAAGAGGAAGCAGGAAGGCCACGAAGCTGTGGGGTGCACGCAGACCCAGAAGAGGGGAAGGGGGCACTTTGGTCTGCGGGGCCACGGGCTTGGACTGGGAGGACTGGGAGGACACCACGGGGACTCCATGCAGGGCCCCTGCACACGACACTGACCCCTCCAAGGTGTGGGAGCTGCGTCAGGACCATAAATCCCCTAAGAGGACACACCTCTGCACTTATCCAATTACTTATTTAACAGCTTCATTGAGATATAATAGACAAGCCATTCATTCAAAGTGTACCATGAAATGGGTCTCAGAATATTCACAGATAAGTGTAACCATCCCCACTATCAACATTAGGATATTTTCATCACCTCAAGGCCTTTCATATCTAGCTATTACTCTTCAATTCCCCAACCACAGACCCCCATTCCAACCTAGCCCTAAGCAACCGAAACTGTTGCTGTCGTTCAGCTGCTAAGTCGTGTCCGACTGTTTGTGACCCTATGGACTGCAGCACACCAGGCTTCCCTACCCTTCACTATCTCCAGGAGCTCGCTCAAACTCATGTCCATTGAGTCAGTCATGCCATCCAACCGTCTCATTCTCTGACGTCCCCTTCTCCTGTCCTCAATCTTTCCCAGCATCAGGGTCTTTTCCAGTGAGTCGGCTCTTCACATCAGGTGGCCAAAGCATTGGAGCTTCAGCTTCAGCATAAGTCCTTCCAGTGAATATTCAGGACTGATTTCCTTTAGAATGGACCGGCTGGATCTCCTTGCAGTTCAAGGGACTCTCAAGAGTCTTCTCCAACACCACAGTTCAAAAGCATCAANGAGCTTCAGCTTCAGCATAAGTCCTTCCAGTGAATATTCAGGACTGATTTCCTTTAGAATGGACCGGCTGGATCTCCTTGCAGTTCAAGGGACTCTCAAGAGTCTTCTCCAACACCACAGTTCAAAAGCATCAATTCTTTGGCACTTAGCCTTCTTTACCGAGACAGAGTCCCCCCTCTAAAACCAGATTCCTCTGCCAAGTTTATGATTAACCTTTCTATCCAAAATGTTACTCGTTTTCTTGTCCAATACCTGTTCCTCTCAAGATTAAGAAGTAGCAAAGAAGAGAGGAATTGAAACAATTAGGTAGCTGTGGGACCCTACTATGCTCAAAAGCTTTTCCATGTCCCCTATCTCTTGTTTGGAGGGGAAATGTTTCAGCCTCCTAGGCCTAGATCTGACAGATAGAGTGCCTGACGAACTATGGAATGAGGTTCGTGACACTGTACGGGAGACAGGGATCAAGACCATCCCCATGGAAAAGAAAAGCAAAAAGGCAAAATGGCTGTCGGGGGACGCCTTACAAATAGCTGTGAAAAGAAGAGAGGCGAAAAGCAACGGAGAAAAGGAAAGATATAAGCATCTGAATGCAGAGTTCCAAAGAATAGCAAGAAGAGATAAGAAAGCCTTCTTCAGCGATCGATGCAAAGAAACAGAGGAAAACAACAGAATGGGAAAGACTAGAGATCTCTTCAAGAAAATTAGAGATACCAAGGGAACATTTCATGCAAAGATGGGCTCAATAAAGGACAGAAATGGTATGGACCTAACAGAAGCACAAGATATTAAGAAGAGGTGGCAAGAATACACGGAAGAANCAAGAGTGCTGTCGTCAGAGAGGGGGTCTGTCTGAGACGCCATTAAGCTTGACCTCCGGAAGAGCCAGCCCGTAGAGCAGCGGCCCCCAACCTCTTTGGCACCAGGAGCTGGTTTCATGGAAGACAGTTTTTCCACGGACCATTCCTCTCTCTGAGGGTGGGGGAGGGGCATAGTTTTGGGATGATTCAAGCCCATTCTATTTACTGTGAACTTTATTTCTAATCTGATGCTGCTGCTGACCTGACAGGAGTTACCTGTGTACAACCCCGAAGTTGGGGACTCCTGCCTTAGAGGTTCCCGGGGAGGGAAGTGTGACCAGTCTGGCCTGTGACCAGCTGTCACTCCCCTCTGAACAGAGCCCCTCACGCCAAGTCACATCCTGCATTTAGCCAGCACACCGTTCAGGTCAGCCAAGGTGCAGAGGGCCCGCAGCGCAGGCCTGTCCGGCTCAGCGGGGCACAGCTACCCCGGTAACGAGCAGTCATAAAGTGCTTGTCACGTGTCCGGGATCGGCCTCAGCCTCACACAGTTACTCATCCCTCACAGCAGCCCGACGAAGTGTCGGCACTGTGTTATCCCTGTTTTGCAGATGTAGAAACTGAGGCAGCAGGAGATTGGGGGACTTGCCTGAGGTTGCACTGACAGGGGAAGGGGTGGGGTTTTCCCCCAGACGGTCCGGCTCCAGCAGCCAGGCTCACAACCAGCTGGGCACACGCTCCAGACCGCCTCACTGAGTGGAGGTAGTCATTCCTATGTGTTCACGGCCCATAGCCCCTCATGGCCACGGGGGCCCTCCTCACAACCTTGGCCTTTCCATCCCCAGCTGGAAGGACGGTCTTGCCTTCAACGCCCTGATCCACCGGCACAGACCAGAGCTGATCGAGTACGACAAGCTGAGAAAGGTACGCTTCTCTCGCTCCCCTCAGTGGCCCACAGACACTGCAACTCTGACCCTGACCCTGGGCCACTGCCCCCAGCCCTTCTGTCGCTGGTGTCCAGAGCTGAACTCGGTGCTCTGAACCAGGGGGACCCTGTGCCAGCCATCAGGAAACCCCAGGCTTGGTGGCTAATCTCGCCTCCTTTGCTCCCCTTGGGACCTGTCCCCTTCTCCCTCCTTGAGCATTGCAGCTACCAGGGGTTATGGGAGATCCTTCCGGCTGCCCTTCCTTTTTATTTATTTCTTACAACTGTACCGGGTCCTGACGGCGGCAGGCAGGCTTCCCTTCCTTTTTATTTCTTACGATTGTTCTGGGTCCTGGCTGCGGCGGGCAGGCTCCCCTTCCTTTTTATTTATCTCTTGCAACTGTACCGGGTCCTGGCTGCGGCGGGCAGGCTCCCCTTCCTTTTTATTTATTTCTTACGACTGTACTGGGTCCTGGCTGCAGCGGGCAGGCNTCTCTCTCTCTCTTTTTTAATTTTTTAAACCTACTATTATTTTTTATACATTTATTACTTTGTTTGCTTTTTATACTGTTCTTTTCCCCTTGCAGCTAATCTTTAATGTTTATAAATCTTCTTTATTTACCTCTATTTAACTTTATATATCTATTCTTTCTTTCCTTTCTTCTCAACATGTTTGTTAATTTTATTTTCATTGCTTTTTGCCCCAATTGGCACTTTACTTTGGTTTTATTTTCCAGTTTGTGCTTTAGTTACTTCTGTTCTGATAGGTATAATTTTTGGTTTCTTTTGTTGGCTGGGTCAATCAATTGCACTTTATTTTTATTGGACTGTTTTTATTTTGTTTATGGGTGTGTATGTATATGTATATATTGTCATAATTTTTATTGTTGTTATAAACCTCTGACTCTATGTTGGGCTTTTGCAGTTCTGTGGGGTTTTGCTTTTTTCTTATCTCTTTTTTATAATTTTAATTTTTAATTTTTTAAACCTATTATACTACACTTGATCTTAACCAAAATTAAAAAGCATACATTTGAATCAGTTCTAATGAAGTGGATGAAACTGGAGCCTATTATACAGATTGAAGTAACCCAGAAAGAAAAACACCAATACAGTATACTAACAAATATACATGGAATTTAGAAAGATGGTAATGATAACCCTGTATGTGAGACAGCAAAAGAGACACAGATGTATAGAACAGTCTTTTGGACTCTGTGGGAGAGGGCGAGGGTGGGATGATATGGGAGAATGGCATTGAAACATGTAAATTATCATATGTGAAGCGAGTCACCAATCCAGGTTTGATGCATGATGCAGGGTACTCGGGGCTGGTGCACTGGGATGACCCAGAGGGATGGGATGGAGAGGGAGGTGGGAGGGAGCTTCAGGACGGGAAACACATGTACACCCGTGATGGATTCAAGTTAATATATGACAAAACCAATACAATATTGTAAAGTAAAATAAATAAACAGAAAAAACTAACAAATAAATAAAATAAACCTATTATTTTTTTCTTCATTTAAAACTCGGTTTGCCTTTCCTACTGTTCTTTTTCCCTTGTAGTTAATCTTTAATGTATATAAATCTTCTTCAATTACCTCTATTTAACTTTGCGTATCTATTCTTTCTTTCTTTCCTCTCAACATTTTGTTAGTTTTATTTTCATTGTTATTTTCCCCAATTGGCACCTTGCTTTAGTTTTGTTTTCTAGTTTGTATTTTACTTTTGTTCTTAACTAGTGAATATAATTTTTTTATTTCTTTTGTTCACTGGGTCAATCTACTGTATTTTATTTTTGTTGGACTCTTTTCACTTTGCTCATGGCTTTATATGTATATGTCTATATTCCATTATTTTGATTATCATTTGCCTGATTTTGTAACTGCCATTTGTCTGGGTTTCCCTTTTGGCTCAGCTGGTAAAAAATGGGGTGGGGGTGGGGCGGTGGGGAGATGATGGTGGGCTTGTGGAATCCCGAAAATAACTTTTAATGGAGCGAAGGCTTCCATTATGGGAAGCGCCTAGTCGGGAGAGGCGTCTCCACGCCTCGTTTCCCGTCACAGCCTCGCCACCAACTGGCTGAGTGACTGGGTCACTTCGCCACCCCACCCAGCCAGGGTTAGGAAAGTGGACTCGGTGGGGAAGGCCAACACCCCTCACCCGGACTAGAGTGAGTGGAGGTCTTGACCGTTCAGAGACGAGCACGTGGGTTTTCCTTCCTTAAAACACACTGATAGATAGGCAAAGCGGAGATGAGATTTAAGATAAAAGCAGGGGACAGCGGTTTGCTTTTCTGAATGCTGTGCTCTGTGTCTAACTCTAGTTATATTTATCACCCAGTCAAGGTCAAGGTCACCTTCACAGGTCTGTGCAGTTCCATTAATTATATATTACCCTACTTCCATGGGGAAAGCCCCTGAGAACTTTGCTTGCCAAATGGCTTCAGAGCCTTCAGACATTTATACAATCCTCCCCTAAAGGGACGTGCTGGGAGGGCCACCAAGGGCCTGAAAAGAGGGACTTTGGCTAGAGGGAGAGAAGAGTGAAGGTGGACAGGTGATGTCACCCTGATGGATCTCATTTCCCGGAGCCGCAAAAGGTTTATGGCCCTGTCCAGGGGAGGCCCTGCCCACCCCACCACCATGGCCAGGTAATGTTAGTGGACATCCAGGGCAGCACCGCCAGGAAGCTTCACTACCTGGTCGTGTGTTCTGGGAACCGGGCTGACTCCCCGCTCTTCCTCTCTGCTCTGCGGGAGGGGTGGGGGCGATGAGAGCTGGAGAGAGTCCTTGTTCTTTCTGTGCTAAGCAAAGCTAACCTCAGGGCCGCCTTCCACAGCCCCCCAGCTGCAAACACAGGTAGTGTCACTTCCCCGATGGGCCACAGGCAGCACTGGGAGAGAGGCAAAGGGCTCCATTTTAAGTGATGGGATGGTGGGGAGGAGTGAAAGACAGGACGATTAGTGCTCCACTTTGAAAGAAGGCAGGGGAACAATTACTTTAAAAGGTTTTAATTGGTCCTGTTCAGAAGAACTCACTCCTCCTGTGCTAAAACCCCAGGCCAGCTCAGACCTGCACGCTGGATTGCCCAAGCACCTCCCTGTTCTTTCCCTTTGAATACCAGCTTTCTGAGCAAAGGCCTCTATTGCCCTCCCTGTGGTGCCTTCTCCCTTCTTGGGTGGGTGGGTAAGTATGTGTGTGTCTGTGTGTGTGTCCTCAGTGTCTGTGTGTGTGGAGGCCTGACAGGAGGAAGACCTCTCTAATTTATTCTCTCAGCTCTGCATCCTGACTCACTTGGGGCGGGTCTCCATCACAGTCTCAGTCAAGTGAGTGAGGAAAGTAGCTTCAAGCAAATTGGAAACCATTTGGGAGAAGAGCTGGTAGGCAAAGAGGTTGAGCACATATCCTAACTGTGGCAACAAACCAAAATCAGAGGAAAACCCCACAAAACATCAAACTAGGTTTCAAATTATTTGCCAACAGCTAGTTTGTGCCGCATAATAAAGCTGGGCTATTTCCAAGCATCTTGAAGGGAAAGGGGGTCAAAACTGGCCAATCTTCTCTTTGAACAAATGGCTGATTCTAAGGCCGGGGCAGGAAATGCTCAGAATAAGCCTAGAGAACTGTGTAGTGCCAGAAAGCAGGAAAGTGCTCAAAGATCAAAAGAATGGGGCACGTGAAAGGGACACAGGAGCCACCTGAAAGCGCTCCTGACGGCCAAGGCTGAAACAATTCGAGCAAAAGAGTAAGCACCGTCATAGAGGATCTTAATACAAAGTGTAAAATAAATATCTGTGAATGAATCCATACTGATCCAAAGAAATGATTGGTTTAAGGAATGAATGAATAAAGGAGGAGTCAAATCTCCCACACAGATAACTCCAAATAATTTATATAGACATTCTCCCCTCAAAGAAGTAGAGCCTCAAACCCTTGCTCTTGAATGTGACCTGCACTTCGTGACTCGCTTCCGAGGGTACAGTGTGGGCAGGACAGTAGGAGAGAGTTACTCTGCAGGGCAGAAACCTGGCAGACACAACCTCAGTGGGGTGATCAGGATCAAGGTCACCAGTTATGTCAATATCGTGGCCTCCTGGTTTGCTGTGGTGAGAACACTTCATCTCTGCAATCTTCCGCCCCGAACCCATCACCATAAGGAAGACATCAGACAAAGCCAGTTGAGTTGCAGTCTACAAAATACCTGACCAACATTTCTCAAAACTGTCAAGGACATTAAAAACAAGGAAAGTCTTGAGAAATTGTCACACTTCAGAGAGCCTAGGGAGACATGAGGATTAAATGTAATGTATGCCCCAGCCTTTTGATCTTTGAGCACTTTCCTGCGCTCTGGCACTCCACGGTTCTCTAGACTTATTTTGAGCATTTCCTGCCCACACTTTAGAATCGGCCATTTGTTCGAAATAAATAAAAAGGACATTAGGGGAAAACTGTGGAATTAGAATCAAGTATGAGGTTGAATTAATTGTAATATACCAATCCAGTTTCTGAGTTGTCACAAAATGGTATCATAGTAATGTGAGATGTTAACAATAGGGGAAATTGAGTGCAGGGTATATGGGAATGGGCTGCACTGTATTGTAACTTCACATAATGTAAAACTATCCTGAAAGGAAGAGGTTTTTGTTTTGTTTTTTAAGTTAGTCTGACTTGGGTCTTAGAATCACAGGATTTAGTGGTTCTGAACAGGGGAAAGGATACTAGCAAAGGAACCCCAGGGGCCTCCAGAGACACTGCTGAGATTCATTTGGTGAGTTGATCAGGCTGAGTAAAATACTTTGGTTTTCAAATCTCTTCATGGTCCATATAGAGTGAATTTAAAGCAGCTTGTGGGTTGCCCAAATAAAAAACAATGCCATCCCCAAATTCCTTGTGTAAATTTTTAGTTGCTTCGAAAGAAAGTGCATTTAAAAACGTGGTGATCCCTTTTACAGAAAATTCAAAAGCAGACAAAAGCAGGTGTGAGGAGTCAGGAAAATGGTTAGTTACCATGATTGGGAGGTGACTGGGAGGGAAAGAGGAAGGGAGTTTCTAAGTACCAGTGATGTTTTTGTTTTTGACCTGGGAGCTGGTGATAGTTGATGAAGGTGCATGCTTATGATCCATGCACTTTTCTTTTTATGTAGGTTATATGTCAGAAAGGGTTTATGAATCAAAAAGTAAGTTGATTTTAAGCATTAAACTTTTTAAAAAATTATTACTATTTATTTATTTTTGGCTGTGCTGAGTCCTCCCCGCGGTGAGGGCATGTCTCTAGTTGTGGAGGGCAGGAGCNTAGTTGATGAAGGTGCATGCTTATGATCCATGCACTTTTCTTTTTATGTAGGTTATATGTCAAGAAAGGGTTTATGAATCAAAAAGTAAGTTGATTTTAAGCATTAAACTTTTTAAAATATTATTACTATTTAATTTATTTATTTTTGGCTGTGCTGAGTCCTCCCCGCGGTGAGGGCGTGTCTCTAGTTGTGGAGGGCAGGAGCTCTTCTCCAGCTGCAGCATGTGGGTTCAGTCGTTGCGGCTCCCAGGCTCTGGAGCACAAACAGTTCTGGCGAACAGGCTTAGTTGCTCCACAACAGGTGGGATCGTCCCGGACCAGGGATCGAACCCCTGTCTCCTGCAGGGGGATTCTTAACCACTGAGCCACCAGGGAAGCCCCAAACTTTAAACTTTAATGCTGGGAGAGACCAACACCCCTCTCGCCACCCTCCGGGAAGCACAATCTAGAAAGTCAAATAGTTTGCCGGAGGGCAGACGCAGCATGCCCTCCCAGAGCCCGGGTGTGTGGATGCCTGCTAACCAGGGCTTTCCCTGCTCTGCGGGGCAGCTGGACCCCTTTAACCAGAGCACAGGGCTGGGCACAAGCACCTCCTTGGGGAGGGCATTGCAAGGAAGGGCAGCCCCAGCGCCAACCCTGGGTGACCTTGGCCAAACTTTTATTCTTCTGTGCCTCAGCTTACATTCTGTTCAAGAGGATCTCCCACTACTGCATCTGTAGGTCAGTCAAAAATGTTGCCCTGTCGGAATTCTCTGACCGTCCAGGGGTTAGGACTCCGCTCTTCCACTGCAGGAGGCACTGGTTCTGTCCCCAGTTGGGAAACTAGGATCCCCCATGCCCTGCAGCGTGGCAAAAAAAAAATGTTGCCCTGTCACTAAGTTAGACTAGTCTTGTTCCATCAGCTCCCTCAGATCCCACTCTGTGCTTAGATCCCTGGAAATTTTGTGCCTGGAAAATAAGGGCATGGCAGAAATGCTGGTGACCGTAGCTGTGTCTCAGAGTGACGAAGGGGAGAGAGGCTGGACCAGAGCTGAACGCTCCGCTTGGAGAAGCTGATATAATCTGAGGTTGTGATAATAAACCTCTGGGCTTCCCTGGTGGCTCAGACAGTAAGGAATCCACCTGCAATATGGGAGACCTAGGTTCAGCCCCTGGGTTGGGAAAACCCCCTGTAGAAGGAAATGGCAACCCACTCCAGTATTCTTGCCTGGAGAATCCCATGAACAGAGAAGCCTGGTGGGCTACAGTCCACAAAAAGTCAGAGATGACTGAGTGACTAACACTTTCACTTTTGTGATGATAAAAAGATGATAGTTCTGGTATATTATGGTGCTAATTGGAGAATTTTATTCATTCACTCAGCATTCATGTGTGGGACTTTTCAGACCCAAAATGCTGTGATCTGGGTACCAACTTTCAATAGGAATGTTAACCAACTGAGAGCCTCCAGAGCACTGCTACAGGATGGTTAGGGATCAGAAATCCTCTTCTGGGTCAATAGCCCAAAAGAACAGGGCATGTTTAGTTACTAGGAGAGGAGGTGAAGGAAGACGGTAAAATCGTCAAGAAAAGCTGGCATGTAGAGGGAGGTTACATTTGTTACGTGACTGCTAAAGCTAGGAGTTGCATGGATGAGGGGAAGTTATAAGAAGGCAAACCAGTTCAGTTTGGCGTCAGTCTTTTAACTAGAAAGTTCACCAAGAGAAGAGCAGGTTTCCTTGAAAACAGGTAATTCACAGTCTTGAACGCCTTCAAACAGGCCGATGATCTGATCTCCTACTGATCATTTCTAATGTTCTTCCTAATCCTGGCTCTATAATTCCTGAGGAATTATAGGAAAGAGATTTTCCAGCATCTCTTATTTCAGGATATAAAATTCTGTCTTTAACTACAAACAAAGTCATCTACCTCTTAGTATAGGAGGTTTTTTTAATCTATGACTCAAATAATAACACTGATGATTGTTATTTTACAGCTAACACGGAGCTACATGTCAGAGATTTTTCTAAATGTTTTGCTACATATACTAAAAAAAGTATTTATTTAATTCAGAATGATCCTTGATGAAGTTGCTGTGATCATCCTCCCTATTTTACAGATGTGAACACTGAGGCACATTGCTAGCAAGGGGCAAAGCCAAGATTTGAACCCAGGTCATTTGATTCTGGATCACCGAAAAGGCAAGAAAGTAAGTACCAGAAAAACATCTATTTCTGCTTTATTGACTATGCCAAAGCCTTTGACTGTGTGGATCACAATAAATGTGGAAACTTCTGAAAGAGATGGGAATACCAGACAACCTGACCTGCCTCTTGAGAAACCTATATTTAGGTCAGGAAGCAACAGTTAGAACTGGACGTGAAACAACAGACTGGTTCCAAATAGGAAAAGGAGTACGTCAAGGCTGTATATTGTCACCCTGCTTATTTAACCTATATGCAGAGTACATCATGAGAAACACTGGACTGGAAGAAACACAAGCTGAAATCAAGATTGCCGGGAGAAATATCAATAACCTCAGATATGCAGATGACACNGCGGAGCCTTGGAGGAGCAGCCAGGTGGCCACTGTCCTATCTACTAGGACATTTTGATGTTTGAAGGGAAGGTAGGACATTTTTCTAAAAACAGCAAATATTTTCAGTTTTGTGGTCTTTATGATCTCTGTCACAACTGCTCAACTTTCCCTTTGTAGGAGAGAGCAGCCCTAAACCCTCCCTAAAGGCATGGGCATGGCTGGGCTCGGCCTCCTGGGCTTACTTTGCCAACCCCTGGGAGGGAGAGCTGCATTCTGGGAAACTGCTTCCAGGCACTGCCCTAAGAGCTGGACCACCCAGGGAGGTTCCATCCTTCCAGCAATGTAGCCCTCCTGTCCACAGGGAGAGAGCGAAACCATGTACAGTGAAATAAAAGACGCATTCGAGAGTTAATGGCTGGGAAATGTGAAGATGTAGAAACAAAATAGCTCTTGGGCTGGGAAACTGCTAACAGTTTAGATCATAATTCTGCCACATAGCCGAACTGCCAAACTCTGTTTCCGGAACAATATAGATAAAGGCCGGACATACATTCCTAAGTTGTTTTCACAGGAAGCAGACTCTGGATGAACACTGCTGACCACAAGAACATTGACCCAAGACTGGTTGGAACCAGGAGATTGATAATGCATGAAACTTCAGCTTGAAGCCAACCAGTCCGAGAATTGTCCACGAGCTGACCACACCCTGCTCCCTGAACACTGTAAAACTCACTACCCACTCCAGGTGGGCCACAGTCTTGGGGGCATTAGCCCCCTGTGGCCCTCTTTGTAGGACAAAGCAAGAAAAGCCACTCTTTTCTACTTCACCCAAAACTGTCTCCACGTTTCTATTCAGCACCAGTGAATAGGGGCCAAGTTTTGGCAAAAAAAGATGTTCAGATTGCTATGCCTCTTAAACTAGCATGTTGGGCTATGCTAAGTCCAAACCCAGGTGAGTTGATTCATTTGCACTGGAGATCTCATGGTTATTTTAAATTCTCCAAAGTAATGAATACCTCGCATTCAATACCTCTGGGGAATGGCTGGAATTTCCTTCTTTGTCAGAAGTGTGGAATTGCCAGTAGCATCGAGTTGCCTTCTCGTTATGGTGCAGAATGTGGAGGAAGGAGGTGAGAGAGTGGGACTCGGCTGATGCAGTGCCACATCTCAGCCCAGTCTCTAAAGGTTTAGGAACCATTTGGTCTCTCGTCCTTAACCAGGTATTAGGGAACATGCCCCCAGCACCCACAGAGCATCGTAAGACTTGAGTAAGAGCCCAGGGGAAACGCTCTGCAGAAGGGGGAATCCTGACTCTTAGTACCAAGGGACTCGGGATGCACAAGCCCTCTGCTATTTCATCTTTAACATAGAGAGTGCATGCTCCCCACTGAACTGTGAGGAGGACTAAACAAGGAAACCACATGAAGGCTGCAACCTGGTCTCTGACACATTCTGAACCCAAGACTAGCTGACAGCCAGTCAACCAGCAACCAGTTGCTTGGCCTGTGCAGATGAAACCGCCACAGCCCCACCCATCAGAGCAGCCCCTAGATGAGCTGAACTTAAAAAACCCAAACCAAACCCCTATACTACCTTCTGAGCCATCTAGGTTAGGAGGCAGAAACTTAGAGTTGTTTCATTGCTTCATTTGGCCTCAAAAAGAACTTTTAATTGTCTGTTATTGCCTGCTATTTCCATGGGACCAACAATATTCTCTAAAGCAAAATCTGCTATTTTAGGCTATGAGGGTCTAAGGATGATTTTTTTTTTTTTAATTTTAAATAGGAACTGCCATTTCCTACTTATCTTTAACTCTCACGTCAGTACTTAAGTATCTCCTCCTTCATTCACTCATTACCTCATTTACAGTAGGTGTCTGAGCACCTACTGTGTGCAGGACCATTCATAGCAGTGAATGGACCTTGTATTACAATGTAGCTAAGAGATAATAAATAAAAATCTGAAGTGTAAAGTATTCAGATGCTGGTAAAGTGCAGTAGAGGAAAGGCAAACAGAGAAAGGGGGCCAGGAAAGCTAGGATGGGGGGATCTGGCTACTTGATGCACGTGGCTGAGGAAGGCCACAGTGGAACTGTGCAGATAGAGGCAGGAAAGGTGATTCCAGCGAATGTGAAAAGGGAACTTCAGCGTGGTTTGTTACCATATTAAAGGGTAAGGAGTCAGTGTGAATGGAGCAGAGCGAGCAGGAGTAAAGTGTTGAGGTCAGAGAGGAGAAAGCAGGGGCCATCATGCAGTGTCTTGTGGGTTTTGATCTGAGTAGGCTAGGAAACTATGATGATTCTTTTTTTTTTTTTTTTTACTTTACAATACTGTATTGGTTTTGCCATACATTGATATGAATCAGCCACGGGTGTATATGAACCCCCAATCCTGAACCCCCCTCCCACCTCCTACCCNACTAAGGTCCGTCTAGTCAAGGCTATGGTTTTTCCTGTGGTCATGTATGGATGTGAGAGTTGGACTGTGAAGAAAGCTGAGCGCTGAAGAATTGATGCTTTTGAACTGTGGTGTTGGAGTTGCCTCATTGGAAAAGACTCTGATCCTGGGAGGGCTTGGGGGCAGGAGGCGAAGGGGATGACAGACGATGAAATGACCGGATGGCATCACTGACTCGATGGATGTGAGTCTGAGTGAACTCCGGGAGTTGGTGATGGACAGGGAGGCCTGGCGTGCTGCGATTCATGGGGTTGCAAAGAGTCAGACACGACTGAGCGACTGAACTGAACTGAACTGATGTTGAATAAATTTATCAATCTTTTAAGGTTAGATTTAGAAGACTTTTCCTTACTCTGAACTTTTTAGAGTCTCCTCTTGTATTTTTCTAATATTGTGGCTTTAGTTTTCATGCTGAAATCTCTGATCCATCTGGAGTTTCCTTCGTTACGTGAAGTGAATAACTGATGTGTTTTGTTTTCCATGTCCCCATTGAGTTGTCCCAATGTTATTTATTGGATATTCATTTTCTCTCAAGTGATTTGAAGTACTGTGTTTATGTTTAACTAAACCCCATATATATATTTGAAATAATTCAGAGAATGTTCTCTGACTGCTATGAAATTAATTTGCAAAAAGGGAGCTAGAAAGTCCCCCAAATGTTTGGAAACTAGGCAACACACTTCTAAAATAAACTATGGGTCAAATGGAAAGCAGAAAATATTTTTAACTAAATGACAATGAAAATACATCAAAGCTTATAGGCGGTAGCTAAAATCATACTGAAAGAAATGTATAGTTTTTATGCGTGTGTTATAAAAGAAGGAAGGATTAAAAAATCAATGATCTAAGTATCTAGTTCAGTTAGGGGAAAAGAAGCACATCTGAAGTCCAAAGAGAAAAAGGACAACAGAACTCAGAACCCAGAAATTAACAAAATAGAAAACAAACATATAATATAAAAACTTATCAAAGCCATAAGTAGATTCTTTGAAAAGAAATATATTTAAACTGCTTTCTGACCTCTCCATTCTGTTGCATGGATCTATTTATGCATGTGTCAGTAAACTCCTGTTTTAATTACTAAAGCTTTATAGTATCTTTTTAATATGTAGTTGGGCTAGTCTCGATCCCTCTTCTCTTTCAAATTTTACCTAGCATTTGCTTTTCATTTGAACTTTGCTCTTAGCTTTATTAGCTTGGCCAGTTCCCCTGCAGATCTTTAGCTTAAACCCTATTGACATTTCTATTGGGATTAAGTTAAATTATACATTAATCTGAAAAGGATTGACATCTTTTAACACTGCCTTCCTATCCAAGAACAGGGTGTATGTTTTCATTCATGCAGGTCTTCTTTAGTGTTTGAAAAATGCCTTCCTTTAGATCATGTATTATTTGTGGAATGGCTTCCCTAAGTATTTTTTGTTTTTATTTGGTTGGTTTGTTTGCATTGAAAATGGGAGCTTTTCTTCCATTATATTTTGTCCTTTAGGTTATCAACTTCTAATATTTCTATTTAACATATAATGAAGATGATATTTTGGACACTTTAGCTAAACCCATGTGAATCATACTTGTNTTGGTTTGTTTGCATTGAAAATGGGAGCTTTTCTTCCATTATATTTTGTCCTTTAGGTTATCAACTTCTAATATTTCTATTTAACATATAATGAAGATGATATTTTGGACACTTTAGCTAAACCCATGTGAATCATACTTGTCAACAACATCCTTCTCAAACATGAAATGTACATTTGACCTATGTTTCGTGTTTCTGACATATCATCTTTAGGCAACTGCTTTGTATAATCCCCCAAATTTCAACAAAACCGCTTCTGATACCCCGAAGCAATAAAGTATTTTTCACCACAGTTACATAGTCACAGATATTTATCGCAAGAATCTCCACTGTGCTGTGAGTATTTTGTAGACAATGTACATTACAGACCTGATTCATCTTCCAGGAGAGCTTTTTGGAAGTCTCCCCTATGAAACACTGCATGTGCCACTCTCTGCCTGAGCATACCCGGATCCATAAGGGATCTAGAGACGCATCTGCAAGCTCTATAGTCCTTTTAATATTGAATTACCATTTTTCTGAAATATAAAAGTAATTAATACGTACTCATCAAGGAACATTAGGAAACATGAAGAAGAACATAAAAATGTGCCTATAATCCCTACCACCCAGAGGTAACCAACGGTTTGTTTCCTTATGACCTTTTTCATATAGTGGTATCGTATTCCAAGATTGAGATCACTTTAGTTTTGAGATGGTTTTGAGTCCTGTTTCTCATGAATATTTTGCCATGTCATTACATATTCTTCAAAAGCAAGCTTTTTATTGGTGGCATGGTGTTTCCTAACACAGATATTTTATAATCTGTTTGCTCATTCTGCTATTATTTCGCCCTTGGACTGTCTCCAGTTGTTCCAAAATAAGACTTAAGTCAATACCCTTATACAAACATCTTTGCCCTCTTCTCTTATTATGTCCTTTGAATACATTCTTAGATGGATTACTGGGTCAGAAATGGAAACACTTTTTAAAACTTGTGGTAAAATATACGTTACCTAAAATTTACCATTTAAACTATTTTTACATGTACTGTTTAGTGGCATTAAGTGTGTTCACATCATTGTGGGACTATTGCCACCATCCACCTCCAGAACTTTTTTCATCTTGCGGAATTAAAACTCCGTACCCATTAAACACTAACTCCTCATTCCCACTGCCCCTTGAGCCTGTTGCACCCTTTGCTCTTTCTGTCTCAATGAATTTGACTACTCTAGGTACCTCATGCACGTGAAGTCATACAGTATTTGTCCTTTTGTGACAGTTTATCTCACTTAGCATGTCCTCAAGTTTCATCCATATTGTAGTATATGTCAGAATTTCCTTCCTTTTCACGGCTGAATAATATTCCATTGTATTTCATTATGGTATTCCATACCACATTTTGTTTATCCACAGAAATATTTTTCAGGCTCTTGGTCAAACTCTCTACTGTGGCCAGAAAGATCACACCAATTTATGCCAGGAATGCATAAAATTAAAATTCCGAAGTTTGCACAGGTGACAGTGTATTACAGTTAAAAAAAGGTAAGTGTAAATGTGCATGCTCAGACATGTTCCACTCTTTGCAGACCCATAGACTGTAGCCCTCTGGGCTCCTCTGTCCATGGGATTTTCCAGGCAAGAATGTTGGAGTGGGTTGCCACTTCCTACTCCAGGGGATCTTCCGAACCCAGGGATCAAACCTGCGTCTCTCGCATCTCCTGCACTGGCAGGCAGATTCTTTACCANTTTTAGAGTCTCCTCTTGTATTTTTCTAATATTGTGGCTTTAGTTTTCATGCTGAAATCTCTGATCCATCTGGAGTTTCCTTCGTTACGTGAAGTGAATAACTGATGTGTTTTGTTTTCCATGTCCCCATTGAGTTGTCCCAATGTTATTTATTGGATATTCATTTTCTCTCAAGTGATTTGAAGTACTGTGTTTATGTTTAACTAAACCCCATATATATATTTGAAATAATTCAGAGAATGTTCTCTGACTGCTATGAAATTAATTTGCAAAAACGGAGCTAGAAAGTCCCCCAAATGTTTGGAAACTAGGCAACACACTTCTAAAATAAACTATGGGTCAAATGGAAAGCAGAAAATATTTTTAACTAAATGACAATGAAAATACATCAAAGCTTATAGGCGGTAGCTAAAATCATACTGAAAGAAATGTATAGTTTTTATGCGTGTGTTATAAAAGAAGGAAGGATTAAAAAATCAATGATCTAAGTATCTAGTTCAGTTAGGGGAAAAGAAGCACATCTGAAGTCCAAAGAGAAAAAGGACAACAGAACTCAGAACCCAGAAATTAACAAAATAGAAAACAAACATATAATATAAAAACTTATCAAAGCCATAAGTAGATTCTTTGAAAAGAAATATATTTAAACTGCTTTCTGACCTCTCCATTCTGTTGCATGGATCTATTTATGCATGTGTCAGTAAACTCCTGTTTTAATTACTAAAGCTTTATAGTATCTTTTTAATATGTAGTTGGGCTAGTCTCGATCCCTCTTCTCTTTCAAATTTTACCTAGCATTTGCTTTTCATTTGAACTTTGCTCTTAGCTTTATTAGCTTGGCCAGTTCCCCTGCAGATCTTTAGCTTAAACCCTATTGACATTTCTATTGGGATTAAGTTAAATTATACATTAATCTGAAAAGGATTGACATCTTTTAACACTGCCTTCCTATCCAAGAACAGGGTGTATGTTTTCATTCATGCAGGTCTTCTTTAGTGTTTGAAAAATGCCTTCCTTTAGATCATGTATTATTTGTGGAATGGCTTCCCTAAGTATTTTTTGTTTTTATTTGGTTGGTTTGTTTGCATTGAAAATGGGAGCTTTTCTTCCATTATATTTTGTCCTTTAGGTTATCAACTTCTAATATTTCTATTTAACATATAATGAAGATGATATTTTGGACACTTTAGCTAAACCCATGTGAATCATACTTGTCAACAACATCCTTCTCAAACATGAAATGTACATTTGACCTATGTTTCGTGTTTCTGACATATCATCTTTAGGCAACTGCTTTGTATAATCCCCCAAATTTCAACAAAACCGCTTCTGATACCCCGAAGCAATAAAGTATTTTTCACCACAGTTACATAGTCACAGATATTTATCGCAAGAATCTCCACTGTGCTGTGAGTATTTTGTAGACAATGTACATTACAGACCTGATTCATCTTCCAGGAGAGCTTTTTGGAAGTCTCCCCTATGAAACACTGCGTGTGCCACTCTCTGCCTGAGCATACCCGGATCCATAAGGGATCTAGAGACGCATCTGCAAGCTCTATAGTCCTTTTAATATTGAATTACCATTTTTCTGAAATATAAAAGTAATTAATACGTACTCATCAAGGAACATTAGGAAACATGAAGAAGAACATAAAAATGTGCCTATAATCCCTACCACCCAGAGGTAACCAACGGTTTGTTTCCTTATGACCTTTTTCATATAGTGGTATCGTATTCCAAGATTGAGATCACTTTAGTTTTGAGATGGTTTTGAGTCCTGTTTCTCATGAATATTTTGCCATGTCATTACATATTCTTCAAAAGCAAGCTTTTTATTGGTGGCATGGTGTTTCCTAACACAGATATTTTATAATCTGTTTGCTCATTCTGCTATTATTTCGCCCTTGGACTGTCTCCAGTTGTTCCAAAATAAGACTTAAGTCAATACCCTTATACAAACATCTTTGCCCTCTTCTCTTATTATGTCCTTTGAATACATTCTTAGATGGATTACTGGGTCAGAAATGGAAACACTTTTTAAAACTTGTGGTAAAATATACGTTACCTAAAATTTACCATTTAAACTATTTTTACATGTACTGTTTAGTGGCATTAAGTGTGTTCACATCATTGTGGGACTATCGCCACCATCCACCTCCAGAACTTTTTTCATCTTGCGGAATTAAAACTCCGTACCCATTAAACACTAACTCCTCATTCCCACTGCCCCTTGAGCCTGTTGCACCCTTTGCTCTTTCTGTCTCAATGAATTTGACTACTCTAGGTACCTCATGCACGTGAAGTCATACAGTATTTGTCCTTTTGTGACAGTTTATCTCACTTAGCATGTCCTCAAGTTTCATCCATATTGTAGTATATGTCAGAATTTCCTTCCTTTTCACGGCTGAATAATATTCCATTGTATTTCATTATGGTATTCCATACCACATTTTATTTATCCACAGAAATATTTTTCAGGCTCTTGGTCAAACTCTCTACTGTGGCCAGAAAGATCACACCAATTTATGCCAGGAATGCATAAAATTAAAATTCCGAAGTTTGCACAGGTGACAGTGTATTACAGTTAAAAAAAGGTAAGTGTAAATGTGCATGCTCAGACATGTTCCACTCTTTGCAGACCCATAGACTGTAGCCCTCTGGGCTCCTCTGTCCATGGGATTTTCCAGGCAAGAATGTTGGAGTGGGTTGCCACTTCCTACTCCAGGGGATCTTCCGAACCCAGGGATCAAACCTGCGTCTCTCGCATCTCCTGCACTGGCAGGCAGATTCTTTACCAGTGTGCCACCTGGGAAGCCATATCATAGCCGTGAAGCGAAATAGTGAAAGTCGCTCAATTGTGTCTGACTCTTTGTGACCCCATGGGCTATACAGTCCATGGAATTCTCCAGGCCACCATAATCTAATTATTCATATCATGTTTGCATAAGCTCTTCTGTATTTGCAGATATGCAGCCGCGAGTTATTGCAAAAGGACCCTCAAAGTGTGGTCCTTCCTACACACCTTCCTAGTATATCTGTGTGTTATACGCATATACATACATATAGCTAAAGATGAATGTATTTAGTATTTATCAAAGGGTAAAGGAGCTTGTCCACAGTTTGGATCAGAGCCTCAAAATCTAAACTCATGCCCTATGGCACTTGTCAGATTTTGACTTCCCAGAGTTCCACTCTTTCAAATCTCAATCAATTTTTTGTGTCTATCAAAAAAGGCACTAAAGATTTTATTTGGGAGGAAATATCTGGCATTTGTATGGCATATGAAACTTTTCAAAGGGCGTCGCTTACATGATCTCATCTGGTTTCTACAGCATCCTCAGCCCCAGGAGGCAGGCAGAGTGATACTGTTGATCATATTTGTGCAGACGCAGATTCAGAGAAGTGTTGCTACCTGCTGGAACTTGCGCAGCCCAGTTTGGGACCCCAGAACTCAAGCTCCCATTTCCTGACTACTGTGTACTGCCTCTGTGCTCTCACGCCTTTCCAGCTCACTCTTGCTGTTGCTAGAGTATGTTTCTCCTTTCCTTGGCATGTCAACATTCTTGGGTTGTCCAGGAATGTACTTTCTTGGAGAGGAAAAGGAATAGATATTTCTGCCGCACAAAACACACTGTGCTTGCCAGGCACCTAATAGGGACACTCAATAAATATTAATAAAGAATGCAGCCACAGTGGCATTCATGTTGGCCAGATCCTTTAAAGTGTCAAGAATCCTCCATGAGGGATCGAGCATTAGCTTAGAAAACTGGAGGCAGAGAGGACACTGACGTTCTGGACTAATGGAGCATGTTCTCTTGGAAGATGAAAACACTCCCTGGGGGCCCCTGTCTATCACTTGGAGAGAAGGAGGAAGGAAACTCAACATTTGTTCAGAGCCTCCTGGGACCTGTATTTGTCTAGCTGGGTGGGATATATCCTGCCCCTCCAGGTGGTGCTAGTGGTAAAGAACCTGCCTGCCAATGTAGGAGGCGTAAGAGACTCAGGTTCGATCCTTGGATCGGGAAGATTCCCTGGAGGAGGGCATGGTAACCCACTCCAGTATTCTTGCCTGGAGAATCCCATGGACAGCGGAGCCTGGTGGGGTATTGTCCATAGGGTTGCAGAGTCCTGTACTTCTATGTCTGTCTCAAGCCAGTGGGAGATCTGGGGAGACAGCTGGCTGGGTAAAGGACAAGTATGATTTGAGGGGTATGGGGGTATAGGTGAAAAGTGGAATGGTGTGCCCCCTCCTCTGGCATTCTGAGGGGATGTAGTGCCTATTGAGCATCTGTGGCTTGGCAGAGAAGCAGCAGGAGTCTATTTGGATCAGCAGTTCTGGGCACACAGGCCATTGTTGGAGCCTCTCCCCTGGTCTGAGCCCACGGTGGCTCCCAGAAGGCAGAGCTGGTGTTCCCTGAAGCCCAGGGTCCGGGAGAGGGGACAGCTGGGCTGGGAATGAGTGAGGCAGAGGCCTGGGTCGTTGAGGAGCTGCTCGGGGAGGGCTGTGGCCCAGATGGCTGACGTGCCAGGGGAAGGCCTCCTTTCTCATCCTGGGGGGACCGTAAAGGAGATGCGGACCTCGAACCCCACCCAGCGCCTGTGACCACCCTCTCTTGGCTTCGGATCTGTTAGATACAAAAGCACCTGCGTGGAATTTGGGGCTCATCTGAAAGTGCAAGCACCCAACTCATGGTTTAGGACCCTGGGGTGTTTACCACTGAGCTTGTTTCTGCTTTCCTTGGCCTCTTTGGGTGGCTTTTCTTTAGTTTTTTCAGAAGTAAGATTTGTGAGTTTGTGCAATTTTAGACAAATGATCAATTTTGGATGATTTTGGTATCAGAGAGCTTCCTCGGCATCTTCATCAACAAATTGTACTTAATATATTCCTGTTCATCAAGGAGAACAAGAGGAATGGACATGAGCCATGTGTGTGTGTATGTGTGTGTGTGTGTGTGAACCTACCTGCCAATGCGGGAGACTCAGAAGATGCAGGTTCAATCCCTGGGTCAGGAAAACCCCCCGGAGGAGGAAATGGCAACCCACTCCAGTATTCTTGCCTGAAAAAAACCCATGGACAGAGGAGCCTGGCAGGTTAGTGTCCTTGCAGTCGCAGAGTCAGACAAGACTGAGCACACATACATACTAACATGTGTATGCACGCACACACACATATATTTCTATGACATAATAACAAACAATACACAAATGCTTTCTGCAGCAATTCCACAAATGGAAGGTTTACTGGTCAACCAGCCTGTATAAGTGGACATTTTTAGGGCTTGGGTATCACGGAATTGTTCTATGCTGGGTTCAGAAATGCCTGATTGCGGTTTCTTCTTAAATCACAATTCTATAGGCCCATCACCACAATATTCTTTGATGTACGTCATCTTATTTTTTAGCTTTTATTTTATTTTGGAGTGTAGTTGATTTACAGTTTTGTGTTGGTTTCAGGTGTACAGAAAAGTGATTCAGTTATAAGTATATACATATAAATTATTTTTCAGATTCCTTTCCCTTATGGGTTATTACAGACTACTGGGTAGAGTCGCCTGGGCTGTACAGTCGGTCCTTGCTGACTGTCTGTTTTATATATTGTGTGTCTATGTTAATCCCAACCTTGCAATTTATTCCCCCTACCCCTTTGGTAGCCACAAGTCTGTTCTCTAAGTCTGTGAGCGCTTCTGTTTTATAAATAAGTTCATTTATATCATTTTATAGCCCACACATAACTAATATCACATTTGTCTTTCTCTGTGTGAATCACTTCATCTGGCAAAATGTCCTCCAAGTCCATTCATGTTGCTACAAATGGCATTATTTCATTCTTTTTATGACTGAATAATATTCTACTGTGGGCTTCCCTGGTGACTCAGATGGTGAAGAATCTGCCTGCAGTGCGGGAGACATGACTTTGATCCCTGGGTTGGCAAGATCCCCTGGCAGAGGGCATGACAACCCACTCCAGTATTCTTGCCTAGAGAATTTGCATGGATAGAGGAGCCTGGTGGGCTCCAGTTCATAGGGTCACAAAGAGTCGGACATGACTGAGTGACTAAGCACAGCACAGCCCAATATTCCACTGTATATTTTATCATCTCATTTAATCTCAAGACAGCTCTGCACTGGTGAGCATCATTATTATCCCCATCTATCCACAGGGAAATCAAGGTCTCAGGTGACACTGCTAATGGTAAGAGCTGATATTTGAACATGGCATTTCTGGCTCCTGTGCTGGGTGCTTCCCCTGAAACTGTGATTGTCTCTATTATCCCGTGTTTGCTGGCATATTCACTTAACAAGCATGAACACCGCGGGGGCTCTGCATGATAAACCCCACCCCACCCCCCTGCCGAGCAGCTCTTCTCCGCAGTTCTGATCACTCTGCCCTTGCTGTCACCTTGCCAGCCAGACTGGCCTCCCAGCAGTCCCTGTAACTTGCCAGCTCACCTGTCTCAGGTTCCAGGCCTGGCTCCCTCCCTTTCCTGGAAGGGTCTTACCTGATTTTTGCTCCTCTCCAGACAGGCCTTCCCTGACCTGAAACAGCCATTCTCAGCCCATACCAGCCCTAGTCCCTCACTCTACTTTATGTTTTCCAAAGCTCTTGTAACTATGTGAAATCATATTTGTGTGTGTGTGTGTTTACTTAGATCTTCTCTGTCTCCCCCTAGAGTGCAAACGCCCCACGGGAGAGACCATGTGCCCGAGCGATGCTTGGCCCATAGTTGGTATGAAGGAGAGCAAGGAGTGGTCCTTGTTCACCTAGCCCACAGTATAGCTGGTGACAGGGCTCTGGGGGACTGGGAAACATGATCCTGTGACTGTAGGGTTCAGACGATGAATCCCAGAAGAAAGTCGGAGTGACCAGTCATTCATGCCTTCATTCATTCACTCATCCACTCATCGAGCACCAACTTTGTGCAAACAGCCAGGGTCAGCCAGCCAAGAAGAGCCAGACTGCTGCTTTCTGTGCGTTTTCTTACCTGTGCATCTTAGACAGCTGGGACAGCTGCACACTGCTGGGTGTAGAGACATGTCGATGGAGGGATAGGTGAGTTCTGGACCCAAAGGTGTTACCAGGTGCATGGTCTTAGGGGATCTTCTCTCCATCTTCATGGAACTCCGGCTGAGAAAATGCATGTAATGAGCCTCAGACAGGAAAGGGAGGGAAGGAGGGATACAGAATTGGAAGCAACTGAGAGTTTTAACTATGCCCCCCTTGATTTTGGCAACTTATTCTTCGTTAAAGTGTTTGCCTCTAATGCGGGAGACCTGGGTTCGATCCCTGGATCGGGAAGATCCCCTGGAGAAGGAAATGGCACCCCACTCCAGTATTCTTGCCTGGAGAATCCCATGGACAGAGGAGCCTGGCGGGCTACAGTCCATGGGGTTACAAAGAGTCGGACACGACTAAGTGACTTAACTTTCACTTTTCTTTCACATTCTTCAGGATGGTATTTAGACTCCTCCAGGATTTCTGGATCTGAGATTCTATCCTTGGGCTTTAAGCAGTAGTTTGTCAGCTTTAGGGTTTTGCATCAAGAGACCCTCCCTTCAATTGTCAACATTTAATTTTTCTAAATAAGTCTTTAAGTAAACACTGTCTATTATCACCGCCTTTCATAAAAAGATAGGCCATGTTGATTCCTCGAACTAGGAAGGACAGCATCTCAAAAGAAATGGTTTACAGACTTCCCTGGTGGGAAAGTGGTTAAAAATCTGCCTATTTATGCAGAGGACACAAATTCCATCCCTGGTCCAAGAAAATTCCACCTTCTGTGGGGCAACTAAGCCAGTGAGCCCCGACCGCAGAGCATCCCAGCCGGTGAGCCCCGACCGCAGAGCATCCCAGCCGGTGAGCCCCGACTGCAGAGTCTGCCCATCGAGAGCCTGTGCTGCACAACAAGAGAAGCCAGCACACCGCAACTGGAGAGTAGGCCCTGTTCGCCGCAACTAGCGAAAGCCCGTGCAAAGCAAGGAAGACTCAATGCAACCAAAAACTTAAAAAATGAAATGATTTACTCTTTCCGTTTGGGTTAGTCTTCTCTTCGGCCAGTATTCGTTGAGTGCTTGCTCCTTGCCAGTGTTTGATGTGCTGTAATTCGGGGCTTCTGCCCTCAAGGAGTCATCTGGGTAGGTGGCCGTGCCTGCTAAGTTGCTTCAGTCATGTCTGGCTCTGTGTAACCCTATGGACTGTAGCCCGCCAAGCTCCTCTGTCCACGAGATTCTCCAGCCAAGAATACTGGAGTGGGTTGCCGTGCCCTCCTCCAGGGGATCTTCCTGACCCAGGATGGCATCTGCGTCTCTTCTGTCTAGCCTGCATTGTCAGGCAGGTTCTTTACCACTGGCGTCACCTGGAAAGCCCTGGGTAGGTGGGGAGACAAACATGAAGCAAGGACTGGGAATTAAAGGTGAGATTTCCAGTGTAGTAAATGCTAAGGCAAGGAGATGCCTGAGGCTGCGAGAGTGCATAATAAAGGGGGCGAGGTGACCTAACTCAAAGATAGAGCGGAGCATCCCAGGCTGAGAGACAGCACGTGCCCAGTCCCCGGGGGCAGAAGGAAGGTCCCGAGGTGACCACTCAGGGCTCACAGGTCACGGAAGGGCCGACCTTGTTCCGAGGGCTGTAGGAAGACTGCTGGGTGGTGGTGCAGTCAGACCAGCACCGAGACCAGCCTCAGCAGAAGAGGGTTGGCGGGTCTCAGTGAGCCAGATGCACAAGTGAGCAAAGTACTGTGGGCAGCGGTCCCCAGGGAGATGCTGATGACTTGAGTCCTGCTGGCTGCAGTGAGGGGACCTGCAGAAGAGCAGACAGACTGAGAGGCATCTCAAAGGTAAAACTGACGGGATGCTGAGCCTGATGTGGATGCGGGATGAAGACGGAGGTTGCTGTCTGGGCTGGTCTTCTGATTTCCACCACTGGATGGAGACAGGCAAACTCTCTTTTTACTTATTTTTTGGCCACACTGTGCAGCATATGGGATCTCAGTTCCCCAACCAGGAGTCGAACCCACGCCCCCCTGCATTGGAAGTGCAGAGTCTTAGACACTGGACCACGAGGGACATCCCTGGGCAAGCTTTCTGAGGGTGGAGATCTGGAGAAGCGGTCCTGGGGGAAAGATACTGAGACAGGCTCTGTTTGGAACAGAACGAGTTCAAGGTGCCTTTGAGCCATCCAAGGGGAGGTGTCCAAAAGGCAGGTGGCTGTGGGCTGAAGTTCAAAGCAGAGGCCAGGCTTTTCACTTGACTCACCTTCTCTGTTTGGCTGTGATGAGGCTGTCTCCTGAGAGAGAAGTCAGTGGCCTGAGTGGAGTCCTTACTTTCCTCTTCATGCCCTTTTGTCCTCTTTAAGCACTGTGCATCTATTCCATATTTTAAAAATCAATAAAACAAAAAAGTAAAATTATCTAATAATTTAGCATTTGAGAAAATATCTATGGTGTTATGGAAACTTGACCACGGATTACAGGTTTTGAGGCCTGAACTGCTGAGGACGACTTTAAAATCCCTTCTAGCTCTCACTGAATGTTACTGCAATTTTTCTTTATAGGTCTACTAGATGTGAGCAATGCTGAATAACATCGTATTCCACAGACTTTGAAAGCCTGCAAAATAAATGTTTATGGAGAAAGGTGGGATGGAGACTTCACGGGTATCTCCTTCCCCCTGTCACCTTCCTCCTCGCTTGTCACCATCAGCAGCAAAATTATTTCTAGGACATAAGAAAATATGACTCAGAGTAACACTAGCAAAGAACTAGGAACACTAGATCGTGTTCTCACGTACCCCTCTTTCATTCTAAGAAAAAGATGTCCCAGCCTTACTAGTTGGCTTTTAAACTCTGATGCTGGCCGTGTTCCTTTGACAGTATCTCAACTGATCCTAGTAAAACCCACAAAAAGTCCCAGACACTAGAAAGAGTGGCTTCCTTCTTCAATACCCTATCACTTGGGACACTTATCCCAGCAAAAATTCATTTCCTAGGCTTGGAAGGTTAGGCAAAATTAGCTTTTTGGGTGGCTCCTGCCGCCAAATCCATGATAATCATGACGATTAGCATCTGTATACCAGCTAGTTTACATAGCACTTGTGCTGGCGGCGTGTCCGGCGTGCCTGCGCTGAGTCCCAGCAACCCCCGGGGTGAAGGCTTTGTTCCTGGAGCCTCTCACCGGGTCTGGCATACACAAGACGTTGTTAATTCAGTGTTTGTTGTACGAGGAAGGCAGACAGACGACGGAAACAGCTTTCCTAAAGCCTTGAGGCTAGTAATGGCAGAAGAATCTATTTGATCCTAAAACTGGGCTGAGGGTCCTGTCTGCTCCCCTGGGTCCTCACAGTGGAAATGCCTTGGCCATCACTCATGGGGCTGGGCTTCTTTGGTGGGTCCCAGGATGTGCCAGGAGCAGCGTGTGTGGTCACCTATGACTCTCCGCTCTACTACAGACAAAACATCACCCCTTCTGCAGGCTGCCCAGTTCTGATTCACCATTAACAGGATGTCTCGTCGCTATGAAGCTATCTGGCACTTACTACGCAGAATTTAGCTCCAAAGTCATCCTTTAATGACTTGGGGGAATGGGAAAGATAAAAATGGGGGCAGGGGGGAATCAGAAAAGAGTGAAGGCTAATTTGGTAGCCCAATATGACCAGAAGCTTGAAGTCTATTTGTTGGTGTCTTAAAGTTCAAATGCAGCCTGGATAATGAGGAATATCAGCAGGGCTCCTGGGGTGCCTCTGAGCAAAGCTCAACATTTATTTTCTTGTTTTGCTGTCTCTAAAATCAATTTTTTTACTGCCCGTGGAAATCAGCCAAATTGTATGTCTCTCTGTCTATACTGCAATGGCGAATCCTAATTTTTCATTGTCCGCATTTGAAGCCATTATCTAAGCAGGTCCATTACTGAGCCATCACAGGCCAGCTTCATGCTGGAAAACACTTCCCTTCTCCTTGTGTTAACAACTGGCATTGTCTCCTGACATGAAACAGTTTGCTTTAAGTGAAGCCTAACTGTTGGTTTGAAGAGTGGAGATCATGGAGATTTTCCTAGTTATTTGAGAAGAAACTTTTCTGTAGTTATAGATGATGTCGTGTTATGCCTGCAAATTCTTTCTACAAGGAAAAGCTTCACTCTGAGGAAGGCGAGCTCCCTGAACATCCCTGCAGGAGCCACACCTCCATCTCTGACCCCCTCGAGGCTTAGGAGTGTTTATAAATGAAGTTATAGGCTCAAAGTGACAAGCGCGGCTTGAGTTTTGAAGACTTATCTCAAAGTAGACAGAAAACAACCAGTTGTTTCTGTATCATGCTTTCCTTTAGAATAGTCATTCATCTCATGCGCACCTCTGCCTGACTGTCAACTCACCCAATCTAGTTCCAAATCTTTATACCTTTAGGAAAATTTCTGAGACGCACCCCCAGCCCCCCTCCCCGACAGAATAAATCCCTTGATTTTCTGTTCTCCTGATCGGGGGCCTCCATTCTTTTTCTTTTTGGCTGTGCTGGGTCTTCATTACTGCACACAGGCTTTCTCCAGCTGCAGCAAGTAGGGGCTGCTTTCTCTAGCTGCGGTGTGCAGGCTTCTCGCTGTGGCAGCTTGTCTTGTTGCAGGGTCCAGGTGCCAGGGCTTCAGTAGTTGGGGTTCCCGGCTCCAGAGCATAGGCTCCATGGTTGCTGCGCACAGGACTCGTTGCTCCACAGCACGTGGGATCGTCCTGAATCAGGGATCAGACCCGTGTCTCCTGCATTGGCAGGTGGATTCTTTACCACTGAGCCAGCAGCGAGGCCTGGGGCCTCCATTCTTTCGCGCACTGTTCTTGCTGCCTTCTTTTTTTTTTCTCACTCCATTCTTGAAGGCTATTTTCCTATTTCTAGCCCTCTCTTAAATTACACCCTTCTTGAGGGCAGAGGCTATTTAATACACCTTTCTGGGTCTCAGAGGTCACGCCTGGGACCTGGCACCACCTCTTGAACCAGTGCTGGTGAAATGGATCGAGAATCACAAGAACCCCTTTCTGTTTCCAAGAGGTGCCACTCTCCTCTTCTCAGATGGGGCAGGCTTCTCCCTCCTGTGCCTCTGTGGTCGGACGCCAGTGTTTGTGAGTCTGTTCTCCCGGTTTAGGGCTTGCACCTCACTGATATCTAGAATGACTTTTGATTCGGACTGGTGTGTTTCCTCACCGACTCTTGCCAGGGTCATGACAAGGCAGCCTCCGCCCTTGCCGTCTGGGATGACACACTGGCCTCTGTTGTCATCAGCCTTCCTGTAGGAACTGCCCCACAGAGAGAGACGCTGTCTGCAGCCTCACTTCCACATGGGACCTCGCCAACTCGTCCTTTTCTACAAGGACATCACAACAGCAAATTTCAGGAAATGAGAAAAGCAGACATGGATTTAAAAAAAAAAGAGCAAACCTTCAAATTAGTACATTTTTGAATCAGTGGCACATTCACAAGGTGCAAAGTTGAAAAGGTACAGAAAGTTACATGCAGTTAAGTTTTCCCTCCCAGCCGTTTTCTTCAGCCATCCCTGGAGGAATCTGTGACTGCATATTTGAATGTCTCTGTTGTCCTAGGTCTTTGCTTTTCCTGGATGTTTCTCTTGACTCCTTCATAAGAACATTCATTTCACCCTGCCCCTCCCTCTCTGGCCCCCAGGACCTTGCCCAGAGCCCTGGAGAGTCACCGGCAAATGGTTGACAGCATGCCTGTAACACAAGCATGTTTGATGAGTCAGGACTTATAGCATCTTTATTTGTGAATTAGATGCATTTCATTCACTTACCTTCTCGTTCTCCTAAGGTAAGCCAGGAAGTGCTGATTGTCACATCAGCTTCACTCACGCTGTCTTTCTTTCATGAGCCATCACTTCCAGTTGTATTGTTGCCAGTTCAGGGTGGTTGAGGACTCACATATTTTTCAAGGGACAGTTGCACAAGAAATGTCTGTATTTTTTCAACACTTTTTTTTTTTTTTGGCCTCTTCAGTTGTTTCTGCAAGGAAAAATCCTCATCCCTGCCTTGGTCCTTGGCCCCAATACCAACACACCCGCCTGCCCTTTGGGGCCTCTCTCGACCTTTCTTTTCCAAGAACCACTGAACATGAGAACAGTCCTGAAAGGAGGAATCCTGCCTTCCCCGGGCCGAGGTTTTTGTTTATTTATTTTAGTGTTTGCTTAGCCGCTTGTAGCTGTAGAGGGTTTGCCAGTTCTCTTTTTCTGTTCTCCTCTTTCTCTTTCATGTCAGTTTCCCCCCTGGCAGTTGTGGACAGTTCACCTGATTCTCCTCCACTTCCTGTATATGCTCCGCTGCCCTCCTTCCTCTCAAACACTAGGGCCCTGACTGCTCAAGACCACGGGCCTTGGAGCAATTTCCCTCCAGCTTCCTCTCTCCTCTAGATGCTCAGTCCGCGGTCTGTCAAATGGCGGGGTTAGTCAAATGGCGGCCCCCGCAGTCCTTTGGGTGCCAGGGGCCAGTGATTAAGTAGCCAGGTCTTCAGCTGACTCCATCCTTGTTTGTCATAACTCCGCTGCAAGTTATTTTGGTCTCTGTGACTTGTGGCCACACCATGATTAGGGTTTGATTACTATCACCAAAGTGACTAAAAGATGAAAATAGAAGCCACAACAGGAAATAAACAACTGCAAATGAGATATTTTATTCCATATTCCTTGCCAGCAAGTGATTAGAATCAAACCCATTCACAATAGTTTGGTGAACTCCTAAACTTTTTTTTTTAAAGGATTAGAATAGTTTGAAACTGGGTGCTTGTTGGTTTTATTTGTGCCCATGGAAAGAAAAGGAAAGGAACTCCCTTTCTAGGCACACTAGCCAGTCAGGAGTTCCTCTCCAGTCCAGCTTCTTTCTTGGAAAGGAAAGGAATAAGAATGTGAACAGGGTGGGGCTGGCTCTCAGGAAAGCTTGGGATGTTAACTGATTCAGGGGATGCCAAGGAGCCATAAAGCAGCACCAGCCACTGCAGGTACTTGCCCAGCAACCCACCCACCGTCTACCTAGGGCAGTAAAATGAAGAGGAAAGCCATGCACAGAGGGGAAGACAGGAGTGACGCCTGAATTAAAGCACCCACAATTACACTATATGGGAACATATCTTTGCAAGTATATGCATGTTCCTCCCAGACAAGTTGTGACGTCAGATTCAACTCCTGAAACACCCACTAAATCTACCTGCCCTGTGTGTGCTCCAGCCTTACATCCCAGAGGGTAAGCACCACTGGCCACATCTCCCAGAATCATCAGGTTCTCTATTTAGCCAAGAAGCTTAAGCAGAATTGTGCCTTTTGCTTTCACTGCTTATTTGAGTCCTTCTTGTCACTTTGTAGCCTGGCCTAGCCTCTCTAGGAAAGTGAACATCTTCTAGCGATGCCCAGAGCAGAGAGTAGGAATGGGACCCTGAGAAGGCAGGAAACTTACCCAGAAATCTTTTTAAATCTTGCCAAGTGCTCATCTAATGCAAGGATCACCTCTAGTGCGAGTTATTTAACCAGTGAACGGCAGAGACCCAGGGGCTTCCCAGGGAGCTCAGTGGTAAAGAATCCACCNCACTAGGAAAGTGAACATCTTCTAGTGATGCCCAGAGCAGAGCGTAGGAATGGGACCCTGAGAAGGCAGGAAACTTACCCAGAAATCTTTTTAAATCTTGCCAAGTGCTCTTCTAATGCAAGGATCACCTCTAGTGTGAGTTATTTAACCAGTGAACGGCAGAGACCCAGGGGCTTCCCAGGGAGCTCAGTGGTAAAGAATCCACCTGCCAATGCAGGAGATGCTGGAGATGTGGGTTCGATCCCTGGGACAGAAAGATCCCCTGGAGGAGGAAATGGCAACCTACTCCAGTATTCTTGCTTGGGAAACCCATGGACAGAGAAACCTGGCGGGCTACAATCCATGGGGTCACAGAGTCAGGCACGACTGAGCACGCACGCGTGGCAGAGTCCCAGGCAGGAATCAGATTTTCTGACTTCTAGTTTGGCATTCTTTCTAAGCCTTTCTGAAGTGAGTGTATCATTTCTCAGATACCTCCAATCCCATTTCTACCTCTTCTGCCTATGATGGTGGGATAACCCATTTTTCCCTGGGCTTTCTCGGCTGCTATCTTTGTAGGTTGCTTGTTCAGAAAGTTTCACACACATACACAAGTTTCAATGCCCTTTTCAATAAGCAATATATTAAAAAAATATATTTATGCACTGGGTGTTAGATCTTGCATGTGGAATCTTTCAATCCTGGCAGGCAAACTCTTAGTTGAGGCATGTTGGATCCAGTTCCCTGGCTAGGGATGGATCGTAGGCCCCCTGCATTGGGGCATGGAGTCTTAGCCACTGGACCACCAGGGAAGCCCAGCACTACGTTTAACTGTAACTAAACTATGATCTTATACAATTGCAGCCTATGTGGCTTACAAAGTAAACGCTTAGAATCCCAGCTGCTGCCCTGTTCTCCACCTTTCTGCCCTGCTTGGCATTTCTGGCTCTTCTAGGTCAATGAGCTTCAGGGGCCCTTGCTTAGAGATGATAATGATTTTCTCCCTTATATATTATACAATATTATATTATCCACATAATATATCTCCAAAGGTGCTCTTGGTGGGTTGGGGTAGGGGGAGGAGGTCCAAATATCTATCTATCCAACTCTGTTGATTCCTCAATAGTTATTAAGCATCTATAGCATGTAGACAGCTTTTAAGTTGCTGGAAGGGAAGGGGCTGAGTTGAGGTTCATCAGTGCCTTTTCCTTTTATTACGTTTTCCCTTTTTTGGTGCCTTTTCCTTTAAAAGGGGTATAATTTAGCTCAGAAAATGAAAATAGTTCATTTCACCTTTTTAAAAAGATTCATTAAAAAAAAAAAGTCATTAAAATCCCCAGTGAGTTTGTCATCCTGACCTCACAATTCTAAATGACTTAAATAAAGGTTAGACCACCATGCCAACTAGTGGCCTCGTCGATACTGACGCTTATATATTTAAATCATGACGCTTCTCAGCACCAACAGCTTTCACGAAGTAAACGTTATCTGTCTATGCACCAGTCAGCCAGGTGGGTCTACGCTTTCTCTATAGCCTGGGGTAAGGGGATAAACTCGCTGACTCTAAGCGCCACAGAAAGCTACGGGGCCGAGGAAGGCGAAGAAACAGGCCCCGCATGCATATGAATGTAGGTCTCCTCGGAAGGTAACCTTCCCGCGCCGGGAGGCGGAGTGGCGGAGGTCTTCCGGGCTCCGGAGGAAACCTGCCCGCGGCGGGCGGGCGAGCACCCCCCCACACACACACACCCCCGCCACCTCCCGCCAAGATGCTGCCCCTCGCACTCGTCAGGCAGCCAAATGCATTCCAGAGCTTTGCACAAGACACACTTCTCCAGGCAGTCCTAGAAACCCGAGCCCCGAGCGGGCGAGGGCGGGAGGGAGCGCGCGGCCGCCGCTGAGGTCACATTCGCGCCGCCTCCCCGCCCTCGCGGGCCGGCTGTTCCCTCCAGCGCGCACTTCCCAGGGCCTCGGTCCAGTCCGGTGTAAATGTCTTTTACGCGGAGACAGCGCTCTCCTCCCCCTTCCCTCCCGCGCGGCGGCCAGGGTATCCGTCGCCAAGGCCTTTAAAACAAAACGAATGAATGAAGCGTTGGGGCGAGCGCGCGCGGGACAGCCCCCGCGAGGCTCCGTGGGCTGGG
>SJYV01000636.1:0-39655 GCA_006410875.1 Neotragus pygmaeus | reverse complement strand
TCTGCTGTTTTCCTTCCTGTCCTGCCCTGGCTGAGAGCGGGCTTAATGAATGGGGCTCAGTTTAGGGTGGGAGGAAGGTCGGCAGCAGGAGCCAGGGCTTGATTCTCTTGGCAGGGGAAGAAGGGAAAGAAAAAACAGTGGTGTGAAAAAGTGGTGCCTCGGAGGTGGGGGTGGGGGTGTGCTTGAAGGCACGCCCCTCCTGAGATGCCGGGGTGACTCCAAGGCTGGCCCTTCCCTTTCCTGCGAGGAAGGGGAGTGGGCGGGCAGGCGCGCTGGGAGCTGGCCCGCTGGCTGCAGGTTGGAATTCCAGCCGCGCAGCGCGGGGCTGGCCAGTGAGACACAGGCCCGAGCCTCTGGGACTCGGCGAAACAGACCCCACCCCTGCAAGTTTCCTCAGTCTGGGAAAACGGCACACATTTTTAGAAGGCTGTGACTCGGTTCCAGGAGATTGTACTTTCATATCTGACAGCCGGCTCTTCGAGACAGATGGATTGCTTGGTGCCTGGTTGTGTGTGTGTGTGTGTGTGTGTGTGCGCGCGCGCGTTCGCTCGCGCGTGCGTGTGTGCACGCTGCAGACGTACAGAGAGACAATCCTGTGCACACACACATGAGCGGGCAGATGCCCGTGGGCAGGCTCTGGGTAGGCCTGGGTCCCTCTCACACGGGCTTCGGTGAACGACAGACAGCTCCTCCTTGAGGATGTGTGCTTGGGGCCCAGGGAGTGTTTATGGACTGGTTCTGAATCGTGATCGTAGGTGTGGTACTTCTTGAAAGACGTGTAGAACAAATCCTGTTGTTGGCATGCATCCTGGACCAGGTGTCCCCACCTTGGAGAGGTCTGACATCGATGGGAAGCTTCTGGGTTCAGCTTGGTGGTGGAAATGGAAAGGATTTACTTGCAGAATTGTCTCTATATCACTGGTAATTGAAAGCATGCGTTTGAAACTGTCATCTTTGCAGCCTCCATCTGCAGTTTGGGGGGGTGGGGGAGCTTTCATTCAGCTTGTCTGCTGTCCTGATTTGGGGCGGGGAGGTGGGGGTGTTGAAGGAGTACCGCCTCACTTGTGAGCTCTAGGTTGTTCAGCTTGCAGACCCATCACATATTGATGTCTGAAGCTGGTTGGGCCTCCCTGGTGAAGGGCAGGGATTAGAGGCCAATGTCGTTCATCTGTCATTTAAACTTCAAAATGGGGCTTCCCAGGTGGCACTTGTGCTAAAAGAACCCACCTGCCAGTGCAAGAGGTGTTAGGAGATGCGGGTTTGATCCTCGGAGGAGGAAGTGGCAACCCACTCCCGTATTCTTGTTTGGAGAATCCCATGGACAGAGGAGCCTGGCAGGCTACAGCCCATGGGGTCACAGAGAGCCGGACACGACTGAAACAACGTAGCAAGCAAGCAAGACTTCAGAAAAGGTGCCACTTTTCAGGAGGGCTTCCCGATAGCTCAGTTGGTATAAAGAATCTGCCTGCAATGGAGAAAACTCCTGGTTTGATTCCTGGGTCGGGAAGACCGCTAGAGAAGGGGTAGGCTACCCACTCCAGTATTCTTGGGCTTCCCTTGTGGCTCAGCTGGTAAAGAATCCGCCTGCAGTGTGGGAGACCTGGGTTCGATCCCTGGGTTGGGAAGATTCCCCTGGAGAAGGAAAAGGCTACCCACTCCAGTATTCTGGCCTGGAAAAATCCATGGACTCTATAGTCCATGGGGTTGCAAAGAGTCGGACACGACTGAGCAACTTTGACGGAGGGAGGTGGGAGGCAGTGGAGACCTAGTACGGTTGTGTCTAGCGGAGGGGGCTGAGCGAACCCTCTCTTGCCTGTGCGAAACCATGCTCGTTGGAGAAACGGTTCTATCAGCCCAGGGGAGGCCTGCTCCTTTGCCAGGGTCTTCAGATCCAGGTATCACTTCTAGTTCTGGGTGATGGGAGTGCCCTTAGGCCGGCATCCATTCCAGGAACGATTCTTTCCTCTTCTTTGATGCCTGCTGGCGTCTCTGAGAGCCTCAGAGGAGAGTCTTCAAGAACACCTGGATAGTATGAAACCGTGGTCCTGGCTCCGTCCACCGTCAACTTGGGCCCAAACCAAGTAGCTTAGACAAGAGCGTTCCATCCTGTTTTTAAGGAACGTAATTCATCTGCGTTTGTTGTCTGGTTGGGAACAGTGATGGCAAACTGGGAAATTGGCCTGGGTGCCTGTGTGTGTGTGTTTTAATGTCTCCTTCCTGTGCCTGGAAACAGGCAACTTGTGGTTTCTCTGGTATCTCTAATGCCATAGGGAGTGGGGGGGGGGTGGGTTGAGTTCATCTACGTGGCCAAGAGCATGGGCTTTGGGCTTGTCAGGCGGAGCAGCCCACGTGACCGTGAGCAAGCCCCTTATCTACCCAATCCCTTTCCTTCACGCCACTGTGAGGAGTGACAGTCTGGATCTCTGGGGACCCACACATCCCCTAGCGCCAACCTGATGACTCAGGCCCGGGCCAGCTCGCCTGGTGCACACCCAGTGAAGACCAGTCACAGACAGCAGCTGAGACTCTTGGCCTCTTCTGCAAGGCTTGAGGTCATGCACTCAGCCCTGGAGAAGGGCTCACTGTTAAACTCCCTTTGTCCTGGAGAGAATGAGGCAGTCAGGCGGGAGTTAAATGCAGGGTGACAGCATCTAAAGTCTCTGGAGCAAATTGGGGCTGCCCTGCCGGCCAGACTAGATGGGCTGCTGCCTCAGGCATCCTGTCACCGAGACAGAACCTGGCCAGCCCGAGGGGGCGGGTCAGGTGAGGGTCAGGTTCCGGTGTATCTCTTGGCCACAGTCTGGGACACCAGTCCCCCCTCCCCAGGTAGGCTGTGCCTTAGCAGAGCCCAGCTGTCGGCCTCTGGACCTGAAGAAATGTCAAAGCATTCATGATCCAGTTGGGCTCCCTGGGCTGCTTCTGTCCCACGACTCTGCTCCTGCATACAGTGCTTGCATTTACATTCCCTTCACAGCTGGTGTCTTAACCCAGTGGGAGAAAAAAAAAGGCACAAGCAGGGGTCTCCAGACCTGCCTGCACGTTAGGACCCCTAGGATCTTTCACCTCACAGTCTGCTGGCACGATCCCAGCATCAAGTGTTTTTTGTGGCTTCCCGGGGTGATTTCAAGGTGCAGACGAGTTGGGGAGCCTCCGATGTAGGGGTAAAAGGATCTCTGTTCCCACGGGCAGTAGCTCTGGTGGCCTCTCTTGGTGGCTGTGCACAGATTCTGTCTGCTCTTATGGTGAAGAATTCTAGTGTCTTGCTTGTTGAGCCTCTTCTCGGCTAAGACATTTGCTCGGTTGTAGGGGGTTTCCCTGGTGGCTCAGTGGTACAGGATCTGCCTGCCAATGCTGGAGACGTAGGTTCAATCGCTGGGTTGGGAAGAACCCCTGGGGAAGAAAATGGCAACCACTCTAGTGTTCTTGCCTGGAAAATCCCATGGACAGAGGAGTCTGGCAGGCTCCAGTCCATGGGGTCACAAAGAGTCGGTCCTGATTTAGCAACTAAACAACCGCAAGAATTTGACAAGATGTATTAACTCTGCCCCTTCGTCCTGTTGGCTTTGCTGTAGTGAAGGACATTGTAAAAGTGACCTGAGACAGGGTTTCCTTTCAGGATGGTGAAGGTGTTCTGGAACTTGCTAATGATGTTGCTCAGTTCTGTCGTTGATGGTAAATGTTACGTGATGTGTATCTTGCCCCAATCTTAAAAAATAGTGACCTGCGGTAGCTTTTAAATACATGCAGGTATTTAGATAGTGCCTAAGAAACACCGGGTCTGGAGGATAAAACATTGGGAGCTTTTGGAGGTAGACAGTTATTTGCAAAGCATCTCTGAGGTCTCGCATGGTGGGGGAGTGGGGTGCCGGGAGTCGGGGAGATTGATCAAGGGCCTGTCTCTGTGGTTCTTCAGCCTTTCCTTTTCCATGCTGGTGGCAGAAAGGAGAGACAGGAAAGTTCCCTGTGGCTCATGTTCCATGGCTGACCTTTCAGCAGGGGAATAAGTCCCCTTCTTCCCTCTCTGCCCTGGACGCTGTTTTCCTCTGGGCAGCCCGGGGTCTGGTAAGCAGCCCTGCAGGGGCTGTCTCCCAAAGCCTGGGGTCCCCCTGGCTCCCGCTGGGCAATCTGGACCCCTCCTCTGGTCCTGCTGCCTGAGCCCCCGGTCCGTGTGCCATCTTGGCTGAGGCTGTAGGGCTGCCGAGGAGGCTAGTGCCTCGCGGGAGCCCTGCCTTTGCAGAAGCCCTGGGAGAGGATACTGTACAGTGTGACCACTGGGAGGTCACCACTGGCCCAGCCGTCTCTCTCGCTCAGCACTGAATGGCTAGCCCAGCCTGGCCGTGTGCCTACTGTCACAGACAGGCTTCCTCTCCGGGCTATTTTCAGCGGGAAGATATTATTAACTGCTGAGGCACAGTTCTCAATTTAGTGGCTAACACACCAAGAAAGCAACATTCCCTTGGTGGCGGCCGCTCTACCTAAACACATTGGCTCATGGCGGGGTGCTGCCCCCAGCCCCCTTCCGCTTCTCCCCGTGGGGATCCGCGCCTCTAGCCCACTTTCTGGGGCAGCTGGGACTGTGGATCCAGCAGCTGCCATAGAGAGAAACGAGGCTTTTTCTTAAAGCCGACTCAGTTAGAGGTGTAGCCGGTGATCGGAGTTTACATTCTAAGATGAGGAGTTCTTTGTGACTGGGATGGGCACTGCGCGGAAATAGGAACTTTCTATGGAGTTGAGGGCAGTTGTTTAAACCAGGGTGATAACTTTCACCTTGGAAGTGAACAGGAAATATTGGGACAAGACAGGAAATTGCATCATTCCTTTTATGAGAAGAACTCCAGAAAAAAGTGGTTCATGAAAGGTAGTGGCTGCGAGGAGGCCAGCTGGGTTCTGTGTTGTTTTGTTTCTTTCCTAGCCCCTTCTTTTCCTTCCACTCTCCGGGGAACTTTTAGGCCATTTTCATTTAAGAAAGAGGCTGTTTGAGAACTTTATGTTATTTTTATTATTAAAAAATTTTTTTTTTTTACCAGAAGGGTCACCTTCAGTTGAAATGTTAACGGCAGCCTTATTTCCCGGTTTACTAAAGAATCTTTCATGACTCTTTCGGCTTCCTTCCTCAAGTGCTGAGGCTGAGCAGCTCTTGGCTGGAAGCGAATTTTGGTTTGGCTACACAGTCTTCTTCGATGCTGAGCCCCACCCTGTATCATTAGCTCAGTTTTAACTTGCAACACACACACACACACACACACACACACACACACACAGACACACGGACACACACAGACATATTTTGGGGGCCGGGGGTAGGTAAGAATCTACTGATGCCCATAGCCTTTTCACCCTAGCGAGGGCTTCCCTTGACCACGGTGCCTGACACCTGGAAGTCTGGGGCCGTCTTTATTTACAAGCTCTGAGCCTCCTTTTGCTCAGGGAGTCCCTGCCTTAGCTTCCTGAGTGTCTAGTGCTGCGGTTCTGGTGAAGAGAGGTGGCAGACAACAGTTCCCCTGGTGCAGCTGTGCCCGGGAGCTATGCTTTGCCCTGGGGCATGGGGGTATCGTGGTCCTCAGTCACCCAGTAGCTTCACCCGGAAAGAGGGCTTGTGCAGCCCCGCAGTGGAGGAGGTGGGGTTGTGCCGGGTGTGAAAACAGTTGTCATTTCACCCATCTCTGAGTTTCTAAGTTCCCTCTTTGACAGTCATTGCTCTCCGACGGGGGCGGGACATGGGATAGGACTGCCAAGGGGCCTTCTTTAGGATGAAGACCAGGAAGAAATAGGTTTGTGTGTGGCCGGCTGGCTCCTTCCCCCCCCAGCTTTTTTTTTTTTTCTTTATTGGGCTTTGTTTTGTTTTCATAACACAACAAGGGCCCTAGGGGTGTGTAAAAGCATTGTGGAACACTCAGTGAGGGTAGCGTGTCCAGACCGAGCAGGACGCCAAGGCAGAAGGCTGTGGGCAGGTGGAGAGCCCACAGAGGTGGCCTGGCCGGCGCCTGGCTTGGAAGCACCTCGCGGGATCAGCCGCAGCTGGCTGGCAAGGAGCTGAGGACAGGGGCTCTCTTCCTGTCTGCGTGGGGAGCCTGGGGCCAGCCCTCAGCCTTTCTGGCTGACCCCTGCCTGGAAGGCACCCTCCCGAATAGGTGGGTTCACACGGGCCGCCTCTGCCAGTTGTAAGCTGGGGTGGTGGTGGAGTGGTCGGTGGGGGACCAACTGCTTTGGGAGAAGTCAGCGTGTCTCTGTGCTACAATCACTTAGTGGTGATTTATTGAGCACCTACTGTGCGCCAGGCTCTGCTGGCACAAAGGATGTAGTTCTTGGACTCTGCAGAGGGTTACGGTCCGTATGAAGGTGTTAGGGGGTCAGTGAGGTGGAGGGTCCTTGGAACAGAATTTGGCAGCTTCCGAGCTGTGGGGTGAGGTGGTGTTGTAAGACACAGCTGAGGTGCAGGGGCGGGCCTGGGGCTATGCTTTGGTTGTGTAGTCTGTTGAGAGCCGAGATAAAGCAAAAGCTTGTTGATAAACAGATATCTGTCTCCCCTGTTCCTGTGTCTGTCCCTGCTCCCCACTCATCTTGTTGATGGTGAGATAACAGCAGGAGGTAGGGTTGTAGTCCAGACCCTGGCTGTACCTGGGAGCACAGCCGAGCACGCAGTGGGGGCAGGGACATCTGGAATGGTAGCATTTATGTCTTTCCAGCCACAGGGGAGGTGGGACGTTTCCAAAGCCCAGGAGTTTGACTTTTCTAACTCTGGTGGGCTTGATTCTCATGAAGGCCATTTCGGGAAGCAACACTTGGTTTTTAATTTAAAATCTGACGGTCAGGTCCATTTTTTAATTCCCAGATGATTTGAGAGGCTCTGGCCCGCCTGCGGGTGGGTTTCCACGAGGTAATTTAACACCTAGTTACCAAGGGGTTTCGTGTTCAAATGCATCCTGCCCTGGCTGTTCCCTGAGGCCAACTGATGGCTTCTTGGGAGTTCACTGGTTTCATTCATTCGTTCTCGCTCCTGTGTCAAGTCCGAAGAGCTGTTTTGGCCTGGGGTTTGTTCCCGGACAGTAAGGGAAGGGTGGGTTTCAACTCCAGTTTCCCTTTTGCAAAATGGGGAGTTTCTGTCTTTTAGACTCAGGTCACCAAGCCTGGACTGGTGGCTCTCGTGTTTACTCATTTCTGTGTTGCCTTTTTTTTTTTTTTTTTTTCACTTTTTGACGTGGGGTTGACAGGAACAAAAAAGGATGAAGCCCAGAAAGGACTGTGCTGTCAGTAAGCTCGCCTTCCTGCCTTTGCCACCTGGAGTTTAAATCTCCATCGCCCTTTCCCACCTTGTGGTTGGTCTGCTGAAGTTGGCAGGTCTCCTCCAGCAGGCTCAGCGAGCTTCTGGGGCTTGAGAGGGCCAGAAAGAGCTGCTCTGCTCAGAAAGTGCCTGGGGACCTTGCCAGCCCCGGGGCAGCCTCGCAGCCAACGCGGCCCCTCCCCCTCATCAATCAGTAACCCGGAGGGAAAAGCAGGAGATGCGTTCCTCCTGTGATCTGGGTGCACAGGACAGGTCTTAGAAATAGATGGGCCCCACCTCCAGCTCAGTGGGATCAGAGCCAGAGCCCCGCTGCGGGTGTTTCCTGGGGAAGAGACCTGTCACTGGGGGGCTTGCAGAGATTCAGAAGCCTCCCTCTTCCCCCCGCCCAGTGTTTGTCAGATGCCCAGGAGGGGTTTGGAGAGATTACAGTGGGAAGGGAAGTGCCCCACAGCCACCAGCTGGCTGCACGGCCTTTGCGGAGCCATTTTTGCCCTGGACCTTAGTTTTTTTCCTCTACAAAATAAGCCAGTGGACCTGGTCCCCATGCCCCTTGCAGCACCGAATGGTGTCCTGTGATCTGTGATTTTTCGTTCTTGGATTGGAAGGTGTGTGAGAATGAGACCCCTGTTGCTGAGGTGGTGGGTACTAATGGCCTCTTCCTTTGGTGAAGAAAAAGATTGCTGTTCTTCAGGTTTTTTTGGTTTGCAGACTCTTTCAAGAATGAATGAAAGCAGAAGGATCATTTCCCCCAGAAAAATGCCTATGCATACCAATATTTGCAGGTATTTCCTGGGGTCNGGGGGGGGGCTGGGGGAGCGGAGTGGCTGAGTGTTGGTGGGTCGAGGTCTCTCCAAGGTCTGCCAAGTCCTGTACTGGGCACTTGGGGAGCTGGAGTTGGCTGAAAGGAGTCCAGTCCCACTCTGCCTCTGCAAACACTTTCAGATCTCTAATCCCTCGGCCCAGACCAGCTTAGCTGTAGTGGCATCTGCTGGTAAACTGCCCCTTCGGGACTGCCCCTGGGATTTCCACTGCTTGACCTAAGCCACATTTTAGGCCTCTCGCACAAGAAATTGTCCAAATCAGGCACCAAACGAGGCTGTTTTCGTGTCTCTGAGAGAGCCTTGAAGCTTACGATTTTGGATATTGCAAACTGATACGGTTTCAGAAAAAAAGTTTTTGGAGGGCCAAAATAGGATGGCCAAAGTTTTCATTTTGCCAAATGATGCAAAGCATTACAGCCCACTGGTACCACTACTTTAATTCAAGGGAATTCTACAGTCGTGTAACAAGAAGTGTGTGTGTGTGTGTGTGTGTGTGTTTAGTAGCTCAGACATGTCAGACTGCAACCTCATGGACTGCAGCCCACCAGGCTCCTCTGTCCATGGGATTCTCCAGGCAAGAATACTGGAGTGGGTAGCCAGTCCTTCTCCAGGGGATCTTTCTGACCCAAGGATTGAACCCAGGTCTCCTGCGTTGCAGGCAGATTCTTTACCCTCTGAGCCATCAGGGAACCAAATGGTCGCTTGGGCCAGCGTGCTCCATGAGGAGATGGGGGGCTCACCATCCCTCGAGGCGGCTCTTTATCAGCTGAGCTGAAACCTGCCTCGGTTTATTCTCGTTCTGCAACCTGGAGTAAGTGTAAAATCCCATATCTGGAAAACACCCAAGGAGGGCTCTAATTAACTCCCGGGTGGTAGTGGTGAAGGAGGGGTGGGGTGGAAGGTGTTACATTAGGGAGCTGTCAAAGGCATTTTTGTTTGCTCTTAACTTGCATCAGCATGCCAGGAAGCTCTTTAATAATAATAATAGCTACCATTTATTGAATGCTTAGCTGGTTGCCAGCCATGATGTTAAGCATTTAAGAGAATTATTTAATCCTCACTAGGACCCCCTGCAAAACTGAAGGGTCTGAGAGGTTAAAAGACTTGCCCAAGGTCACTTGGTGAGAAAGTGCTTGGGGTAGGGGGCAGGGCCCAATTCTGGCCCTGCTTTTTAGTTCATACTCTGTAGAGATGTTATTTGGGGTGCCTCAAAGCAGGCGTAGGTGGGCCCCTTGCTGCGGGCCAGGCAAGCTGCATGGGCAGGCTTCTGGGTCCAGAGGAAAGAGCTGTGGCATCACCTTCACGCCCTCCTCTGTCACCTGGATTGACTTTCAGCTCATCAGGCTGGAACTGGGCTGCTGGCAAGTGGACCCCTGTGGGACTGCTGACTCTGGGTCAGGGAAAGAGGAGTACTTAGGGGAGACCCCATATTTCTAGTATGCAGCACTGAGCGGCCATCACCAGAGCCAGCCCCTGGGCACCTGCTGTGTGCCAGGACATGTAGGGGACACGTGGCCTCGATGGTGCTGGAGGACAAGACGCTTGCACCTGAGGGTAGTCAGCAACAGGGGCGGAATGTGTTGAGCAAGGAGCTAGGACCTCCAGCCCAGATGGGAGTTCAGATTCGTGGAGGGAAAGACCAGACAAGATGCTCCCTAGAAAGGAAGTTTTCCTGCCGCCTGATTCTCCTTCCTTTCTCAGCTCACCAGTCAGATTTGGGGTGCATCACAGGTTCTGCCCTCTGCTCTCTTCTCAGGCCACATGCTGTCCCGAGGTGGCAACACCACTCAGGTACCTTCGTCTCCCCCAAGCTGCGAGGCCTCAGCTGCCCACTCCCATCATGAAGAAACAAACCAGATCCTGTCCTCCCCGCCTCAGTCTGTCCATGGTTAGAAAGGCAAACCTTTCTCAGGTTTGTTGCCTTGCTCTGTCCCCACTAGCACGATTTAGTTCGGGGCCGTCTACAGCCTCCTTGGCCTTCCTTCCTCTGCCCCAGGTTCCCCTTCCGCGTCTGCCCCCAACAATCTCATGCTTTAACCCCTCAACACACACACACACACACACACCCTCAGTCTTGGTACCCACATGCAGGGTGACTTGCAGGTCACACCTTACTTGGCGTGTTTCTAAGCAAGAGCTTTCCAGCTCCTTCTTCAATTGACTTCTTATCCTTCAAGATGCAACTCAGACTAGACCTCCTTCAGGGAACCTCTCCCTTAAAAATTTCTGCTCTAAAGAGACATCAGTGGTATAGGAGCCTCTCTTCCCTACTGAACAGTAAGTTTTTGTCTCTCTGGGATCTCAGTTGGGGCCCCTTTTAGGATCCAGTGCCCTAAAAATTTCTGGTATGGTGTTCAGACAGGGCTTGTCCCAACAAGGGAGGGAGAGGCAGAATTGTGGGCTTAGCTTGGAATGGAAATAATAATACCCAGCACTGATTGTGTTCTGATTATGCAGTAAGTAGTGTCCCAGGCATTTTACATTGGTATCGTCCCGTATAACTCTTACAACCATCCTAAGATTAGCTACATTATCGCAAGGCCCTGTTCGACATGAAGAAATGTAGGTTAGCAAGCTGCCCAGGTCCCCCAGGTGGTAAGTGACGGTGTCAGCTTTCATCACTTCTATGCTCCCTCATCTCCATGGGCAGGCTTGGGTCAAGAGTGATGGAATAGGGCTGATACTTCTTTTCTAAAACAAGGTCCAGTTGAAAGGACCAGGCTGATCTGATCGCTGAGCACCTGAGTTCTGTACAGGTACAGATCGGTGTTCACCAAGGGTCTTCCCAGTGCATGCCCTGCCGGGGCCCCACTGTGGCAACGCAGAGGCCGACCTTGGCCAAGCTCTGGAAGAGGCGGCCCTTCCACAGGTGAGTGACTTGCCCAGGACACCCACACGTGTAGTCTGGGGGCAGGGAAGGATGGAGCTGCACCCAGGCCCACAGCAAGCAGACTTCCTGATGGCGAGGCCCCCACCCTCAGCCTCCGGAGGATCTTCCTGTCCGCGTGAGTGCTTTTAGAGCCGCTGCCCTGGAAGCAAGGCTCTAGACGGTGCCCGCACTCGCGCCGGGGCGGGCGGGTGTGGGGTCGGACTCATGGGATGCGACTCAGGGTCCTGGGTGTTGGAGTCAGAGAGACTGTGGCAGGGGTGCTCACTTGGGTAAGTCACTTAACCTCTCTGAACCCGTTTCTGAAACATCAAATGGGCATTATACCTGCCTACTGGGGCCCGGGGAGGGGGGAATTAGTAAGGAAATACATTGACGAGCCAGCCATTGGGTGGTTAGGCTGAACCAGGTGGGGTTGCTACCATCTGACGGCTTAGACCTCCCCAAATGGCAATTTCATATCATTTAATCTACTGGATGCTCAATTCAAAGCAATGGCTAGGAGTCCCCAATCTTCTTTTCCCTAGGAGCTACAGGCAGGGGCTGTGCAACCAGAGGGCTGAGAAAAGGCAGCGGGGGTGATCAATACTGAGGCCATTCCCTGCTCCTCAGGGTCCCAGCGAACTGCCAAGTCCAGGTCAGAGGAGGCAATGAGGGCCGGCGGGAGCCCGGGGAGGGGGCCTGGGGTGCCCCAGGTTCCGGAGAAGGGGGCGTGGGCCCCGGGCAGCGCCCATCGAGCTGAGCAGCCTGCATGGACCTGGGTTTCCTGGAGCTGGAGCAGCAGGCTTGAGTTGCCAACTCAGCAGTTTTCTCAACCAGAAGCGCCCCCCTCTCTCTTTCTGAAAGTAATGATTTTCTAAAAATGGATTCCCTCCCCTCCCCCGTAGCTGCAATTAATCCAGTGAATGTGAAGTAGCCACTGGAGGAGGTCCTCGTGAGTTCAGACCAGCACAAGCGCTTTGATTCAGGAACAATTCACGGCTAGGGATGAGGGGTGGGGGAGGGTGCATGTCCTGGGGGCCAGATTGGGCTCATTGTGGGGTTTGTTTAGTACCCTTTGGAGCCACAGAGATAAGAGCTGCGGGGTTCTTTCTAGGGAGACTGTGTGAGGATACTTCCTCGGGATTTGAGAGTGGAAGAATCTCAGTCCCAAGCTCCGAGGTCATCCCATAGACATGCATGCCCGCCCAAGGCCAGCCAGACGAAGTTGATAAATAAACCTGGGGCACTTGTCTGGAGCTGCCTTTAAAAAAAAAAAGAAAAAATTAAGTTGAAGTATTGCAAAGAGTTGGACATGACTGAGCGAGCGACTTACACACACACACACACACACACACACACACACAGTTGATTTATACTATTGTGTTCATTTCTGCCATACAGCAACGTGCAGCAGTTATACACATATGTTAAGTTATACACATATACACATCCTTTTAAAAATATTATTTTCAGTAGGAGCTGCCTTTTTAAGGAGCTTTGGGGGAGAAAGAATGTGATTGTCTTATCCTAAGACAAGAACAATGCAAACGACGTGAATACTTCACTGAAAGGACAAGACACAGGGAGGATGTGTCTTTCTTCCCAGTGTTGCTTTTAGCATGGGTCCAGGCCCATGTGGGCACTTCAGTGGAGAAGGATAAGATGGAATTTATGCCCTGGATTTACAGGTGGGACACAAAGGCCCTGGAGGTAGAAGCAGACTGTGTCTCTTAGGCCTGCACTGAACCTAAGAGAAAATATGGCTGATCTATAGACAGGGATATTACATTTGTTCTCAACAGTGCAGAGATTCCTTTCACACACATTCTCTTAAGAGAGTCCAGGTGGGACCTTCTGGAAGAAGGAACAGAGGTTGGGCTCGAGACACCCAGCCAAGAGGTAGCAAGAACACACCTGGCAATTCTGAAATCTTTCCCAGGACTTTTCCCTGCCCACCGAGCATGGCACTTGCCTGCTCTGTGCAACACCCCTTTAAAACTCCTTCCACTCCATCAGCCTTCGGGGTCCCGGTATCAAAAGTGGCTGTGGCAGAGACATTTCATTCTCAGACATTTTCTCCGTACCCCTGTGGCCCTCATTTCCCAGCCTCCCTTGCAGTTTGTCTGTGGCCCTGTGACTAGTGCTGGCCAATGGGTCTCAAGGGGAGGTACCTCATGCCCGCTCTGGGCTAACGCCCTGAAGAACTAGTGAGTGGTGATCCAGCGTCTCTCTCTCTCTCTCCCTCTATCACNGGCGGGCGGGTGTGGGGTCGGACTCATGGGATGCGACTCAGGGTCCTGGGTGTTGGAGTCAGAGAGACTGTGGCAGGGGTGCTCACTTGGGTAAGTCACTTAACCTCTCTGAACCCGTTTCTGAAACATCAAATGGGCATTATACCTGCCTACTGGGGCCCGGGGAGGGGGGAATTAGTAAGGAAATACATTGACGAGCCAGCCATTGGGTGGTTAGGCTGAACCAGGTGGGGTTGCTACCATCTGACGGCTTAGACCTCCCCAAATGGCAATTTCATATCATTTAATCTACTGGATGCTCAATTCAAAGCAATGGCTAGGAGTCCCCAATCTTCTTTTCCCTAGGAGCTACAGGCAGGGGCTGTGCAACCAGAGGGCTGAGAAAAGGCAGCGGGGGTGATCAATACTGAGGCCATTCCCTGCTCCTCAGGGTCCCAGCGAACTGCCAAGTCCAGGTCAGAGGAGGCAATGAGGGCCGGCGGGAGCCCGGGGAGGGGGCCTGGGGTGCCCCAGGTTCCGGAGAAGGGGGCGTGGGCCCCGGGCAGCGCCCATCGAGCTGAGCAGCCTGCATGGACCTGGGTTTCCTGGAGCTGGAGCAGCAGGCTTGAGTTGCCAACTCAGCAGTTTTCTCAACCAGAAGCGCCCCCCTCTCTCTTTCTGAAAGTAATGATTTTCTAAAAATGGATTCCCTCCCCTCCCCCGTAGCTGCAATTAATCCAGTGAATGTGAAGTAGCCACTGGAGGAGGTCCTCGTGAGTTCAGACCAGCACAAGCGCTTTGATTCAGGAACAATTCACGGCTAGGGATGAGGGGTGGGGGAGGGTGCATGTCCTGGGGGCCAGATTGGGCTCATTGTGGGGTTTGTTTAGTACCCTTTGGAGCCACAGAGATAAGAGCTGCGGGGTTCTTTCTAGGGAGACTGTGTGAGGATACTTCCTCGGGATTTGAGAGTGGAAGAATCTCAGTCCCAAGCTCCGAGGTCATCCCATAGACATGCATGCCCGCCCAAGGCCAGCCAGACGAAGTTGATAAATAAACCTGGGGCACTTGTCTGGAGCTGCCTTTAAAAAAAAAAAGAAAAAATTAAGTTGAAGTATTGCAAAGAGTTGGACATGACTGAGCGAGCGACTTACACACACACACACACACACACACACACACACAGTTGATTTATACTATTGTGTTCATTTCTGCCATACAGCAACGTGCAGCAGTTATACACATATGTTAAGTTATACACATATACACATCCTTTTAAAAATATTATTTTCAGTAGGAGCTGCCTTTTTAAGGAGCTTTGGGGGAGAAAGAATGTGATTGTCTTATCCTAAGACAAGAACAATGCAAACGACGTGAATACTTCACTGAAAGGACAAGACACAGGGAGGATGTGTCTTTCTTCCCAGTGTTGCTTTTAGCATGGGTCCAGGCCCATGTGGGCACTTCAGTGGAGAAGGATAAGATGGAATTTATGCCCTGGATTTACAGGTGGGACACAAAGGCCCTGGAGGTAGAAGCAGACTGTGTCTCTTAGGCCTGCACTGAACCTAAGAGAAAATATGGCTGATCTATAGACAGGGATATTACATTTGTTCTCAACAGTGCAGAGATTCCTTTCACACACATTCTCTTAAGAGAGTCCAGGTGGGACCTTCTGGAAGAAGGAACAGAGGTTGGGCTCGAGACACCCAGCCAAGAGGTAGCAAGAACACACCTGGCAATTCTGAAATCTTTCCCAGGACTTTTCCCTGCCCACCGAGCATGGCACTTGCCTGCTCTGTGCAACACCCCTTTAAAACTCCTTCCACTCCATCAGCCTTCGGGGTCCCGGTATCAAAAGTGGCTGTGGCAGAGACATTTCATTCTCAGACATTTTCTCCGTACCCCTGTGGCCCTCATTTCCCAGCCTCCCTTGCAGTTTGTCTGTGGCCCTGTGACTAGTGCTGGCCAATGGGTCTCAAGGGGAGGTACCTCATGCCCGCTCTGGGCTAACGCCCTGAAGAACTAGTGAGTGGTGATCCAGCGTCTCTCTCTCTCTCTCCCTCTATCACCTGGAAGAGGGAGGCATGAGATGAAATCACTGGATCCCTGAATCACTGCCCTGGAAGCCGCTGCACCTGCAACAGGCTGTGTGAAGGTACTTTTTCGTGTCACTGACTGAGATTGAGTGGCTTGCCATCCAAATGAACCCATGGCCCATTCCACCCACACAGACACTGCACCCAATCTGTCTTGCTTTCCTCTTTTCATGGAGGTTTGTCCTGTATCTCTAACAGCATTGGAGTTCCTTGAGGTCAGGCAGCAGCTTACATTTTTACTTGAATCACATCTTTTATCATCCCAGTACCAGCTCTGGGCTCATAGTAGGTGCTTAGTGACTGCTATGATTGATGTGAACTGAGGGACTTTCCCCACTCGTGTCCCTGGAGGGGTTGCTGGTTGCCCTCCAAGGGCAGTCACCCCAGGCTCTCCAAAGCTGCATGGAAATTCCCCCTTGCTCACACTTAACCTAAAACCCGCTGGAAGCCCCTCCCCACCCTCCTCCTCAAACCACTCATCTCCACAGGAGCAAGAAACTGTGCTAGCTCAGGTCACTGTCAGTGTAGATCCTGCCAAGGCCAGAGCCTCCTGGGCTCCCTCACTCAGCCAAGGGGAGAGAAATTTCCAGAGCTCAGCTGAATGCGTCAGAGAGCACTCCCAGCACACAGTTCCTCGGCCCTGGTCTGCGTTATTTGTGCCATATGAATTACATGTCTGGGGCCTCCTTGGTAGCCCAGATGGTAAGAGATCTGCCTGCAGTGCAGGAGATGCGGGTTTGATCCCTGGGTCAGGAAGATCCCCTGGAGAAGGAAATGACTACCCACTCCAGTATTCTTGCCTGGAGAATCCTATGGACAGAGGAGCCTGGCAAGCTACAGTCCATGGGGTCCCAAAGAATCAGACACGACTGAGTGACTAATGCTTTCAATTTCACTTTTCATTTACATATTTACCATTTTGTTATCTGTTAGTTTGGTTATTGTCTGACTCCCTTAGTAAGCTCTGTCCTGCCACATCTCCAGTGTCCAGTACAGTGCCCTGGACATAGTAGGCACGTCACAAATGTTCGTTGGATGAATCAGTGTGGAAGGATTAGTCAACTTTCCAAATGAAATACATTCAAGTTTCAGATGAATTCAGTTTTCCCCCAAGAAAAGTAGGTTTGTCCTGTACTTGCTTCATAATATTTGTGAAAAGAAAGAGTACATTCTTATATTTTTTCCCCAAAAGGTATATGCAAAACTTTTGCCTCTTAGGGACTTCCCTGGTGGTCCAGTGGTTAAGAATCTGCCTGCCAATGCAGGCAGGCAATGCAACCGTTCTGTCTCCAGTCTGGGAAGATGCCACATGCCACGGGGCAACTAAGCCCAGGCACCCCAGCTACTGAAGCCCTCATGCCCTGGAGCCCGTGCTCTGCAACAAGAAATGCCACCGTAACGAGAAGCCCAAGGACCACAACAAGAGAAAGCCCACAAGCAGTAACAAAGGGCCGGGGCAGTCATAAGTAAATAAATAAAAACTCTGCCTCTTCGAGTAATGGTAACAGCTGCCACCACAAGCATAATAATAACAGCAGCCTGCATATGGAGTTTTTGTACCAGGCACTCTGAGCAGAGCACTTGGTGTTGTCTGTAAGGTAAGGGTTGTCATTAGCCCACTTTACAGGTGAGGAAATGGAGACCAAGGGAGGAATAGGGTCTGCTTAACTCCACGGTTCTTGTTCTGAGTCCTGAGCCCCCATGGGAGGCTGCAACTTTGAAAGAGCAGTTTTTCTGGTTTCTTTCCTTGAGGTTAAGACACATCCTGAGGCCAAGGTTCTGCAACTGGAGACTCCAGGGGTTATCTCTCCCAGGAGACTTGCTATGTAGTCAGGCTGTCCCATCCCATCAGAGTCTGGAATCTTTGCTGCGTCAAGGCCCCATGTCATCAGCACCAGATCTTCTAATGACACACTGAAGCCTGGGAAATTACAGTGCCCAGGAGACTTGTCCCAGAGGCCTTGCTCAGGGTAATTCCAGAGCAGGAGAGAATGCTGGGAATAACAAGAAAAACAGAGTCAGGCTGCCAGCCTTAGGTAATGGAATGGTGTGTCGTGGCCATGGAGCATGGGGGATGGAGAATTTTATTTTCTAAAACAGATTTTTTTCCCTAAATGTTAAAAATACTGAAAAATGCAAAATCAAAAGTAAAAATGATACTCAGTCGTATCATTTAAAATTACAGCTTTCAATGCCACTCCCCAGAAATGATGACGATTGCAGGAGGCTTTGATTCATCTTCTGAAGCTGGCCTCTGCTTCTACATATGCACACAGACAATTTTCATGAATGGAGTCAAGTTTTGCATATTGGCCTGCAAACTGCTTCTGTCACTTAATGATGCATCAGATGTTTCTTGCTTGACTAGTATTGGAGCTGAACTTAGAGGATGCTGGTATTCATTTAAAAGGTGAATACCACTTGACGCTGAACCGGAGTGAAGGTATGGAGCAACTGGAACTCTCTTCTGAGGATGGTGGAGATAACAAACAATTGGTTTAACCATTTTTGGACAACTGCTTGCCACTGTCTACTAAAGCTAATCATACACGCATCAGAAAGGCATACATACATTCACCGAAAGGCCTGGGCAAGAATATTCCCAGCAGTACTATTCAAATAGCTGCAATTCAAAAGTCCATCAAAACCAGAGTGAATTTTTTAAAATGCGGTTTATTTATACAGTGGATGTCATATAGCAGTGGAAAGGAAAGAACTATAACTGCACACAAGAGCAAATCTCACAGGTGTGGTGCTCAGCTAAAGAAGCCAGACACACGAAACCCATACGGTATGGTTCCATTTGTATAAAGTTCAATGTCAGGCCAAATGAGTCTATGGTTTTAGATGTCAGGAAGGGGCACGAGAGGAACTTGTCTGGGAGCTAAAGTGCTGTTTCTTAATCTTAATCTACTGGCTATTTACATGGGATGTTCCATTTGTCAGAATTCATTGAGTTGCACACTTACACTGGAGATTTGTGTACTTTTCTGTATGTGTCATACTTCAGTTAGAGTCTAGTTTCTAAAGAGAGGCTCAATGGCATTCAATCCCTTCCCCCGAAATCAGTCCTGTTTCCCCTAGGTTTGCCCCTATCTCTCTCTCTTCCAGAACCTTCGGAGCGCACACAGCAGGCATGGTGTGTCGCCATTGGTCCTGTGGGGCAGAGAGAGGAAAAGTCGACCTTCAGGTCCTGGAAGCCCTGGTGGGACCCGGTGGCCAGCCTTGGGAGAGCACTCAGGCTGCACCGCCCCCCAGGCTTGCTCCAGTGATCAGTGGGAGGCAGGGGGAGGAGGAGGCGGAGGAGGGAGAGCTGTGGGCGGAGGAAAAGGGGTTACTGTCCTCAGGACTGTTTTGGGGTCTGACGAAGAGCCTTGTGGCTTGGCAGCGTCCTGAGTGCTGGAATTTCTGGGGTCCAAGGTATCATCACAAGGTAACTACTTCTACCACTGTTAGCATTGCAAATAGTAGCTAATGCTTCTTGAGACTTAAAAAGTGCCAGGTGCTGTATCTGTGCTTTACATACATCTCTCCTTTCAATCCTTTTTTTTTTCCATGCCACGTGGCATGTGAAGTTTTGGTTCCCCGACCAGGGGTCAAACTCACGCCCTCTGCAGTGGAAGCATGGCGTTTTAACCCCGGGACCACCAGGAAAGTCCCCATTTTAATCCTTTCCGTGTAGAGTTATATGTACCCCACGTACATGTGAGAGGCTCACACATGTGCAGTTAGGCCCCTGACTACAATATTCCACCCACCTCTGCTTAAGTTTGATTCTCTAGTTGTTCATTTGGGGGCCTGCGAGGTGCCAGACTCTGCTGGACCCTGAAGTATACAAATTGGTGGGGTACATTCTCTGCACTGTCTCAGCAGGTTAGTAATCAGTCGCTTGCTTATTCAAACCAGTGTTCATTGTTCTATGTCATATTTTAAGGTGCTGAAATAGGTAAATATGTAAATCAAATTTCATTTGTTTTGCTGTTCAGCAAAACTTGGCAAGTGAGGTTCACTAAAATTTAGACTAAATTAACAAAAAGGGAAAAGAACTTTAAAAATTGTCTTTGGTTCCACGATTACATTGAACCTGTTGACATCCGAGCACAGGACTTTTTAAAGAATACATTCACATGTGAGCACCATAGAAGTAGGTACTCAAAGAAAAGTTAAATTGTTATAAAATAACACTATATTGTTTTCTAAACTGTACCCTCCTTCACACACTTGATAATCTAATGAGATCATGTTCCAGGTCCATGAATGCACAGCTACTTCTAACGTTTTTTTCCATCCTTAGAGGGTGAGGTGGTGTGTGTATCAGTTGTTTTCCATATAGTTTGCGTTTCTTTTGTGAATTTCTTACTTGTATCTTCGGCCTGTTTTTTCTTTGGTTTGTTATTCTTTGTGGCCACTTATTTTTTAAGGAATTAAAAACTTTTTTTTCAAGTTTATGCACAAAATTTTTAAAGTCAAAGATAATTGAACAAAAAAAAGAAAAAAAAAGATAATTTAAAGTTTTACAATGAAATATAGCAGTCCCTCGTCCTTTCTTTCTTCCCCTGAGTTTCCCAGAAATAGCCCTTTCAACTCTTCCAGCTGTTTCTTTTGGTATTTTTCACCATATCTCTTTTTTATTTTGGTATATAAAAGTATTTTATTCATTTAAAATGTAAAAATAATTTATATTCACTATCAAATATTCAAAAGCTACAGAAGTATGGTAAGAAAAATGTTAAAGCCCTTTCCAACATCTTCAGTGTTACTTTTCAGGGGTAAATTACATTATCACTATGATTTTATCACCACATTTCTAAATAATATTATGATATTTCTTGATGCATTAATTTCGAATATTATTTGTTAACTTTCTACTCACTTTCTAGGTCGAGATCACTGTCTTGAGTCTTCTCATCAGTAGTCAATGCTAACACTGTTGGAGCTATGCCCATCTTGTTCACTGTGATGGATGGAGGGTACTAAGCTTGTGTTTCTTTCCTTACACACCTCTGCTGTGCTTGGAGTTCAGCTTTGCCCAGGTTCTTTTCGTTGGTTGAGAGCTCACTGTGGGTTTTGCCGTTGCTTTCCACGCCCTTCAGGCACTTCTCAGCGTACCTCCAGCCCTTCTAGATTTTTCCTCAAGGTCAAACGTATCAGACAATTTGCCAGCACGCTGTTTTTCCCCCTCAAGTCTCCACCTTTCTGCTCTGCCTGGACAGGTTGCCTTATGGACCTGACGGATGCACAGCAGTCACCCCGAATCCCCCGTCCACCTCTGTGCTGGCTTGAGTCTCTTGTTCCCTGGATTCCATGAGGGCCACTCCCTTGACTGAGTCCCTCATTTGGGTGCCAGTTATCTTTGAAAACTGTACCATGCTTTCTTCCTCTCCTTCCTTCGCTTTCTCCTCACTTCCTTTCCTCTTCTCTTCTCCTCCCGCCTGAGGACTATGAGGCTGAAGGACAGGGAAGGGCTCCCTGATAACCTCAGCCTTCTCTGTTGTCTCAAGCGCATCCTACAAAGGGGCCCAAATGTGGAGTTTAGTCCTCAGATCCACCTGCCAGAAAGCGGAGTCAGTCCCTCCCCTTCCCCTCTGTTCCTCCCCATCTGGTTTTCTCTTGCCCTGGACTGCTAGTTTCTGGGTTTTGTTTGTTTGTTTTTGGCCACACCATACATCTTTCGGGATCTTCGTTCCCTGACCAGAGATCGAACCCACCCCTCATCAGTGAAAGTGCAGAATCCTATCTACTGGACCTCCAGGGAATTCCCAGGGGGTTTCTGGATCTGAATTCGTTTTCCTTTCTCTGCCACTCCCTCAGCTTAGGCACTCCTGGCCTCCGAGCCATTGTTCCTGTACCCACATTTGTCCCCCTGCTGACTGATCCTCCTGGGTATGGCAGAGGGCACTCTGTAAACCCAGATCTGAGTGGTTTTGTGTGTAAAAGCCGTGTACTTTCACGTCTCTACGCTGTCACACAGACTCTTGGTCTGAATGCCTCTCCCCCTTTCTTTAGCTAATGAACTTTCTCTTTCAATGTCTGGCTCAAGTATCTACCTACGCCTCCAAGAAGCCTCCCAGTCTGTCCTGTTGGCATGAAGCAGATTCTGCAGCAGTTTATATGATGCTTTTTTGTAACCCCAGTTCTTGTCTGCCTTGGGCCAGATCCTGACACCAACTAGCTGAATCCCAGGTCACCTTCCCTCAGCTCCTGCATCTGCACGCTCCCTGGGGAGAAGAACCCGGCTGTGCTCCACAGCGACCGTGGGCCATGCGCTCTGCTGAGAATTTTCCCTACACAATACAATTATACACTGGGCTCTAAGTCCTTCAGCAACACCCCTCTGTGCTGCAGGCGCTTTTGACAGTCTGGGCAGGGAGTGGGGTGAGCAGTGATTTGGAGGAGATGGGGGAAGGTGAGCGAGAGGGCATCTGTTATTGATTTGCCCATAGATCCCCTGGGCTCTTTACCTGGCTTGGGAAATTCTCTTCCCCTGAGGCTGTCGAGCGATTAAAGAGCAAGACACTTGCTTCCTCAGCTTCCCTAGCGGCCAAGTATAGGCACATGACCTGGGACCGGCCAATAAGATGCCCCCGCTCTGGTCTTGGCGTCAGGATGGGGGAAGGGGAACAACTCTAGGGATGGGCAGTGGCTGCATCCTGTTTCTGGGGAACAGCCGCCTCCGTGGGGCCAATAGCATGGTCCAGTGTTTGGAGTCCAGTGCAGACGTCAGTGGGGAGAAGCGAGTCATCTAGGGTTCCAGGGGGCCCTTGGGTTCTCAAGAAGCAGCTCTGGGGTGTGGGTTTGGCAGCCTTCCCCACAGTGCAGTTCTCCAGCCTACTGTTGATTCTATGACCTACCCAGGGTCCTGTCGGAACTTCCCTTTCATGATTAACTCAGCTAGACTGGCTTCCCAGGCGGTGCAGTGGTAAAGAATTCGCCTGCCAATTCAGGAGCCGCGAGAGACAGCGGGTTCGATCCCTGGAATGGGAAGATCCCCTGGAGTAGGAAACGGCAACCCACTCTAGTATTCTTGCTTGGAAAATTCCATGTACAGAGGAGCCTGGTGGGTGGGCTACAGTCCATGGGGTCTCAGAGTCGGACTCAGCTGAGCATGAGCACACACAGCTAGAACAGTCTTTTGTAGGTTGCAGCTCCAGACACTGACCGCAGATAGAGGCCAGGAAGGGCATAGGGCATGGTTGGCCCCCAAGCCATCCCACTGGGACAGGAGACCCGGAATCTCTGCCCCTCCTGGTAGTGATGATGGCCCTGACATGCTCCCGACCTGGGTGGTCACTCAGATTCCCAAGCAAGCAAAGCCACTCAGCACGGGCCACGGGCAGGGTGGTAAGGTTACAGAAGTCTTCAGGGACACCCCAGGAGGACTCGGGATCTAAATAGAAATGCCCTAGGCAGTGTCCCTTCATCACGAGAGCCACGCAGCTTTAGAGCCTGTGCCACCCTTCAGAGCAGCGGGGGGTCTGGCCTCCCTCGGTCAGGAGGCCTGGGTTCTTATCTGGCGGCAGGTAACGCCCCATGTGACTTGGGCCAGTCGCTCCTGTTCTCTGAGCCTCAGTGTCCTCGCCGGGAAGCCTGGGAGAGGGACAGATAACTGAGAGGTCCCCTCTAGGACTGGTGCTTCTAGAACAAGCATCCGGAGCCTCTGGGGTCTCATCATCTCCACCCCAGCCCCTGCCTCACCCCCTGAACTCCCATGAGCTCCCTGATAGCAAGCCCCTGCCATACACGTAGTAGGCACTCAAGAAGTGTGAGTTGACAGCACCAGGGAGAGGCTGGCTCCGTTAGGGGTGTGGGTGTGTTGTTAGGGGGTCTGTGGTGACGCTCAAGGATCTTTTCCTGGGAACTCCAGCCCAGCCTCCCACTGGGTCTTTATGGAGGCGGAGGGGGAGGAGGAAGGGGTGAGTGGCAGCCTCAGCAGCAGCTCCGAGGCAGCCTCCGCAGGCACTTTCTGGGAAGCCGCCCCCAGAACCTAGCCTTGCGAAGGCTGAGGAGGCCCCGTCTTCAGCCCCGTTTCCCTTGAACTGGAGCCAGGCGGTCCTCACGCATTACTCACTGGCGGGGCGGCCCTGGCCCAGGGCCAAGGCAAACAAGGCCTGCAGCCTGCCCGGGGGCTGGTTGGCTCGGCTCGGGCGGGGAGGCGCCCACGCCTGGCCCCTGCTGTGGCCAGCGCGCTGTGTCCCCCAGCAAGCTCAGCCCCAGCCTGGCCCAGGGGTCAGGCTTTGGGCCCCCCTCACCCCCAGGGTTGGGCTGGCTGTCCCTCTGGAGCTGGTGCTGCCGAGGGCCCTTTTTCCTCCAGCGTCTGGATCCTCCTTCTCTGCCAAGGGAGACGCTGACTCCTACCTGTATGGCCAATGCAGAGGCTTCACCCAGGGCCTGCCATTGACCAGGCCCTGGGAGGGCGGAGGAGGAATAAGCCAAGACCTTTACCCTTCCTGAATCCCAGGTCTGCATCTCAGGACAGGGATATCAGGGATGACCAGTCCATCAAATATTGTACATTAGACAGAGTGTAGGAAAGGGTCAGGCTAGGAAGACTTCCTAGAGGAAGTAGAGCCTGACAAGTCCCTGAGAAATGGGGAAATTCTGCATAACCTTGATGCAGGAAGAGAGAAGAGGCTGTACGGTGGGTGTCGGTCTCTGGATGTGACAGGTCTGAAGATGGGGGGCGGGTAGGAGGAGAAGGGAGGATGAGGCCAGGTACAAGTGGTCCTGAGCAGGACCAGTCAGCTCCTTTGTTCAGAACCAACCTGTCCACCCATCTAGACATTCATCCACCACGCCATCCGTCCATCCATCCATCTATTCATCTATTCATCCATCCATCCATTTACTCACACACACACACCCATCTACCTATCCAACCATCCACCCACCTGTCTATCCATCAATCTATTCATCCATCCATCCACTTCTTCCATTCAAACTACAGATATCTATTGAACACCCACAATGAACCAAGACCTGTAGTAAATATTTTCACTGACTTATGGATTAGGTAAATAGGCTCCATAAGTGTTTGTTTAAATAGATGGAGAAGTGATGATTGAGAGAAACCTGTCTCTGCCCTCAAGGAGATTACTGTCTTGTAGAACAAAAAATATAACTTTAGAAATTGTGACAAGTGCTGTAAAGGAAAAGACCAGGGTGCCAGGAGAAACAAAGAGGAGGTCAAGGCTGTGGCTGTTAAACTGCTGTGAGATCCTTGGCAAGTAACTTGATGTCTCCAGGCCTCATTATCTGAATCTGTGAAATGGGAATAATGATAGTGCCTACTTTACAGAGTTGTCCATCAGTTTTTTTTCTCAGTTATCAAAGTCTGAAATCTTTAATATTGACCAATTTTATAATCCATGGTCTATATTTAGTTTCCATTTTCTTAAAAAATTTTTTAACAGTTTTATTTAAATATATATCTAGGTCATATACCACACCTTTTCCTGGTTGTGAATAATGCTGCTGTAAACATGCATATAGATATTTCTGTGTGACCGTATAGATTCATTACTCTTGGGTATAGACTTATCTTGAAGATATTGAGGGCTCAGTTCCAGATCATTAAAATGAATATCGAAATAACTCAAATCACACAATTTTTTTGGTTTCCCAGCACATACAAAACTTATGTTTTGACTTCTCTGGTGACATATTAGATAAGAATCCACCTGCCAATGCAGGGAATAGAGGTTCGATCCTTTGTCCAGGAAGATCTCACAAACTGCGGAGCAGCTAAGCCCTGGTACCACAACTTCTGAACCCACCCTGTACAGCCTACGAGTCACAGCTACTGAAACACACTTGGAGCCTATTCTCTGCGACAAGAGTACCCACCCCAATGAGAAGCCTCTGCTTGTTGCAGCTAGAGAATGCCCACTCACAGCAATGAAGACCCAGGGCAGAAACAAACAAACAAACATCACAATTGTTATTAAAAATATTTTATATTATGATGTGTCTATCAATTGTTTAATAGCGTCATGTCTAAAACCAAAGTGCATACCTTAATTAAAAAACACTTTATTGCTAAAAAAAGGCTAACCATCACCTGAGCCTTCAGTGAATTGTCATCTCTGATCGTTGATCGCAGATCACCATAACAAATACAAAGATGTTGAAAAAGTTCGAAATATTTTGAGAATTACCAAAATATGACACAGGGAAGACAAAATGAGCAAAGATTGGAAAACAGTGCTGATAGACTTGTTCGAGGCAGGGTTGCCAAAAACTTTGACTTATATGAAATGCAGTATCTGTGAAGCCCAGTGAGGCAGAGTGTAATAGCACAAGCTATGCCTGTGTATACACATAGTAGTGGAATTGCCGGGACATACAGTAACTCTATGTTTAGTATTTTGAAGTATTGTCAGACTAATTTACAAAGTGGCTGCACCATTTAACATTCCCAACAGCAATGTACAAAGAGTTCTAATTTCTCCACATTCTTGCCAATTGTTGCTATTATTAGACCTTGTGAGTCTAGACATCCTAGTGGGTATGAAGTGGTATCTCATTGTGGTTTTGATCTACATTTCTCTGATGACTAATGATATCGAATATCTTTTCATGTGCTTATTAGCCATTTGTGTGTCTTGGAGAAATGTCTATTCATTTCCTTTGCTATTTTGAAATCAGATTATTTGTGCTTTTGTTGCTGAGTTGTGAGGGTTGTTTATATATTCTGGATGCAAGTCTCTTATCAGCTATATGTTTTGCAAATGTTTTCTCTGATGCTGTCAGTTGTCTTTTCACTTTCTTGGTGGTGTCCTTTGAGGCACAAAAGTTTTTTTTATTCTCTTGAAGTCCAACGTATCTATTTCTTCTTTTGTTACTCATACCTCTGGTGTCATACGTAAGAATCCTTTGCCAGATCCAAGTTTCTCCTAAGAGTTTCATAGTTTTGACTCTTATATTAGGTCTTTGACTTATTTTGTGTTCGTTTTTATATATGGTATGAAGTAAGGATCCAGCTTTACTCTTTGCCATGTGGAAATCCAGTTGAAAAAACTGTTTTCCTCCCATTGGATGGTCTTGACAACCTTGTTGGAAATTGGCTGACTGTAGATGTCTGAGTTTATCTATGGATTCTCAGTTCTGTTCCATTGATTTATATATTTATCCTTGTGCCAGGATCACATTGTCTTGTAGCAAGTTTATAAATCAGGAAATGTGAATCCTACAGTTTTGTTCTTTTTCAGGATTATCTTGGCTGTTCTGGGTCTCTTGCGATTCCATCTGAATTTTAGAATCAGCTTTCCAGTTTCTACAAAGATGTCAGCTGGAACCGTACTGCATCTGTGTAGATCGCTTTGTGAAACGGTGCCATCTCAACATTGTGGAGTCTCCTGATCCATAAACGTTTTTCCAATTATCTAGCTTTTCTTTCATTTCTTTTACAGTTTTGTAATTTTCAGGGTATAAGTTGTTGTACTTCTTTGGTTAAATTTACTTCTAAGTATTTCAGTCTTTTTGATGCTTTTGTAAATGGAATTGTTTTCTTCATTTCCCTTCTGGACGGCTCATTGATTTTCAAACAAATGCTTATTGTGCTCAGCACCGTGAGAGATGCTGGGGATGTAGCAATGAGCATATTATGAGGATGAATGAGATATTAAAGTATAATAACGGACCCTTATTATTGCTTTCCTGTATCTTCCCTTCTCTCTAAGTATGTCAACAGACGGCTCCTGCAGAGGCAGGAGGGGAGCTATTGAATTCTGAGAAGAGCTGATGTGTCTGGAAGGAGCTGGAGGATGTGACCGTGGACAGTGGGAGCAGACCTGCTCAGTCTGGGCAACTGTGAGGCCAGAGCAAGACCCCAGGGAGGCCAAGGGCACTGCTCTCAGGAAATGGGCATCCTTGGGAGGCCTGGGAGTGGCCAGAGGGAGGGCGCAGTGGAGGCCTCTCAGGAGTTTCTCAGGAAGCAGCTCGCTCCCACCCCACCCGACGGGGCTTCCTCCTCTTCGGGTTTTCATCATCCGTCTTGAGGCTTCCCCTAGTTCTCACATCCCCTAGAGGATCTGTCTTTGGTGTCGCCCTGTGTCTCCTTGGGGCATCTTCCCCTCCTTCCCTTACCGTGCCTCTCTAGTAGACAGAGGATGGGCGGCAGGATCTCTTGGGAACGCTTGGGTCGTGGAAAGTTCTGCCCTTCAGGTGGGGTGGGGAGAAGGAAGGGTCCCTCCTTCTGCACCGTCTCCCTGCCCCAGAAGCAATGGACCAGCAAGCAGGGAGATTTCTCACTGCACCAGCTGGCTCCTTCCCGTGTGTGGCTCCAGCCGGGGCCCCTCACCCTGGCCAGCTGTCTCACAAGCGGGGGAATAGCTGGAGGCCTGGCCCAGCAGGGGCCTGCCTCCTCTCCCTCCCTTCACACAGGGCCTCTTCCTCCTGCCCTTCTGTCTGCAAGGCCCTGGCAGGTTCCTCATTCCGAAGGCCGCTTCCTCTGCGGCCAGGCCGGGCGGCGCCTGGAGGTGGCCTGGCGGCCCTGGCCTCACGGCTCTTCTGCGGTCATCCCCGTCTTAAGCGTGGGGTGGAATGTCCGCACTGACACCCTCGTGTCGGAGGTCGACCACAGAGGGCTGAGTGAGGCCCAAGTGTGGGCGAGGACCTTGGGCCTGGAGCGGGGGGAGCAGGAGGAGGCGTGGGCCCTGCTCCCAGCGCCTTTCTGCCCTCCACACAGATCTGCACGTAAGCCGGCCAGGCCTCATGCACGGGGCTGTGACCCCCAGTTCAGAGAAGTGAGGTCGGCGTGGGCCGCAGCAGGCCTGACACAGGATGTCCCGGGTTCTCAGGGGGCGTGGACTGTGGCTAATCACTCTGGGTCCCTCATCCGGGCCCTGACGGGTCTCTTTCTCCCTCTAACGGACAGGTGATGTCAGCGGAGCACCCAGGGCTCTCCACAAGGAAGGGAATCCTGGCCACTGGGCTGACAGGAGATGCCCCAGAGTGAGCCCCCAGACTGCCTGGGTTAAGACAACCTGCTGGCTAGCTCCGTGACCTTGGCAAAGTTACTTAAACTCTCTGAGCCTCCGCTCTCTCAGTGAGATGATAAGATGATAACCACAGACAACGTCTTAGACCCTAAGGTCCAGAGCCAGGCTTCCCACCCGCGCCCCTGTCGCTGTTTGGGGCAGGATGCCTCTGTGCTGTGAGGGGCTGTCCCGTGTGTGCCGTAAGCCCACTACCCACTGGATCCCAGCGGCAGCCGCTGCCCTCTTTGCCCCCCACACCACCGCCATGACAACCAAAAAGGTCTCCAGTCGTCGCCAAACGTCCCTTGGGGGCAAAACCGACCCCCATGGAGAACTACTGGCTTATACAGGACTCAGATGAGTTAATACATGCCGTGCGCTTACAACAGTGCTTGGCCCAGAGGAATCACTCAATAATTCTTATCTGTTATTATTACAAGCAGGGAACCGTGGGGGAAAACAAAATGTAAAACAAAACACAGAAGCCAAGCACAGAAGAGCATTTCTAATACCCTGAGTGACTGGAGGGCTTGGGGTGAAGCAGGGGCGAGACTGCGTGTGTTATTTATTTGAAAAAATATATTTTATTTTTATTTATTTATGTATTTCACTAAGCTGGGTCTTCATTGCAGCACACGAGATCCTCGATCATCGTTGCGGCATGTGAGATCTTTGGTTGAGGCGTGTGGGGTCTAGTTCCCCCACCAGGGATCAAATCCGGGCCCCTTGCAAGGGGAGCGAGGCATCTCAGCCACTGGACCACGAGGGAAGTCCAGAGACTGTGTATTAGTTTTAAAAGAACACCACTGGCTTGACCACCTCACCTCGCTATCAGGCCTGTTCACCAGAACGTGGGTCTGGAGCTCCCCATGGATGCCTGGGGGTGTGCTGGGGCCTCCAGAGACACAGGGCGAAGGAGACTCAGCCCCGCCTGGCTTCTGGGACCCTAGTCCTCTCAGAGAAATGCCCAGATACTTTCCATTTCCCTCCAAGGGTTCAGAGGACAGAGCCACCGGCTAAGGCGAGGGCCCACTGGGCAGGCCCTGGCTCTCCGGCCACCCACTCATCTGTTCATTCGAGAAGTGCTCACTGAGGTCCCTACAAGCAAAAGACACGGGGCTGGGTGCATCAGCAGGAAGCAGGAATTGGAGCAGTGGTTTAAAAGCTGGCCAAGCTTCCCATGGAAGGAGACGAGGAGGAAGAATGCCCCTGACTGTGGACAGGGTGATGCTGGCGGTGCTGGGAGCTGATCAAGCAGAGGCCCTGAGAAGGTGACTTTCTGGAAGTGTAGTGTGGTCCGAGGGGCGCATGGAGTCAGCGTGTGAGGAGCGCTGAGTACCAGGGTAGAGACAGACTAGCTCTTTATTCTGGAGTCCCTGAAGGGTTCTGAGCAGAAGTTTCGTTCAGTTCAGTCCCTCAGTCATGTTCAACTCCTTGCAACCCCATGGACTGCAGCACGCCAGGCCTCCCTGTCCATCACCAACTCCCGGAGTTCACTCAGATTCATGTCCATTGAGTCGGTGATGCCATCCAACCACCTCATCCTCTGTCATCCCCTTCTCCTCCTGCCAGAGGTCTGGGGAGCCCCAAGTCTGCTCCTGGGAGACAGGAGTCTTGGTTGTGTCCCAGCCCCAAAGGTCTCCCCAGACAGGGGTCGCAGGGTGGGCCCTTCAGGCAGGGCTTGGGCCTGGGTCCCCACTCCTGCCCCCGCCCCAGGCGAGGGCCCTGAACAGAGGCCCCGTGAGGCTGTCCAGGCTGGGCCCTGGCCCGAGTGAGGCTCCACCCATCTCCCCAGCTGAGCAACAGGACCATCCACCTGCCTCCCTAGGCCGAACCTCCACTTGAGCATAATTGGACGTTTCCTCCAATCACTTTGAACCCCAATGCAGTCAGACATTTGCTAGTGGAGCAAAAACACCGGGTCTGATCTTCAGAGGTACATGGAGACTCGAGGGGCTCAAGGAAGAAACAGGAACCCTTTGGGGCCTGGGCAGGGCTGGGCAGCAGGAAGCCAAGGCTCGTGAGCACCTCCGTCTTGGCCTCTCACTTCCTCTGGGGCGCTGCGCTCTTGCCCGGGGCACCCGGCGGGCAGCTACCTGGGTGGGGGCCACACCCACACCACCTGGGCCTGGCCTGGCCTTGGGAGACAAGCTCACCAGCTCGCTGTCCTCTGAGGGGCCGAGTTCAGATGTGACTGCTGGGCTGGTGGGAAATGAAGCAGGCGCAGAGCCAGGCTCCCGGGGGCGGAGCTGAGGCTGAGCTGAGACTGGCCCAGGACTGCCGGGCTCTCGGGGACCCCGCCGACAGAGCCACCCCCTGGGGCGCCGCATCCCTCGGGCTCCAAAGAGAACTTGGGAAAGGAGCCGGGCTTTTCTGAACACCTGGCCTGCCCCCTGGCTCCGGCTTGCCCCGGAGAGGGCGGAGGGCCCAGCGGAGGCCCATGTGAGGTCCACGCAGAGGGCCAGGGTTCCAACCCGGGGCCCAGGACCGCCGTGTCACCCAGGCGGGCCTGCCTTCCTCTTGAGCCCGTTTCCACTGGGGCCAGTAGGAGTCATGAGGTTTGCCCTCCCTCCCTGCAGGGTGATTGTGAGGATCAAATGAGATCACAAAGATAAAAGAACAGAAAAGAAGAAAGCTCGGATGTTTTTGTCATTGTTGTTATCCTTAGCTCCTCACCAGCCCCTCTCGGAACAGAGCCACCCGGCTTGTTCTCGGGCCTACCTGGGGTCACCAAGGGTGCCAGGCTGGCCTGGCCCTGCCACACCCGAGCCCTCTCCAGGGGAACCTGGGGGCCCAGAACCTCCTCTGTCCCTCCCAGTTCTCCAGCACAGCCCTGCTGGAGGTAGACCAGCGAGAGGAGAGAGGCCTCAGACTGTGTGTGGGCCGGTCCCTCTGGGCACTGCTGGGGTCACATGGAAACACACACTCCCAAATACATACACACGTGCTGACACGGACTCATCAACACACATAAACCAGCACCCGCCCACGAACATTCACCAGATCTTGACTCAACACAAACACACACACACACACACACGCACGCACACACACGCACATACCCACACACAAGCAGATGCCTCCTCCAAAGCAAATTCCATTATCTTGGCCTTCCATCCAGAGGCCAACGAGCAGGCAGGGATATTATTACCTTGTTGTTATTATGATCGTCCTTAGAAAAGTCTCAACTCGGCAGAAAACATCAAACAGCGGCCAGCAGCCTCAGAGAGCAGAGGCGACAGGCCCTATGGGGCTCTTTCCAGTGCAGACCTGCCTCCTCGTTTGCAAAAATGACTTATTATTAATCTGTGATTGAAACTGTAATTATGCCATCACCGTGTCAACAAGCCGGAACACGGCGAGGACTGGCAGCGCCGTCTGGAAATGTGTTCTTACCCTCCACCATGGCCATGCTGGCATCTGCCTCATGCCATGGACGAGGACGCACACACCTGCCAAGCACCGGGCCCAGCTCCCCACAGGATGCCGGCTGAGTGTGTGTGTGTCTGCCTCTCACTCTCAGGTCTGGCGAGGTGAGGTCCAGGCATGACCCGAGGGAAGAGGCACCCCCAAGAGGACCCCAGGGAGCTCTGGGGCTCCAGCCTGCGAGTCCAGCGGGGAGACACAAACACCCACATGTGCTTCAGCGCGTGTGGGCTGCCAGGCCCGGCCCCAGGCTTTGCCTTTCCCTGCACACTCCACAGGGTGGGCCTGACTCAGGGCACCTCATCGTCCCCGGGGACCTTCCAGCCCTGTCCCAGCCTCTGGTGGCCCTGAGGAAGGGCTGGGCAAAGACTTGCTCATAAGCTGTGACCACCTACTGATGACCGACTTGTATTGACCACTTACTGGGCACCAGATCTGGTGCGAAATACTTTTATGTTCATTATCTCATTTCATCTTTCAAAACCATTTAAATAGAAAAAGGAGTAAACCTTCCATTTCGTATGAGTGTCACAGAGGAGGAGACTGTAGCCTGGCGGAGTTAGGTGGTCTTCCCAGAGCCTGCAGAGCTGAGCTTTAGAACCTCTTTAAAGGGGTGATCTGGCGACCCACTCCTGTGCCCCAAACTCCTCTGATTTGGCTCATACCCTGCCCACGAGCTCCTGGAGGCAGAACTCTGACTGTACCCCTGCCTGCTGGTGGCCTTGGCTGTAGCAGATGCTCAGGAAACCATCCATGAATGAAGGAAGGAGGTGAAGGTCCAAGCTCAGGATGGGGTATTCGGGATTGGCTTGAGAAACACGACCTTTCTCTCTGGCGTTGGCATTCTCTGGGGGCACTCCCCCTGCAGGCACTCAGAGCTGAGACTTCTGGGTTTGGGAGGGGTCATTTGGTGCCAAAGACCACTTCTTTGCCACCGAGTGGATCCCAGCATGCACAACTAAAGAAATGACAACCCTAAATCACCTAGGAGAGACCGCGGGTGTGTGTGTGTGTTTATGCGACTGTACCCACACACCTGTGGGCGTTATTTCAACAGACAGCAGAGACGGAAGGTCACAGAGCCAGATGGCGAAGATGAGGTAACAACACAGGGCTCCTAACTTCCACCCAGGCGTCTTTGAGGCTTTAGACTGGGAGGATCCCAGGCCCAGTGCCTGCGTGGTGGAGACAACGTCCACAGGCTAGCCCTTTCAGAGCTCATCTGGAGGGTGGCCACAGATGCTGAATCCACACTCGACCATCTCACAGTGCGCTCCACGGGGAGGAACCACGGGTAGAAGAACTATGCGTGTGCGTGCCTACTAAGTCGCTTCAGTCGTGTCTGACTCTTTGCGACCTATGGACAGTAGCCCGCTCCTCCGTCCATGGGATTCTCCAGGCAAGAATACTGGAATGGGTTGCCATGCCTCCTCCAGGGAATCTTCCCAACTCAGAGATCGAACCCACATCTCTTATGTCTCCTGCATTGGCAGGTGGGTTCTTTACCACCAGTGCCACCTGGGAAGCCCAGAGCACTATACTTGATGAAAAGGGCAGGGAGGTACAGAGCAAAGGGGAAGGGCACTGGAGTAAGGTGGGTCCTGGGTTCAAATCCTGACTCAACCACCTTCTAACTGCGTGTTTGCGGGTAGAGTACATTGTCTGAGCCTGTTTCTTCATCTGTAAAATGGGGATGAAAAGGCCTGTCTTACAAGGTTCTGGTGGGAGAAAATAAAATAACATAATATGAAGTACTGAAATGAATCCTACGTTCACAGTGTCCCCTGTGAGACTAGCTGTACTGGCCTGGAGTGTTTCGTAGGGGATATTCCAGGCAGGTCAGAACTTCAGCAGCACAAGCTACGTCTTCCACTACAAGGTGGTCTCAGGTCTGGACACTGTGATTCCCCCTCCTCCAGAAGGCCACTGCTCCCCCGTCCATGCCCCACAGTAGCTTGTCACCTGCCAGGCCTGGCCCACCCTGTTCCTGGTGTTTCATTACTCTGACTTCAGGCTTAATGTCTTTGTATGAGAGCCTAGGCCGTGCGCCAAGCCTGTCCAGATGTAAATGTCCCCATTCATTCATTCCATCAACATGCAGCGAGTGGGCGGACAACAGGGAAACTGAGAGGAGCCAGGACATCTGGGAGCAAGAGCTGATGGCAGGGTGGGACACGGGGCGGGGGGAGAAGGGCAGGAGAGAGCGAGGGTCTGCGCTGAAACCAGCCTCGTGCGGTGCTTAGTCGAGGCAGACTCTGAGGCCCCATGGACTGTAGCTCTGTCCATGGGATTCTCCAGGCAAGAATACTGGAGTGGGCTGCCATGCCCTCCTCCAGGGGATCTTCCCAACCCAGGGATTGAACCCGGGTCTCCTGCATTGCAGGCGGATTCTTTACCAGCTGAGCTAACAGGGAAACACTAAACCAGCCTTAATTGGGCTTAATTAGTCCTCTGTAAGTGCTGCAGAAGCAGTTCAGAGCAGGGCAGAAAGAGCCGGCCAGACTGGGAAGATGCTTAGAAACGAGCAAAGCCGTCTTTGGGGACACTTTTTTTTTTTGGAGAGCCACGAGTTCAGCAGTGAACCGTTGCGGCAGCCTGAGGCTCACCTTTCCCCGGGCTGGGCTGGGGTGGGCGGAGCAGGGCCCTGGTGGTCTGGGGAAGAGGCAGCAGCGTCCCGCGGGCCCCGTGGGGCCGGCGGAATGCGGGCCGAGCTCGGGTTTGGGATCCGGGGCGGCAGGGCTCTGAGCCGGGGTGGTGCTGAGTGCGGTTGCGCGGCGGGCAGGTGGGTGGGGATCGCCCGCCCCGTCTACCGATGGACTACGCGCCGGAGCAGAGGCTGCGGTGACGGATGGCCCGCCGGCTTGCCTGGGAAACGACGCGGCGACGCGTCTGCGCCAGCCCGAGGGAGCTGGGGTCAGACGGGGGGCCCTCCCTCGGGAGGCCCAGCCCCCCGGCGAGGGCGGAGGGGGGCGGGCGAGCCGAATCGCTCTCAGGCTGGGGAAGATCCTGGCTCTCTTCCCATCCCTCCTCGCGTCCTCCCAGCCGCTTCGACTCCTCCGGTCTCTGGTACCCGGGGGACCTTAAGGCTTGGATGGAGGCTTGGGATGCCAGCACCCTCAGGGCCTCAGAGAGCGGCCCCCTCCCCACCTCCTTTTATAGGAGGAGCAAACTCCTCCAAACCCCCACTAGGTCTCCCAAAGCAAACCCCAGCTTCTCCTTACAGGAGCAGGGACTAGGCCCTTGGCACACCGAGAGTGGAAGTGACTTGCTCAAGGTCAAGCAGCTGGAGAGAGGCAGAGGGATGAGGCCACTCACTTTCCTCCAGGTCCAGGCCGTCCCCAGGAACACAGCTCTCTTTCCTAGAGATGTGTGTGACTGCATCCGGGCTGGGGCCACGCTGATGGCCAAGCACTGCGTCCAGGCTGGGGCCACGCTGATGGCCAAGCCTCACTGATGGGCCGTCGGGAGGGGCAAGGCTGAGCCCTGCCCTCCCACCCAAGACCAGGGATTCTGTGTCCCGGAGAGAGAACAGGCAGGCCAGGGTGGTGTGTGCACCTGGTGTTCCTCAGAACAGGGCAGATCTTGTGCTACGTCTGCTCAGCAACCCTGAGCCAAGCTCGGCGAGCGCCAATGAGCCCCTCTCTGTTCAGCCGTGTTCCCAGCCCTGGGGTTGGTGTCAGGGTTGGCAGAATGATCCCAGCAGCCCGGGGTCAGGTATCTGGGGCTGGAAAGCCTCGGGAGCACAAAGCACCTCTGACTGATGCCATCTCCGGAGGTACCTCCTCTGTGCCAGCCTGACCACACTCCCAGGTGCCACCAACAGTGCTTTACCACAGTCACAAAGTGGGAGAGAACCGCGCCTGCCAACGCAGGAGGCATAGAGATGCTGGTTCAGTCCCTGAGTTGGGAAGGTCCCCTGAAGAAGGAAATGGCACCCCACTCCAGTACTCGTGCCTGGAGAATCCCATGGACAGAGGAGCCTGGCGGCCTATGGTCCATGGGGTCACAAACAGTCGGACACGACTGAAGCGACTTAGCACGCAGGGTGGAGCGGGTGCCTGCTTCTCGTGTCCGACACCTGCCAGTAGGCGCTGGGGCAAGAGAAGGGCGCTGGGATTCCGCATTTGGGGTGTAGATTTGTTTGTGACTTCGGGCAAAATGTTTCCCCTCTCTGGATCGGTTTCTCGTGTGCAGTCTGGGGAAAGCTGTGTTGTCTTTCGTGCTCAGGGCTTATGTGTCGAGGGTGGGCCCAGGCCGGGTGCCCCAAATAGAGGCAGGGTCCCACCCCCTCCAAGAGCTTCATGCATGCACTCTGGCCCTGTTCCCACACGGTGGGGAAGGTAGGGGTGGGGTTCTCAGCCCCTCTGGTTCCGGGGTCCCCTCCCCTTCAGGTAAGGGCAGATATTTTAGAGAGGTGGGGCCCATCCACCTCAGATCTTTGTCCCTGGGGCTGGGCAGGCTGAGTCCCCGAGGCTGACCCTCCTGGTGATGTGGCCGGTTGGGTGAGGTGCCCAGGCCTCAGATGGCCGCCTAGTCTTGCTTACCTGCTCTGTGTTAACGCGCGTATGCAGAGCTGACTGGAACACTGACGCAGGCTCAGGAGGCAGAGCAGACAGGCGATAAGCTTAATTAATAGAATCAGGACATATAAATAGTCTCTCCCTGCCCCCACTGCGGCGGGCTGTGCCAAGGGCTGGCTTGGCATTCTGGGGAACTGCCTGTGAATCCAGGGACTCCTGTGTGTGCAGCCTCTGCTGCGGGAGGCAGAAGGCAAGACGTGCCTCTTGGGAGCCCAATGCTGAGTGGGGATGAGACATTTAAACCACTTAGGTGCCTTCCTGTGTGGTGGGATTCTAAGAGACAATGAGATTCCAAGGAGGAGGGAGAGGGCTGTATGAATGAAAGCCAGGAAAACTTCTCGCAGGTGGTGGCTGCTGATCTCAGGGATGCTCTGATAGGAAGTGGTGAGGAGGGGTAGGACGGAAGGAGGAGAAGCAATGGGAGAGGATGAGAGAGGTCTGTGTGTCCGCTGTTGGCAGAGGTGGGCCTGGCGTGCTGGTCTCTTCCCCGAGGTGAGAACCTCCCCAGTTGCTATAGTTCTAGGCCCCGACTAGCTACTTCATTAGTCATAATGGACTCCTCACTACCTCCCCTGGAAATGGGTGTTTTATTCCAAGGAAACCAAGGCATGGAGAGGCTGATCTGTTTGCCTGTGGCCTCATGGGAGTGGGGAAGGTGGTCAGGGTTGATTTGGACCTCTGACTCTAGTTCTCCAGCCAAAGGAGCAGAAGTAACCCAGGCCCTAGGGCCTGTACACTGGAATCCTCCTGGTGTGGCCCATAGGCTGCACCCACCCTGGGACTGGGGTGGTGGGGGTGGGAGGGACGCTGAGGCAGGAGGCGGGGGGCTCACGGTGGCTCCTGGCGGCCTTGCTGAGCCTTCCTTAAACCGTGGTCCAAGGTGCTTCCACCCAGACTTCCCTGCTTGAAAGACTCTTTCACACTTTCCCACCATCTCCCCCATTGTCTTTCATGCTTCATCCCATTTCCAGAGGGAGTGTTTGAGGACTCTTGACTCACACAGCTAAGCCAGGACGCCTGACCCTTGGGTTTTCTCTCCAGTCCCGTCTGGAGGCACCCTGTCAGGTGGCAGCACGTTATACCCATTTTACAGATGGGGCTGTGGGTCGCCCTCCTGCAGTTGCACTGATGGGACCTCGAGGAAAGGCCCTCTCCACTGATCCCCGCTCCGTCACCTTCCTCTGCCCTCAGCTCTCAGGGGAGAAAGAAAGGGGGCCGGTGAGGAAAGGGTGGGAGGCATCTTCCCAGGCTCATCCTGAGAGGCTGGGGGTTGCTGTGGAACCCCTGGCCTCACCTCAACTCCCCTGATCAAGCCTAGCTGATTCTCCTCATAAAAGCTAAATTTACTCCTTTAACAAGTCCGGCACTGCATTAAAACACAATGGAATGCTTGGGAAGGGGGGCACGTAGTCTAGGGCCTGTGAATCAGGACCGCCGGGCTCAGCCTCCTCAAGGCCAGCAGCGCCTCCTGCGGAGAGGAGGGGAGGGTCCACATGCCCTGTCTCCTCCTCCTGGGAGGTGGGGGTGGGGTGGACCAGAGTCCTGGGTTCCTTGTCCTGGGGCAAACCTTCCCAAGACTCTGCAGACTCCAGTTCCTCCCTGCTCTGGGTGAATGTGAGGGCTGCGGTTCTCCTCCTTGGTGCTGGGTGTTCATCGGAACACCTGGCGTGTGTTTGCAGGTGGAGGTGCCAAAGAGCCAGCAGTGATGACTGAGCTTCCTCACCCACCCTGGTAGACCACTAACATGAGTCCATGCCCTGCCCTGCCCTGGACCTTGAACTCAGTTGGACTTTGGAGACACTGGGGCTCTGATTCCATCTGATTCCCTCTCGTCCCTCTTTCTCTCCATCCTGAAAGGAGTCCAGCTTTCTACGACTGTTCTGGACTCTCACCTCTTCCCCACATCCCTGACCTGACACAGCTTCCTGCCCCTCCCTGGACTCTGCCCCTCCAGATGTGTGATCACAGGTATGCCTGGCCTCAGCCTCTGCCTCCGATGTCCCCAGCTCCCCACAGACTCTGCTTTTCTTGAAGTCCGCCCGCCGAGGACTGCTTTTCTCTCTTGCACATCAAGCTAAGGACCCGCAGGTGGGTGGACAGCGTTTTTACTCACACTATCACTTCTTTTTTTTTCTTTTAATGATTTACTTATTCTAATTGGAGGCTAATTACCTTACAATATCGTGGTGGTTTTTGCCCATTGACGTGAATCAGCCACAGGTGTACATGTGTCCCCCCACCTCCCTGCCCATCCCATCCCTCTGGGTTGTCCCAATGCACCGGCTTTGAGGGCCCTGTTTCACGCATCGAACTTGGACTGGTCATTTTCACATATGGTAATATACATGTTTCAATGCTTTTCTCTAAAATCATCCCACCCTCGCCTTCTCTCACAGAGTCCAGAAGTCTGTTCTTTACATCTGTGTCTCTTTTGCTGTCATTCATATAGCGTCATCGTTACCATCTTTCTAAATTCCACATATATGCGTTAATATACTGTATTGGTGTTTTCCCCTCCGACTTACTTCACTCTGTATAACAGGTTCCAGTTTCATCCACCTCATTAGAATTCACTCAAGTGCATTCTTTTTAATAGCTGAATAATATTCCATTGTGTATATGTACCACAACTTTCTTATCCATTTGCTGATGGGCATCCAGATTGCTTCCATGTCCCAGTTATTGTAAACAGTGCTGTGATGAACACTGGGGTACCTGTGTCTCTTTCAACTCTGGTTTCCTCGGTCTCACTATCACTTTTGACCCTCTCCCCTCCCTCCTTCTGAAACCCCAGTTCTTTCTGAAGATCCCCCCTGCTCTTGCCTGCGTCACGCACTCTTCTGCCTCCTCCTGGCTGTTACCTGGTGACTTCTTGGTCAAAGTCACCCTCTTCATTATTTAGGTTTAGGATGCTGACTCTGTCACCACCCACCAGGGACTTTCCACTGGGTGATCAGTTCCTCAGCTGCCTTGTCACTCGCACACACATCCTCCCCAGACCGTCCGAGACACAGCCTGACCCAGCTCACCACCAGGAACCACACACCTCAGGACCCTGATCTCAGGCTTCTCTCTCTCTACCGCCCCTCTCCCTCCCCTCCAGGTCTCTAGCTCTGTCCACTGACCCTCAACAGCAATCATCCTTCACTCTCACCATTTTTGCTCTGAACTGCCTCCCTGCCACTCCCCACCCCACCACCATTTGTAGCTTCTTGAACTCCCTTGTGTCTCCCTGGAGAATCCCAGCCTTAGTTGAATCCATCTCCTTCCCCAAGAATTGAACTTTACCAGAGAATATCCTGTGGAGAAGGCAATGGCACCCCACTCCAGTACTCTTGCCTGGAAAATCCTATGGATGGAGAAGCCTGGT
>SJYV01000634.1:0-20649 GCA_006410875.1 Neotragus pygmaeus | reverse complement strand
TTGATAAAGGTCAGGACTGCTGACCCCCGCGTGACTTTAAAATTTCCATTTGTCTCTATGTGTAACAAAGGGTATATAAACAAACCTAAAAAATAAATAAATTGGATCAGTTTCTGGAAAGACTGATTCCCCCGTGTCATTCTTTCTTGTTCTCCATTTTTCTGGCTGAATTCCCATTTGGGGCGTGGGTGCTTGCCAAGCCCGCTAATTTTGCCCTGGCATTTAAGTTCCACGCGGGAGAGAGCCCAAGGTGGGGCACCCTCAGATATTCAAGTGGGCGCCAGTGGCCTACATAGATGGTGCAAGCTTCTTGTCTCGAAGCTTTATTGGTATCCCACATAAACCAAGTTATTCAGCCTCTTTTTCTCCACTAATTTTCCTACTACACTATTTCTTTCTAATCTCCCTCTATATCTTTAATTAAGCAATTAATTCCTAGGACACTGACTCTGTCCCTGCTTCAAATTACCCTGGACCCACCGGGGCTGGACCCTGGCACATAGGGTCGCTAAGAGTTGGACAGTACTGAGCAACTAACACTTTCACACTGAATGCAATTATAGCTTTAAAATATACTGCCAAATGTTCTCCAAATTAGTTGTATCATTTTACACACCTATTTACAATGTGTTAGAGTGCCAATTGCTATATATATTTGTCAATATATAGTCATTTCAGCTTTATAAAATTTAGTGTTTCTAGTAAATATGTATGTCAACTCACTGTGGATTCAATTTTCATAAGTCTAATGGTGCTGAATTTTTTTCACATGCTATTTGCTTATCTTTCTTTGTAAATGGATGTTCAGGACTTTCATCCTTTTGCTAAAAAGTACATTTTTCTTTTTTTCTTAAATTGGTTTATAGAAGTTCTTTAGAAAGTCAGATTAAGTCTATTTTATTGCAAATATGTTTAACTAGCCTTTTGATGAGCAGAAATTTTTAATATTTATGAGGTAAAATTATCAATTTTTTATTTGTTATTGCATTTTACTGTTTCATGATTCCATTTTTAAAAAAATTCTATTTCTATACCAGGTTTTCCCATCTGTGTATTCATCTTGTTCATTCTTTCCTTTAAAATGTTAAGCATATCTAAATTGCTATTTTAAGCTGCCTGCTAGTTCCAGTATCTCTGTAATCTCTGGATCTGTCTCTACTATCCCTTTTTCCCCTCATTATGGAACACATAATTTCTCACTTCTTTGCCTATGTAGTAACGTTTTATTTTAAGCTAAACATGGATGGATGCTATGGTGTTGAGAGTAAGGGACTTTTTTGCTATTTTTAATAAACATAAAGCAGAGAGACAAGATGGCGGAGGAGCAGGTGGATGTAGAGCACATCTCTCTCCACGGCTGCCTCAGGAATACATCTTCAGACACATATCTCACAGGGCACAAGCTCAGAGCTGGCAGAGTTCCTTAACCACCAGAAAGGAACACATAGATACACATAAAACCCTGTAGGACAAAGGAAGGAAGGTAAAAGGGGGAAGAGAGTGAGTGGGACCAGAACTGCACCCACAGGATGTGAGAGCTGAAGCAGAGATGGGTTCTCCACATTGGGACAACATGCTGGGACAGAAGGGAAGCATTTGAAGCTGTCAGAGAGAGAAGTGGCTCATCTGTGACTGTCTGAATGGAGTGAGAGCCACACAGATAATCTGTGCCACAGCCCTATGTGCCCCAGACAGGGACGTGAGTCCATGGGAATGTGTGGCATCTGGGAGCTGAAGTGTAACGATTGGAGAGCAATTCCAGGGTGAGGACTGCTACTGACTATGGAGAGATAACTCGAGGGCATGGAAGAGAGGAGGCAGTGGTAGGGAATGCCTTTGGGGGGAAGTCAGGTGGCCATAGGATGATCAAAAATATGCCTGCAATGTGGGGGACTGTGATCAAAAATATCCCAACAAACAAAAGCACAGGGCAAGATGATGTCAGAGGTGAATCCCATCTATCAAAGTTTAGACAAGAGCTAAAGTCTATCCTTCACACACTTTTCCAAAAATTACAGAGGAAGGAACACTTCCAAACTCATTCTATAAGGCCACCATCACCTTGATATAAAAACAAGATAAAGGAAAAAAAAGAAAGAAAGAAAATTATAAGCCAGTATCACTGATGAACATAAATGCAAAAATCCTCAAAAATTCTAGCAAACAGAATCCAACAACACATTAAAAGGATCATATGTCCTGAGCAAGCTGGGTTTATCCAAGGGATGCTAGGATTCTTTAATATATACAGATCAATCAATATGATATACCATGCTAACAAACTAAAAGATATAAATCATGTGATAAACTTAATAGAAGCACAAAAAACTTTTGACAAATTCAGCATCCATTTATGATAGAAACTCTTCAGGAAATGAGACTAAAAGGAACCTACCTCAACACAGTAAAGGATATATACAAGAAACCCACAATAAACATTATTCTCAATGGTGAAAAGATTAAAGCATCCCTTTCAAGATCAGGAACAAGACAAGGTTGCCCACTCTCACTGCTATTATTCAATATAGTTTTGGAAGTACTAGCCATGGCAATCAGAGAAGAAAAAGAAATAAAAGAAATATATATTGGAAAAGAAGTAAAATTCTCACTGTTTACAGAAGACATGATTACTATGTATAGTAATACATAGGAAACCCTAAAGATACTTTACTATTTAATAAAATCAAAGGATGCAAAATCAATACAAAAATCCCTTGTAGTCTTATATACTCACAATGAAAAATTAAAAAGAAAAATTAAGGAACAAATCCCATTCACCATTGCAACAAAAAAAGAATAAAATACCTAGGAATAAATCTACCTAAAGAGACAAAAGAGCCTTATACAGAAAACTATGAAAGTGAAAGTGAAGTCGCTTAGTCATGTCTGACTCTTTGCAAACCCAAGGGCTGTAGCCTACAATAGGCTTCTCCACCCCTGGGATTTTCCAGGCAAGAGTACCAGAGTGGGTTGCCATTTCCTTCTGCAGGGGATCTTCCTGACCCAGGGATTGAACCCAAGTCTCCCATATTTCAGGTAGATGCTTTACCCTCTGAGCCACAGAAAATTATAAGATACTGATGAAAGAAATCAAAGATGACATAAACAGATGAAGAGATATATCATACTCCTGGATTGGTAGAATCAATATTATGAAAATGACTATAATACCCAAAGCAATCTACAAATTCAGTTCAATCTCTATCAAATTACCAATGGCATTTTTCACAGAACTAGAATAAAAAATTTCACAATTCATATGGGAACACAACTGCTGCTACTGCTGCTAAGTCACTTCAGTCCTGTCCGACTCTGTGCGACCCCATAGACGGCAGCCCACCAGGATCCCCTGTCCCTGGGATTCTCCAGGCAAGAACACTGGAGTGGGTTGCCATTTCCTTCTCCAATGCAGGAAAGTGAAAAGTGAAAGTGAAGTCACTCAGTCATGTCTGACTCTTAGCGACCCCATGGACTGCAGCCTACCAGGCTCCTCCATCCATGGGATTTTTCAGGCAAGAGTACTGGAGTGGGGTGCCATTGGAACACAACAGACCCCAAATAATCCAATCAATCTTCAGAAAGAAGAATGGAGCTGAAGGAATAAACCTTTCTCTCTTTAGCCTATAATACAGAGCTACAGCCATCAAAAGAGTATGGTATACTGACAAAAACAGAAATACAGACCAATGGAACAAAATAGGAAGCCCAGAGGTAAACTCGTACACCTATGGTCACCTTATATTTGACCAACGAGGCAAGACTATACAATGGAGAAAAGACAGTCTTTTCAATAAGTGTGCTAGGAAAACTGAAAAACTACATGTAAAAGAATGAAGTTAGAACACTTCCTAACACGATACACAAATGTAAACTCAAAATACTTAATGTAAGACCAAAAACTATACAACTCTTACAGCAACACTTTGACATAAATCGTAGCAAGATCCTCTTTCACCCATCTCCTAGAGTAACAAAAATAAAAACCAAAATAAAGAAATGGGATCTAATTAAATTTAAAAACTTTTGCATGCCAAAGAAATCGAAGAAAATGAAAAGACAGCCCTTAGAATGGGAGAAAATAATTGAAAATGAAGCAACTGACAAAGGATTAATCTCCAAAATATATAAGCAACTCAAGCAGCTTAATATCAGAAAAGCAAACCAAGCAAAAAATGAGCAGAAGACCTAAATAGACTTTCACCAAAGAAGACGTATAGGTGGCTAACAGACACATGAAAAAATGCTCGACATAACTTATTATTAGAGAAATGCAGATCAAAACGACAATGAGATATCACCTCACACCACTCAGAATGACCATCATCAAAAACTGTACATAAATGCCGGAGAGGATGTGGAGAAAAGGAAACCCTTTTGCATTGTTGTTGGGAATGTAAACTGATACAGTCACTATGGAGAACAGTATGGAGATTTCTTTAAAAATTAAGAATAAAACTACCATGCATGTATGCTTGCTCAGTCATGTCCAACTCTTTGTGACCCACGGACTATAGCTTGCCAGGCTCCTTGGTCCTTGGAATTTTCCAGGCAAGAATATTGGAGTAGGTTGCCATATCACCCAGCAATCCCATTACTGGGCATATAACCTGAGAAAACCACAATTCTAACCAACACATATATCCCAATGTTCATTGCAGTACTATTTACAAGAGTCTGGACATGGAGACAACATAGGTATCCACTGACAGATAAATGGATTTAAAAAAAGTAGTGGTGTATATATATAGAATAGAATATTAGTTAGCCATAAAAAAGAGCAGATTTGAGTCAGTCCTAGTGAGGTAGATGAACCTAGAGCCTGTTATATATAATGAAGTAATTCAAAAAGAGAAAAACAAGTATTGTATAGTAACACATATATATGGAATCTAGAAAAATGGTACCAGTGAATCTATTTATAGGGTAGCAGTAGAGGTGCAGACATAGAGAACAGATTTGTGGACACTGTAGGGGAAGGAGAGAGTGGGACAAATTGAGAGAGTAGCACTGAAATATGTACATTACTATATATAAAATAGAGAGCCAGTGGGAATTTGTTGTATGACACAGGGAGCTCTTCACTGTGCTCTGTGACAACCTGAAGGGTTGGGATGGTGTGGGAGATGGAAGGGAGGTTCAACAGAGATAGGACATATGTATAGCTATGGCTGATTCATGTTGATGTATTGCAGAAACCAGCACAACTTTGTAAAGCAATTATCCTGCAATTAAAAATAAATAAAAAATTTAAAAGCATGAAGCGTTACTTTGGCAGAAAATTAATTGAATAGTGGATCACTTTGATTATTAGGGTCGGTTTGTGTTATTTTTGTTCTAAGTCTAGCATTGCCCTACTCCTAATATATAAACTTTCAGAGATCTGCATTGAATGCCATATGCTTAGCAAGGGTCCGCTGCTGCTGCTGCTGCTGCTGCTAAGTCGCTTCAGTCGTGTCCAACTCTGTGTGACCCCATAGACGGCAGCCCACCAGGCTCCCCCACCCATGGGATTTTACAGGCAGGAGTATTGGAGTGGGTTGCCATTGCCTTCTCCGTAGCAAGGGTCTAGCTAGTCACAACTCCTAACGCTCTCAGAAATATGTATCCTCCACAGTCTATATTTCCTTTCACAGTTCCCCAGCTTTNCATGGGATTTTACAGGCAGGAGTATTGGAGTGGGTTGCCATTGCCTTCTCCGTAGCAAGGGTCTAGCTAGTCACAACTCCTAACGCTCTCAGAAATATGTATCCTCCACAGTCTATATTTCCTTTCACAGTTCCCCAGCTTTTCCTGTGCAGCCACAGCTTAATATTTGGTGAAAAACTTTAAAATGATTCCTTGGCTTATTTCTTTCTTTGCACAGCTCCTTTCTCTAGGGTACTTGTTTGTATAAACTTCAACCCATTTAGGGGTTCCAAATTTCAATTTCTGTCTTCTGAATTCAGGAAGATCATCATGCTGTGACTGGGATCTGCTTTCCTTCTTTATAATCTGTAAACTGCCTCCTGGAGATAGCAATGGTGATTATGGGGTTCACTTAGTGTTTCTTTCCTCTCAGAGGTCACAGTCCTGGGTTGGCTCCTGTTGAAAGTCCAAAATAGTAGCTTCATATATTGTTTTGTTTGATCAAGTTTATATTGAGTGGGCTAGCCAGTGCCACTTAATGTCTTGCTATAGTAGGAGTCCCCCAAGATCTGTTATTTATGAAAGTTAATGTGCATTGTTAATATAAAATGTGGATACTACTAAGTAAAAAGACTATATAAGGATTTCAAAGTTTTTTATAAAAACTTAAAAACTCCCTGCTTCCATGAGATGAAATTCCCCAGTTTCATCAAGCCTAATGCATAACAGATTCTATCTGATTTATGCCCTTAAGCTAAGTGAATTTTCAACTTAAGTGAAGTGAATGTCATTCAGTCATGTCTGACTTTGCAACCCCGTGGACTATGTAGTCCACGGACTTCTTTAGGCTGGAATACTGGAGTGGGTAGCCTTTCCCTTCTCCAGGGGATCTTCCCAACCAAGGGATCGAACCCAGGTCTCCTGCATTGCAGGCAGATTCTCCACCAGGTGAATTCTTNAGTCCACGGACTTCTTTAGGCTGGAATACTGGAGTGGGTAGCCTTTCCCTTCTCCAGGGGATCTTCCCAACCAAGGGATCGAACCCAGGTCTCCTGCATTGCAGGCAGATTCTCCACCAGGTGAATTCTTTACCAGCTAAGCAACAGGGTAAGTCCAAGAATACCAGACTGGGTAGCCTATCCTTTCTCCAGCAGATCTTCTTGACCCAGGAATTGAACTGGGGTCTCCTGCATTGCAAGCAAATTCTTTACCAACTGAGCTATCAGGGAAGCCTGAATTTTCAAGCATAATGCAATCAACTTAAAAAACAATAGCAGTTAAGTATAAGATACACTGTATATGTATACATTCTTAAGAAAAAAATCATATAAAGTGTGATTTTTGGAAATCAGATCTGAGATGAGATATTAAAAATCAAATGAGATATCAAATATCAAAAATCATCATATTTGGTTTTACTTCTTTTCCTCCATGGACAGAGAAGTTCATGTATTAACATCAGTGAATAGATAGATATGAAATTGAAGGCAGATTTTCTAGACTTTTGACTCTGGATAGCTTGAACTAGATATATGTCAAATTTTCCTTCACTGATCTCAACCTATTTCACATCTCACCTCTGTATGTACTTGCCCCTAATCCTTAACATGCACACACAGACACACATAAATGGCCCTGTGAGGGCAGACCCACCCATCTCTGCCTTTGCCAAGGATACAGATAGGCAATGCACGTAACACAATTTGGGTAAGCACTACATCTGTGATCATGCTTGTCACTATTTCATCACGGCTTACTGTCAGCTCTTCACATATATATATGGAGAGAGAGATGCTAGATAGATAATAGGTAAACAGTCTCAGGACACAATTATCCTTTTGATGTTTTATGAAATTTCAAGATCATTTTAAATAAATAATCAGATCTTAAATTTCCATGAGTGCTGAGAGGGGTGAATTTGTGACCAATGTTTCATTCACTAACAAGTATATAGAAATGTAATTTTGTTGCTGATACAGAGCAAATTTTCCTCCTCTCCCTACAGACTCTGGTGCCAGAGAAGGTAGACACAGGTTACAAAAGCATGTAAGCTTATTGGTGCTGTCTCTTGAGTTGTGTCTGATGCTTTGTGACCCTATGGACTGTAGCCCTCCAGGCTCCTCTGTCTATACAATTCTCCTGGCAAGAACACTGGAGTGGGTTGCTGTGCCCTCCTCCACAGGGGATCTTCCCAACCCAGGGATTGGTCCCCATCTCTTACATCTCCTGCATTGGCAGGCAGATTCTTTACCAGTAGAGTCACCTGGGACAAAAAAATAATAATAATACAACTGGATGATGTTCTGGGAATGGCAACCCACTCCAGTTCTCTTGCCTGGGAAATCCCATGGATGGGGGAGCCTGGTAGGCTACAGTGCATGGGGTCGCAAAGAGTCAGACACGACTGAGCAACTTCACTTTCACTTTTCACTTTCAACTTAAATTCAAAAACACTTTTAATAAGAAACCTCCAAAGGAAGAAAAAAACAGGCTAAAGGATGAGCAAAAGCTGAAGAGCAGCAGAATAGANCCAACCAAGGGATCGAACCCAGGTCTCCTGCATTGCAGGCAGATTCTCCACCAGGTGAATTCTTTACCAGCTAAGCAACAGGGTAAGTCCAAGAATACCAGACTGGGTAGCCTATCCTTTCTCCAGCAGATCTTCTTGACCCAGGAATTGAACTGGGGTCTCCTGCATTGCAAGCAAATTCTTTACCAACTGAGCTATCAGGGAAGCCTGAATTTTCAAGCATAATGCAATCAACTTAAAAAACAATAGCAGTTAAGTATAAGATACACTGTATATGTATACATTCTTAAGAAAAAAATCATATAAAGTGTGATTTTTGGAAATCAGATCTGAGATGAGATATTAAAAATCAAATGAGATATCAAATATCAAAAATCATCATATTTGGTTTTACTTCTTTTCCTCCATGGACAGAGAAGTTCATGTATTAACATCAGTGAATAGATAGATATGAAATTGAAGGCAGATTTTCTAGACTTTTGACTCTGGATAGCTTGAACTAGATATATGTCAAATTTTCCTTCACTGATCTCAACCTATTTCACATCTCACCTCTGTATGTACTTGCCCCTAATCCTTAACATGCACACACAGACACACATAAATGGCCCTGTGAGGGCAGACCCACCCATCTCTGCCTTTGCCAAGGATACAGATAGGCAATGCACGTAACACAATTTGGGTAAGCACTACATCTGTGATCATGCTTGTCACTATTTCATCACGGCTTACTGTCAGCTCTTCACATATATATATGGAGAGAGAGATGCTAGATAGATAATAGGTAAACAGTCTCAGGACACAATTATCCTTTTGATGTTTTATGAAATTTCAAGATCATTTTAAATAAATAATCAGATCTTAAATTTCCATGAGTGCTGAGAGGGGTGAATTTGTGACCAATGTTTCATTCACTAACAAGTATATAGAAATGTAATTTTGTTGCTGATACAGAGCAAATTTTCCTCCTCTCCCTACAGACTCTGGTGCCAGAGAAGGTAGACACAGGTTACAAAAGCATGTAAGCTTATTGGTGCTGTCTCTTGAGTTGTGTCTGATGCTTTGTGACCCTATGGACTGTAGCCCTCCAGGCTCCTCTGTCTATACAATTCTCCTGGCAAGAACACTGGAGTGGGTTGCTGTGCCCTCCTCCACAGGGGATCTTCCCAACCCAGGGATTGGTCCCCATCTCTTACATCTCCTGCATTGGCAGGCAGATTCTTTACCAGTAGAGTCACCTGGGACAAAAAAATAATAATAATACAACTGGATGATGTTCTGGGAATGGCAACCCACTCCAGTTCTCTTGCCTGGGAAATCCCATGGATGGGGGAGCCTGGTAGGCTACAGTGCATGGGGTCGCAAAGAGTCAGACACGACTGAGCAACTTCACTTTCACTTTTCACTTTCAACTTAAATTCAAAAACACTTTTAATAAGAAACCTCCAAAGGAAGAAAAAAACAGGCTAAAGGATGAGCAAAAGCTGAAGAGCAGCAGAATAGATCTCAAGAAAAGATCAGGAGTGAGGGATCCCTTCATCCAGTTACAGATCAAAATCGTCCGTTGGGAGGCAGACCTTTATGTGCACAGTAATGACCTAAATATATGTGCATCCGTGAGGGAAAATGGGCAGTGTACATCTCTCCTTACATTTTAAATATAGTTAATGCTTAGTAATGTAAGGCTGATCACCCCACTTCAGATTGCTAGGATAAATCCCTTGCCTTTTCTTTTTCAGTTTGCCTTGTTCATTTCAGGCTGTTGTTATTGTTGTTCAGTTGCTCAGTCATGTCTGACTCTTTGTGACCCCATGGATTGCAGTGCACCAGACTTCCCTGTCCAACACCAACTCCCAGAGCTTGCTCAAACTCGTGCCCATTGAGTCAGTGATGCCATCCAACCATCTCATCCTCTGTCATCCCCTTCCCATCCTGCCTTCGATCTTTTCCAGCATCAGGATATTTTCCAATGATTCAGGTCTTCACATCAAGTGGCCAGAGTATTAGAGCTTCAGCATCAGCCCTTCCAATGATATTCAGAGTTTTTTCCTTTAGAATTAACTAGTTTGATCTCCTTGCAAAGGGACACTCAAGAATTTTCTCCAACACCACACTTTAATAATATAAATTCTTCAGCACTCAGCCTTCTTTATGGTCCACCTCTCATATCTGTGCATGACTACTGGAAAAACCATAGCTTTGACTAGATAAACCTTTGTCAACAAAATAATGTCTCTACTTTACACTGTCTAGGTTTGTCATATACACTGTCTAGGTTTGTCATAGTTTTTCTTCCAAGGAGCAAGCATCTTTTAATTTCATGGCTGCAGTCACCATCTGCAGTGATTTTGGAGCCCAAAAAGGAAAGTCTGTCATTGTTTCCATTGTTTCCTCAACTATTCGCCATGAAGTGATGGGACCAGATGCCATGATTATATTTAGTTAACTCTTATTATACATAGTTAACTCTTAATTATGTAAGGCTGACCACCTCACTTCAAATTGCCAGAGTAAATCCCTTGCCTTTCCTTTTTCAGTCTGCAGGGTTTATTTCAGGTGATATACAGATATCCACTCCAGTTCTTGGCCCATGCTCTGTCCATAGTGCTTCCTGATGGTCTTTTATACTGCCCAAGCAAGGTAAATAAATAAAACACTACATATACATGATCATATGACACAATAAAAAATTGGGTAATGCCATTTATATCTCAATTTTAAAATAAACACTTTTTTAAAAAGAAAATTATAACAAGGAAAATATTAATAAACTAAAGTTAAAGTAAATATCAGTTGCTCAGCCGTGTCTAACACTTCGTGACCTCATGGACACATCATGTCATTTTCCAGGCAAGAATATTGGAGTAGGTTGCTATCCCCTTCTCCAGGGGATCTTTCTGGCCCAGGGATCAAAACCTGGTCTTCTGCATTGCAAGTGTATTCTTTACCATCTAAGCCACCATGAAGTCCTAAATGAGGGCTAAAAGAATTTAAATAATCTCTTTCTACTCACAAGCAAGTGGCAAAGACAGTGATCAGACCTGGGTCTTTCTGTTATGCAAGGTCATATTCTTTCCACTGGCTTTACTCTTTTCCTTCAGGTTCTGAATATTTTGGAAGAGGAGTAGGTGGGTAGGTGATCTTTTCCAAAACTAAACATTGGCTTATGATTGTAGAAAATTTCATATGTAACACGAGACAATGTCACACTTGTTATTTTGTAATAGCCTTTAGTCAAAATGCTGAAATCAAATGAAATCAAAGGCTAAGTCTTATTATATCAATAAAATATCTAGTGCTTTATCTAGTATCTGGTTCCTTGTCAACAAGTGTACAAAACCATATAGAGTTTTTTTAAACAGTGATCCCAAACTCACCCTTATTAGGACTCATAGAAAGTTAAGAATTGATTATTTATTTAAAGAGACCTTGAAAGAATTCCAAAAACAGCAAAATTCAGAAGGATATGACTTATCATTGGGAAGGCAGTATTGTCTAAGAGTTGCCAGTTACTTTGTACTGAGGAGACTAGAATCTTGATGGTAATATTTACCTAGGGTACAATCATAGCTGCTGCTAGCCAGTATGCACCGTTATGGCAGTACTGATGGTTAAACTATTTAAACACTCCCCTACTCATTGGTACCAGAGAAGGCAATGGAACCCCACTCCAGTACTCTAGCGTGGAAAATCCCATGGGCAGAGGAGCCTGGAAGGCTGCAGTCCATGGGGTTGCCGAGGGTCGGACACAACTGAATGACTTCACTTTCACTTTTCACTTTCATGCATTGGAGAAGGAAATGGCAACCCNCTCTAGCGTGGAAAATCCCATGGGCAGAGGAGCCTGGAAGGCTGCAGTCCATGGGGTTGCCGAGGGTCGGACACAACTGAATGACTTCACTTTCACTTTTCACTTTCATGCATTGGAGAAGGAAATGGCAACCCACTCCATTTTTCTTGCCTGGTGAATCTCAGGGATGGCGGAGCCTGGTGTGCTACCGTCTATGGGGTCACACAGAGTCGGACACGAATGAAGTGACTTAACACTCATTGATACATATCAGTTGCAATAGCAGTAACATGAATTAATGATATAAATTCCAGCACTGCTGGTTGATTTTAGAAATTCAATACACACTTCATTCCCAAGACAATTTTTTCCCTAGATTAGTTTCTGTGCAGAAAGGTGAGGGCCTGCTCCAAAATCCTACCACTTATTTTAAATATCAGGGAGTTAGTTGTATTATGGTAAAAACTTGGGGTGGATGTTTCATGGCAAGAGGAAACAGAATAGAGACCCAGGAGGAAGCAAAGTTTTTTGTACTCTAGATCCTAGAGACAGAAGGCTTTGCATGTCATGCAGGACCACATGGAAAAGCACCAGAGGAGAGAGTAGGGAGAAAATAGGAGTGAAGAGAAGGTTTAGACTAGAAACTTTATTGAGGTTTCTGTGGGAAAGGCAAGGCAAGGCAGAGTGAATAGTTAGGACTGGCTGGTTTGAGTATTTCCTCAGGGTGCTTTGGGCTATAGGGGGGATCCCTAATTTCCTGGCACCTGACCCTGGGAGGATTAAGCCAGAAGGACCTCCTGGGGTGCCAGAGCCAGAGAAAGCAGGTGTTGTGGATTTGTTAGTTTGCATATCAACCTGCATCTGGCTGGGCCCTTTGCTTGCTACAAAAATTGGTTTGCCTCTGGAGAGGCAGTCTTTTCCTAGCCAGAAAGTTTTGTTGTGTTTTTTTTTTTTTTTTTAAGACGTCAAAACACCATAATAAACAAAAAATTAAATATGGATTTCACTAGTGGCTCAGCAGGTAAAGAATTCGCCTGCAATGCTGGAGACCTGGGTTTGATCCCTGGGTTAGGAAGATCCTCTGGAGAAGGGGAAGGCAACCCACTCCAGTATTTTGGCCTGGAGAATTCGATGGGCTGTATAGTCCATGGGGTTGTAAAGAGTTGGACGTGACTGAGTGACTTTCATTTCACTTCATATGTGTATATATATTACAATACAGTGAAAAAGAAGGCTACTCAGCCAAACTAAGGTGAACTTGTTTCATGAATCTCCACAAGAAACGGCTGCCCATAACCTTCCAAGAGGAGAAGCAGGGCTATGTTCAGGGGTGAATGGAGAGTGCGCTGGGGCTGCTGTCAAATGCAGGTGCTGCAGTGGGTCTTCCAGTGGAGTTTTTAAAAAGTGCTTCATTTTCGATAACTTATTTTCTATTGGGCAGTGGCTATCCTTTTGAGTTATCAAAGGTCACGTTAGGGGCTACCCAAAAAACTGTCTAAAACACATTTGCTAGTTGGAAGAACAAACACACCAGGGAGTGACTGTGAATCTCAGATGTCACACTCTCCTAAATTTGTCTCAGATCATCCCTGTTACTGAACTCATATTCAACAGCTTGTCATTAGAAAGCCAGTACTTCAGAGGTAGCCATGAACGTCTGCTTTAATCAAGAGGCCAGCAATCTGGGGAGAAGACAGACTCATGTCCTCAAAAGCAACTCCAAAGATGCTGATCAGCCATAACAGTTTTTAAGAGGAAAGGGGGAAAGAATCTCAGTGCATAATCAAGGCATCTATTTTCCTTTGTGCCCAGGCTGGCTGACTCCCCGTGGGCTTTCCTCATATGTTACCTCATCCATGTGGTCTGCCAGCAGGATTGCTAAGGGGGCTCCTTGGTGTAGAGTGATAGTCATTTACTTAATTCTTCATTCCTACTTCCTTTATTCTAGGGAAAGAATTGATAGATTAGTCAAGGCACTGTGTGCATTTAGGAGAGCATAAGTCAACAGTTAGGTTAAAGGTTACCTAGTGATTTCATTTTCATAATTAAGGTTTAAAGGAAGCAGGATCAGGTAGACAGGAAAGGGACAAAAAGGTCTTATACCCTCACTGCTCTTCCTCTCCATGCCTGCGAGTTCCTTTTTTTCTGGGAATATTCCAAGTCTGCGTGTCTTCTGGCAAAATGAGCCCTCTACCTTGGCCATTGGTAGCTACAGTTTGTACTCTTTCCCCTTCCTCTTTTCACCTTATATTTGTGTCTCAATAACTTGCCATCCATCAGTTACCACTTCACCTGCTGGAACTAGCTTCTGATGTACCCACACTATCTACAGCTGTCTCATGCTCCTAGGGTGGGAGGGAGGAAAAAAGCCCAGAATCCTGGCTCTAAAACCCCAGGGTAAACCTGCCTCCGAGCCCCTTCTTGCTTGTCCATTCCGTTTCCTCTCTCTTTCCCTCTGGCTTGTGGTATTTGAGCACTGGTTATTTGATTAACCCAGAGAGAGAGAAAGGAGAATAAACAATGAGGGACAGAGACTTTAAGAGCATTGTGGGGAGCAAAAGGTAACTTAAGGACGCAGCCTCCACATTTATGAAATGATTCACAGTCACCACATTATCAGATAACTAAATGGGAGAATCACTACCCCAGACTGAGGCATGTTATCATTTAGCTAACAACGTTATCAACAGATGATCATGTCACCAATTACTGACTCCAAGACCGCTTCTGGTGTATTTGCTTTGTCTGACAGTTGCATCTAACCTCTGTGCTCTTGGTCTTGTAGCTGTACCTTTGACAACAATTAGAGGAACATTTTCAACTCCATTGATGGAAGCAATCAGTTTCTAATTAGAAATCATGTTGAGAATCTATTTGGTGAGCTGCTGTGTTCTTGTCACTTGTTGAAGACACATTTATCCCCGACCCATTAGCTATTTCTAGCTCTTTGTTCCTTAATGGCAAAGCCCTAAAGCTCTGAGGTTGAAGAATCAAAATATACTTAATTTTCTGTTTTTTCTGGAAGCTACTACAGACCTAAAAGAAAATCTCCTGGAGGATGCCTGGAAACATGCTTCTTTCTGATAAAAGTGTATCTGCTAAGTCATAAGCATCACTCTTTCCCACCACAATATTCAACCTTGCTTCCTATATTTGATACAAACTCCTGGAGATAGTGAAAGACAGGGAAGACTGGTGTGCTGCAGTCCATGTGGTCACAAAGCGTCAGACATACTCAACAATTGAATGAGTATTTCTTGCCATGAAAATCCCATGGACAGAGAAACCTGGCAGGCTATAGTCCATGGGGTTGTAAAGAGTTGAATGTTAATGATGACTGAGCAGGGGAAAAGGAGCCTGAGGACTGAGGCTTAAAAACGCTATAGTTTTTTAAGCCAGGAAGACAGACCAATGATGAGCTATATAGACAACTAACAGAAACACAGAAGAGCCCTGATCTTTAACTGCTTAACTGTTAGCTGCTCAGTCATATCTGACTCTTTGTGACTCCATGGACTGTAGCCTGCCACTCCTTTATTCATGGCATTCTCAACCAACTAGAAATTAGCTACCTATAGACTTCTTGTGATGCAAAACTATACATGTCCTTTGTCTTCAACGCTCTTGTTCTTTTTTCTGGTGTGTTGTTATTTGTAGATGAAAAGTGAAAGTGAAAATGTTAGTTGCTCAGTTGTGTCCAACTCTTTGCCACTCCTTGGATTGTAGCCCACCAAGCTTCTCTGTCCATAAGATTTCCTGAGCAAGAATATGAAGTGGGTTGCCGTTTCCTTCTCCAAGGGATTTTCCCCAGCCAGGGATTGAATCTGAGTCTCCTACATTGCAGGCATTTGAGCCACCAGAGAAGTCCCACTCATAGAGGAAGATATTCAAATTTAAACTTGAAAGTATCCAATGAGGACGTGTGGGATGGTGAAGTATCTTGTCTCCATGCATTCTGTTATTAGCCTCTCTGGATAAACCATCAACAAGAGAAAACAACTGCCCCAAAGTTAGTTGTGGAATTTTAAAGGCTCATGGAAATTCAGGGATGAAAGGGATTGTTCCCTTTCTTCTACCTTATCAGCATTCTTTCCTACCATGTTGCTCCTGGAAAGTCACTGAGCTTATGCTCAAACTTTCTCAAGAGAGAAAGCTCATTATCTTGTGAAGCACCTCAATTCTCCCCTTCACTTTTATTCAACTTTCCTACCATACCATAGAGTAGTACATTATAAGAGAAAAAGAGGAATCTGGTGACATTGATTCTTTCGTTAATGCACACTTGAAAAATGAGTGCTTGCCTAGTGGTGCATTGGTTAAGACTCCACACTCCTGATGTAGGTGGCCTGGGTTCAGTCACTGGAGAGGGAGCTAGATTCCACATACTTCAACTAAGAGTTGTGTCAAATAAAAATATAGTCACAGCGTGAAAGTTGAGAGTTATGTTTATTCAATGGGAATTCTTAAGACTTTAAGCCCCTGAGGCAGCATCTCAAGTAGCCCTGAGAGCCTGCTCCAAGGAGCCCAGGAGGGAACAGGTTATACAGAAGTTTGCAACAAAAGGGGTAGATAATCTGAACATCAAAGATCATTGTTAATTAAGGAAAACCAGATATCTCAAGTTAAGGAATCCAGCTCTCTTCTATGTATGGAAAGATGCAAGCATCTGGGTTCACTGAAACCATTCCTTTCATATGGATCTCAGCTATCTGGGGCCAGGATCCTGCTTCTTGCTTTTCATTACATCCTTGGTCATGAAGGGAGTGGAGGCTGCTGACAGCTGCTGGGTAGCAGTCATTGGTCTCCCTTTTGGGGCCCCCTCCAGGTGCAGAAATTCATATTTGCAGGTTTGAAATCACTAATGGCTGTTTATTGATATGGCAGGAGATATTACATTTCACAGTCCTCATGATGAAAAATCCCACATGCCACAATGAAGATTGATGATCCCATGTGCTGCTACTAAGATCCTACATCAGTATCTGTGCAGGAAGGTGAGGGCCTGCTCCAAAATCCTACCACTTATTTTAAATATAAAATAAATATTTTTAAAAATGAAAAATGTACTGGTCTACAATGAAATCAGTTGAGACTTGGGGACAGATAACATATTGAATAATTTTATATTGTTCTTTTAGTTTTATAAGTCATTACTGTATTTTAATTGATTTAAAAGTAAGAAAGTGAACCATTAGATAGTAAATATAACAACTAACACAATTAATGTTAGTAAACCAGCCATGTTGGCACTCAAATTGTTAATTAAGGGAATGTTAACCATAGAAGACAAAATGAAAGCAAAATAATTTATAAAGCCTAATAAAAACCTCTAAGAAGAAATTAGAAAGAGACTGCTATAAAAATATCAAGGAGGAAAACTGCAGGGGAAAAACTAGCTACACATTTTAAAATGTATGTAACTAATGTAAAATTAAACACAAATATTTATCAAAGTCTTTGTTCAAAACTTGGCTTTTCCCAGCAATTTATGGTCTTAGAGGATTCATTCATTTATTTATTTTTCAAATGTTTTCCAATTTATTGTGACTCTTAAAATAATTAGAAGTTCAAAATAAAATTCGCTGAAAGAATTTCCTTGGTTATGAATTTTATTTTAATGTTTGTTGAAAAGGTCATTAGAATATGTTTAGTGATTAATGAGCTGATTTGGAATTTCTTGTATGTCTGTAATGTTATATTGAGATATTGCATTAGACTAAGACTCCAAAAATTTTTAACAAAACTTAATAGAACTATTATAGCGTTATTTCATCCAGTATGAAATTGCAAAATTGCAGTGTATCTTTAGGCCATAGACATGAACCATACTGTATGAAAATAGAAAACAAGCTCAAGAATTGTATAGTCATTGATCTTACAAAAGCATCTTACAAAAGCTTTGCCAGAGCAAAGCTGAACCTTGCACACCAAAACAGCTTATAGTTATCTTGTGCTCTCTCAATCTTCTAAGACACATGCACCTATCTTTTAAGTCTGAAATAAGATTGTGTCATTCTAGACTATAAAATTATCTCTGAAATACATGTGAATTACCTGCTTTGGCAAAGCAATAAACAAGATAACTTGTGTTGCATTTTTCTTTGATTCTTTGCATTTTATATAAAACATCCAATTGAATGAGGGTAGGAGGAATCAAACAACATATTCTAGGTCAAATATCATTAATAAAAGTTTATTTTCTCAAACAGAGTTGTACATGTAAACAAAGGCTTGGAATTCCACCAGTGTCTTGCAAGTACCACAAAATATATTAAGCCATCTGTTTTTCTTTATCTTTTTAGAACTAAAATTTCAAAGCTGAAATTTGCCTCTAATGTCCTCCAATTGCAAAGCCCCTATTACCATCCTGAGATTTAGTCTGTCTAGTTTGTTTCATGACCTCATGGTTTGCTTACATAGATATTCACTGCTTTGTCACAGATAGTATCGTTAGCTTAGAATTTCCAAAAGTAACTTCTATGTTGCTTGCTATTATTCCAATCAAAATTATTACTCCCTGAAAAATATAAAGCAGAATGCTAGATATTATGGTATGTTTTTTTTGTTGTTGTTTGTTTGTTTGTTTTGTTGACCTCACCATGAAAACAAAAAGGTTAAATTTGTGGCTAAGTACTGTCCAAACCAAATTTGAAAAATGTCACCTCCAGGAACATCACTTTTCTCTGGTTGATATCCCTTTATATTCTAATTTGAAAGTCAAATGAGCATTTCTAGGCAAAAGAAATAAGAGCTAGGGTGTGCCAGTGGGTTTATTTTTAATTGGAAAAAGAACTCCTCTTTCTTAAAAGTCAGGTAATGATTTCAGTGTGTTTCTAAGCAAGACCTGAATAAAATATTAGACCATCATGCTCAAAAGCTATTAGTGGTTTTCTAATCTAATACACAGGGAGGTAGTTTTGAAAGTAATTGGAGTTTTCTTTATTTGCAGCTGTAGAACTTGTGGGAAATTTACCAAGTATGCCCTTTTTTTTTTTTTTAATTTCCATCAGGCTGAGTTTCAAGTTCTTTACAAGTGTATGGAAAAATAAATAAATATAAATATAACACATTGAAAGGTTCTGTAGAACTAAATGCATAGTATTCATAAGATAAAATCTAGACCTGCAGAAAAGAGAGATATGCTTTTTTTTCTCCGTTTCATTTTTAAACTACTAGTAATAGTCTGTTGTCCTGGGACAGAATCTTATAATCATTTTTATATTTCTAGTGAGGGAGGAAAGGAACAGGCTGAGCTGACTCCATCTTGAAAAACAAGGAAACCCCATCTTGCACTTTCAGTGAGCTTTGGACTATGTGCCTGGGGATAGCATACCTACAGCAAACTAGCTTCCAGGACCAATACACACCAGATTGCATACCAAAATTTCCTGTCATCAAAATGAATGTAATAATCCCCCATATAGTCAATCACCTCTGTAATCTTTATGTGTAGGCTACAGTGTATAACCAGCTGACCCTCTGATTATGAATCATGGCTATAACCTGATTGTATCTCCCTTTAACTTTCCAGGCTAGGTTTAAGGAATTAGGGGATGTGGACTTGAGCAGTACACTTAAGGTATATAAGGTTTTCACAAAAGTCGGCCGGGGTCCTTGGCTAAGAGGAAATTCTGTCTTGGGCCCGCCGGTGTAATAAACTGCCCTCCACCATCTGCATTGTCCTTCTGAGTGAGTTTGTTTCCCAGAATGCATTGGTACGACACTAGAGCCAAACTCTAAGAGTAGAATCCAATATGTTCTCAGAAAAAGAGATTTCAATTGAAGTAATCAATGGAAGCCTTAATTTGGAATAAAACTTAAATCTCAGCTTTTTCAACACTGACCAAAAGTCTTCCTTAACCATGTGATTTTCTTGTGCATAATACAAAGCAAATGCTTGCATGGGAAATTACTAAACATGGAGAAATGGATAAATTTTATTTAGAGAAACAGTTGTCTGACTTAACCTAGAAANGGCAAGATGTGTATAAGAGACAGCTTCCTTAACCATGTGATTTTCTTGTGCATAATACAAAGCAAATGCTTGCATGGGAAATTACTAAACATGGAGAAATGGATAAATTTTATTTAGAGAAACAGTTGTCTGACTTAACCTAGAAAGCAAAAACAATTGAGTCATGTTGTGTGACAGAGTAAGGCACTGTTTCTTTTCTCTGAAATCTTAGTACTAACTGCAGAATTTCCTTGGGTATGGAGAAGGCAGAGTATGTTGGGTTCATGTTTTCAGTTGATAACTTCTGTTATAACTTTTAGTTGGTAACTGTGTTGAATTTTAGGATGTACGAAGAAAATCAGACAAAATGCCAAAATATATAAAATCCCAACCATTGCAACCTTAGAAATAGGTCTCTGATTCCCCCAAAATAAGTCCTTTCAAGAATATAAGTCCAACAAGGTTCTGAAACTATATTTTGCATGGTAGAGGCTCAATTAGGGGAGAATCACTGGGATTTACTTACATTCGCATACAAAAACTCCACTTAAGGAATATTTAATGATGACAAAAGAATTATTTCCCCACTGCGTCTTTAAAAGGGCACTGGCACAATATTTCTTGTCTTGCTGATAGTCAATTTTTAGTTCCTGCTGTTCATCCATTGCTCACTTTTGAAGACTAAGTATCTTCTTTTTCTTTTAAGAAAATATTTAAATAAATACTAATCACTTGACCTAGAGACAAATT
>SJYV01000633.1:0-12950 GCA_006410875.1 Neotragus pygmaeus | reverse complement strand
TCTTCGGTGCTCAGCTTTCTTCCCAGTCCAACTCTCACATCCATACATGACCACTGGAAAAACCATAGCTTTGACTATGGGGACCTTTGCTGTCAAAGTAATGTCTCTGCTTTTTAATATTCTGTCTAGTTTGGTCATAAATTTCATATTGTGTGGTAAAAGTGTCATAAAATTGATTGTGGTGATAGTTGCATAATTCTGTGATTTGTGCATTTTGGTGAAATATATGGTTATATAAATTATATCTCAATAAAGCTGTCTCTAAATAAGAAAAATGTAGAGAGTAGATATATGGATAAGTAAACAAAACTGAGNTCATAAAATTGATTGTGGTGATAGTTGCATAATTCTGTGATTTGTGCATTTTGGTGAAATATATGGTTATATAAATTATATCTCAATAAAGCTGTCTCTAAATAAGAAAAATGTAGAGAGTAGATATATGGATAAGTAAACAAAACTGAGTGGTTACAGAGATTAAAATAAAAATTAATATGTAGTATTTTATTCAAGAAACTGATTCTTAAAAATTGGTTTCCAGGATGGGGGGTGGGGTGGGGAGAAAGTATTTTCAGTATCTCCTGTACATATTTTAGAATAGATAACAATCAGAAAGAAAATAGGTCACTAATTTTGGTCAACTGTATATTCAGCTTAAAAACCTATATTTACATTGACACAAAACCATAACCTCTTGAAAAAATATTTCCATAATGTATTTATCAGATTTTTTGATAACTCTTTAAAAGATTTCTCTCTTTTTGTAATAACTAATCATTTTGTTCACCACCCTCCCAAAAAAAAAAAAAATGAGAAAGAAGAGTTTGGCATTCTCTGTTGTTGCAGAGATATAATTGTGGTTTTTGACTATCATCTGACTGCAACACATAACCATACTGGTTATTCAGTCTGACTGTCTCTACAGGGTCATCTTATCCATCCCACATAAACCCCTTCCAGCAGAGTACGACTTAGCAGTAGCAGCAGCAGAAGCAAAGATAAAAACAACAGTTTGTGCTGGTTCATGAGAAATAAANAGAATCCCAGGGACGGGGGAGCCTGGTGGGCTGCCATCTATGGGGTTGCACAGAGTCAGACACAACTGAAGCGACTTAGCAGTAGCAGCAGCAGAAGCAAAGATAAAAACAACAGTTTGTGCTGGTTCATGAGAAATAAAGAATAGTTAGGACTTGCTCTAGAGTTTTAGTCAGAGCAGTTAGAAGAATGAAGCTTCTATTTTTGGATTGAGAATGACAAAGGGTTTCATAGTGGAAACCAAGAATTATTTTAGATGCTTTAAGTTTGAGATGTCTATAAGAATGCAAGTGGAATTTATGTATTTGAAGTCAGAGAAGAGTTAACACTGAGAACATAAATTTGGGAGTTATCAGTATACAGATGAGATGTACATGCATATCACTGAAATAAATAAATTAGAAATTCCTATTGAAAAGAAAATATGTTAAAGGATTTAGGATTTTGACACTCTAATGCTTAGAGGTCAGATCAGCAAGAAGAAACCAAAAAGGATATTTTGGTATCTCTTTTAAGAGATTATTCAGTGAGAGAGAAGGAAAAAAAAAAAGAGACTCTATTTTTGTTTGCTTTTTGGAGGATAGGTGAAGAAAGTGTTTCAAGAGGAGTTGTGACAGTCATTTGTGTCAAATGCTACTGATAAATCCAGTTAGATGTACTTCAAGAATTTATCATTGGATTTAACAACATGGAAGCTATTAATGACCTTGAAACCAGTGGTTTTTGTAAATAGATACAGATTAAGGAAAGTGGTAATATTTTGAGGAATTTTGCTTTAAAGATGAGCAAAGAAACAGGTGGCTGAAGGGATATGTTAAATGTAGTTATGAGATATTATAACATACCTGTACAACACTAGGAGTTTTCCAGAAGGAGAATAACTGATGGTGAAGAAGAAAGAGAGAAGAATAGTAGGGACAAATGGAACTGAAAGAGCAGGGCTTGAGTCGTCTTGAGAACTTGACTCTACTGTATATCTAAATATTGGTTAAGCTTTTGTTCTTAAAAAAAAAAGATTTTTGGTTTAAACTCTTCCGACTGCTAAAAATATATATATAATAGCATTGGGACCTTAAAACAGAATGGTGTAAGCTCTCAAAATACCTATGCTCACTCCATTTATGGAAATAGTCTCAGCATAAACAGACTCTATTTCAACATACTGTATACTCGTGTCCTCTGGTTTGTCTAATCTAAACATGTTTCTGTTAAAGGCTATCATAATCTCCAACAGAGAATCAATGACATTTATTCAAGCTTTGGTGCCAGATTATCATGCCAGAAGTTATGCTGATACCTACAAAATGTTACTTTATTTTTTTTTCCCCTGAGCTTTGCAGCAAGATAATTTAGCTTCAGGCAATCAAAGCATAAACTTCTTTAAGGTTGATTTTTCCAAAAGCAGCTGTTTGTAGTCTAAATCTGAATTTGTGTGTAAGTCATTAGCCCAGTGTTTACAAGTTTGCTTTTTTCCGTATGGCTTCTGTAAAACTAAATCATGGTTGATATTTTATTTCTAAACATACTTCTATGTTAATTCATCCTCTGGGGGTATATGAAACATAAATTCAATCTACCACTTCCTGATGTTTAATATTAAGTGCTTCAAAGTATATCACATCCCCCTTTACTCTATTCCACACATACTTAATGATGCAGTATCTGGGGCAACTTCTTCTTTGACCCAGCTGGAAATTAGCTGGTGAATTTAAACAATGATTGATGAATTTAGGGACCTAAAAGAGTTAGGATTAACTCTAGGGACTAATTATTTTCCTGTACCACATCACTCATGCCACTGCTGTGAACAAGCATCATTAATCCCAACAGTCAATTACTCATCCGTTTGATCCCTATCTTCAAAATGTTCCATTTAAAATATCCAAAGTCAAGTTCTTATTAATTTGATAATTTTGGATTAAAAAAATAGAGATCTCAATATAAATAGAATTTATTGTAAAGTTTGGTTCTTTAATTCACATGGAAGTTACTTTCATATATGGTGTGAGGATGGGATCATTCACATTCTTTGATCTGGAGAACTAAAACCAAATAAGGGCTCTCTATGCACTTGGAATACACTGGAGGAAGACACGGTATAACTACAATAAAGACTCAACTTGGAAAATAGAAGAAAGGCAAATATGTCCTATAGCCACTTGCTGGTACACCCTGAAATCCTTCTGGGCAGATATTCATGGACTCCCTCCTGCAGGATGGAAAACATTTCTTAATTAGCTCCCAATTCCACACCTTAGGAAGAGCTTTCCATTCATTGCTCTACTGAGATTGGTCATTGATTTGTGAGTCTGCCCTCTGGGTAATAACTCCATTCTCATTATTCTACTTAGCCACATATATCAGACATTGGTGGGAGGAGACACATTTGTAGGCTGAATAATGTTTGCATCCTACCTGGAAAATGCTAGGGATCCAATAGCCATTTTAAGTCTTGGAAAGAAAATTGAGAATATCTTAGTCTATCTTGTGGTTTCTTTGGCAACACAATCCTTTGAAATAACTCCTGAAAGCGTGAAGAGATGGAATCAAAGCAAAAACAATAACCAGTAGTGGATGTGACTGGTGATGGAAGTAAGTCTGATGCTGTAAAGAACAATATTGCATAGGAACCTGGAATGTTAGGTCCATGAATCAAGGCAAATTGGGAGCAGTCAANTCAGGTCCACCTCTGTGCCACCCCGTGGATGGTAGCCCCCCAGGCTCTTCTGTCTAGAGCGTTTTCCAGGCAAGAATCTTGGGGCAGGTTGCCATTTCCTCTAGCCATCCACACAGAACTAAGGAAACAGCTCGCATCACAGGCACTGCGTGTTCCTCGTTGCTGGCTGCCCCGCTGCGAGGCTTCTTGCTCTGCAGAATCCTGTTGGGAGGAAACACTCGCCACACGGAAACCCAGGAGCTAAGAGCCTCCTTTCTTCCCACATGCGCAGGGCCAGCAGCTGAGTCAGGCTCACAGGGTCCCCTCTCCCAGGACGCTGGATCCGGAGCCGACGAAGAGTCACTCATTTATGAACGACACGAAATCCTCTACCTTCACTATTTCCTGATAAATTTTTGTGTATGTGGAACATTGATGTTTTTCTAAGTCTCGTCAGAGATCTGTCCACCTTATTATTTTCCAAGAAACATCTTTGGGTCTGTAAATTATCTCAATACTGCAGAAGCAGGTTGTCCACTTTATCGATATCTGCCATGATCTTTACAAATTCCCTCCTCCTTGAATTCAGAAGGTATTGCCTTGCACTCACCGACCCCATGTCTTTTGAATTTCTTCCATAATGAGTTCTGGCTCCCAAGGTGGAAGCCAGAAAGAAACTCATCTTCCCAGCCCCCTGCACTGGGTTCCCCTGAGACTCACTCTGCAGCCAGACCCCTCTGAGACAGAGCAGGTGGGGGAACAGGCACCAGGTCTGTGATGGAGGCACTCCTCCCTGGCCCGGTCCCTGAGAGGCCTGAGTTAGTCCCGGAGACCCTGATGTCCAGGGTCAGTGTTTGAGGCGCTGAGCGTGGCAGGCACTGTAGGGCCTCCTTCCTCAGCGGTCTGTGCTGGGATTTGATGTCCTTCTGGTGATGCAGCTTCTGAAACGGACTCTGCAGCCCTCCCAAACCAGAGCCTTCAAGGATCCTTCACTAAATGCCTTCTCCACTGAATGCAGCCTGAGTGGGCACGGTCGTTTCTCAGTAAAAATTCAGACTAATGTGTTGCTTCTTTGGATGGTTCTACCAGCCTTTCACGTTTCCTGGATTTGGCCATTAGCTTCTTTGCTCTTCGTCTTTCTTACGTGCATATGCAAGCTCAGTCACACTCAACTCTTCGTGACCCCATGGACTGTAGTCCACGGGCTCCTCTGTCCGTGGGATTCTCCAGGCAAGGATGATGGATTGGATTGTCATTTCCCCCTCCAGGGGATCTTCTCAACCCAAGGCCCGAACACGTGTCTCTTGCGAATCCTGTGTTGGCAGGCGGATTCCTTACAACTACCGCCACCTGGGAGCCTCCTCCTTGGTTTCTGACACCTGGCTCCGGAGCCGTCAGCTGCCCTCCGAGTCCCGCTTTGGCCGTCCCCTCACGTGGACTGTCCTCTCTGCTGTCAACTCTCAGCATTTCACTGCTTCTCTTATGACAAGCTTTGCAACTCAGCGATCATTTCATAATTTGGGGGGATGCTCCCATACATTTTTAAGCCCTCTTTCTTAGGCGCTTGTTAGGTACATCTGAGTCCGTTGCACTGTGGTGAGTGAATGTGATTCATATGATGTAAATTCTTTGAAATTTATCGAGACTTCCTTTGTGGCCCAGGACACAGTCAGCTTTTGTGAATGTTCCACATGTGCTCAAAAAAATGTGTATTCTGTATCCATTACCAGTGGTTTCCAAACGGAGTTCAGCTGACAAGATGCATCAGATGCATATGAATCACTGTTTTAAAACAGTACCACAGACCTCATCCTTAAATACTACATCTAAATCTCTTAAATGTGTGTGTTCACCACACCTTAGCTAATGCTGGTGATAGTTTTAGGGGGCACTCTCTTTTTCTCCTACCCCACTCTGCCCCCACATTCAGACAGGAACAGAGATTCAATTTCACACAAATAGAATCTTACAATTTTGAAAAAACTGATCCCATATCCTCCCACACATTTTCTTTGACATTCAAATTATCTCCTTCAGATTCCTCTTCCCTGGTGGCCCAGATGGTGAAGAATCTGGCTGCAATGCAGGAGACATGGGCTCGATCCCTGGGTCAGGAAGATCCCCTGGAGAAGGGAATGGCGGGCAACCCACTCCAGTACTCTTGCCTGGAGAATTCCACGGACAGAGAAGCCTAGCAGGCTGCGGTCCATGGGGTTGCCGAGATCAGACACGACTGAGAGGCTGACATGCTCACTTTTCACCCTAAAAGCCTCCCACATACTTTCTGTCCTGCGTGCATTTCCCCTACTTCCTTCTTACAGAACCTAGATTCATTTCTTAATCCAACAAAACCATTTGATTTAGGGAAGACTGACCCCATTCCAGACTCCAGAGAAGGAGTCAGTAGACCAGCCCACTGCATTGCCCGTGACTGGCTGGGCCATCCATGACAGACCTTCCGTGGAGACTGCTGCCAGCGCAGAGGGGAGCATGCGACCTAGACTGGCCCCAGAAGGGAGGGGGGCTAGCGTCCCTTGCGCTGCGGCAGACTCTCCCCGCACGCCTTGCTGAGCGTGAAGCACAGAGACCCCGACAGCCGCGCTACAGCCGTGGCATCGACGAGTCCTAGGACGCAGGGGATCCTGTGGCCAGCGGAGCAGAAAGACAGCGAACCTGGGGTCTTGCTGCCGTCTCTGAGCTGTTAACAGAGCCAGTTCCAAAGCCTGTCCTACACAGGCTTCCCGAGTCAGTGTGTTAGGAAGGGTTTCTGCCGCAGCCTGGGTCATCCTTATGGGCTTCTGGTTCCCTTTCACAAACCACTTTTGATTTCCAAGCCTGACCCTCTCACCTGCTTAACAACCACAAGAAAGCTCCCTCAACAACTTCCTTGAGACCCTGTGCGCGACTCTCAGCTTCACACCACAGCGGGCACCTCCATCCCTTTCGGCAGAGTGGCCCCCCTGCGCCTCCCCAGGAGCCCGAGTTCCAGACCTGCACAGGCACCCACCGCAGTCAGGTGAGCCCTAAACTAAACGAGGTCTCCTCCAACCCCTCACTGACCCACCCCAGCCACAGAGCCAGACTTGAGTGCTACAGAGTTCAGGAACAATGTGCCTCTGTGACCAAAATGAGGAAAAAATCTGCAAACATACGCCAGTAAAATATGAGTGCCTCGTGGAAAATGTGGGGACATGACAGTCAGAAGCTCTGTAAGCAGGCGGCCCTGCAGCCAGGATCTGTAAGCAGGCGGCGCGGCGGCCCGGACTCTGTGTCCCCGGTGCAGGGGGCCGGGGTCCTGACTCTGCCCAGGAAACTAGGTCCAGTGTGCTGCAACTGAGAAAGAGTGCACACTCCATCACTAAAAAGCTCACATCTCACAAGAAAAAGATCCCATGTGTCACAACGAAGACCCAGCACAGCCAAATAAACACGTTAATTAAACATTTAAAATAAAGCTTTGTGGCCCACTAAGGTACACTATGCCGTCTATGGGGTGGCACAGAGTTGGACACGACTGAAGCGACTTAGCAACAATAAAAAGTTTGGGGAATTCCCAGTGGTTAGGAATCCATGCTTCCACCACTGAGGGCCAGGTTTAATCACTGCTCAGGGAGCTCAGATCCTGCAAGACGTGTAGCCAAAAAGGGAAGTTTGGCGACGTCATGTGACCTAGGAGAGTCGTGAGTGTTGGCGGGGACCAGCTGACAGCCCAAACAAAGGAGAGCCAGAAGGCAGACGTGACGCCCACCCGTCACTGCCTCACTCATCCCAGATGCCTGTCCCTGCCTAGGGCCTGTCCCAGCCCAGGCGCCCTGATCCTCGGTGCCCTCAGCACCCCGAGATGGCTCCTCAGGGCCTTGTCTCTGCTGCTCGTCCGCCCTGTCTCCCCATAGCTGCTTCTCTGGACCATCATGTCCAGGTCAACGACACCCCCAGGTCCTCCACGGCTGACCCCTACGAGCGTCCATTTCTCCACTCCATCACCCTGCTCTGTGATCACCTCCAGTACAGAATATGCTACCCCNAATACTCTTGTCATTGTTTACTTGCTAGGGCGTCCGGCTCTTTGTAGCCCACTCGGCTCCTCTGTTCATGGGATTTCCAAGGCAAAAACACTGTATATACACTACGGAACACTATTGAGTCATTTGCAGGGAAGTGCGTGGACCTACAGACCGTCAGAAAGAGTGTAGCAAGTTAAAAACAGAAAAACAAATATTGTCTGTTAACACACGTGTGTGGATTTTAAAGAAGTGGTACAGATAAACTGAATTCCGGAGCAGACAGAGAGACACAGACAGAGAGAGCAAACGTATGCATACCTAGGGAGAAGGGGAGCATGGGATGGATTGGGAGACTGGGATTGACACATATACACTATGGATGTTGTTCAGTCACTAAGTTGTGTCCAACTCTGTGTGACCCCACGGACTGTAGCACACCAGGTTTCCCTGTCCTTTGCTATCTCCTTAACTAGGTAAGAGGACGAGACCAGCTGTCTAGTCAAGGCTATGGTTTCTCCAGTAGTCATCTATGGATGTGAGAGGCCCAGTTACGTGGGAGGAGAAGGGGTCGACAGAGGATGAGATGGTTGGATGGCATCGCCGAGTCCGTGGACGTGAGTTTGGGTAAGCTCTGGGAGTTGCTGATGGACAGGGAGGCCTGGCGTGCTGCAGTCCATGGGATTGCAAAGAGTCGGACACAACTGAGTGACTGAACTGACTTGCTATCTCCTGGAGTTTGCTCAAAGTCATGTCCACTGAGGCGGTGCTACCATTCGACTATCTCATCCCCTGTCAACTCCTTTTCCTTCTGTCCTCAGTCTTTCCCAGCATCTTTCTCTTCTTTCTTTTGATACTATTGATGCTACATATAAAATAGAGAACTAAACTGTCCAGCACAGGGAACTCCCCTCTACTCAATGCTCTGAGGTGAACCAATGGGAAGGAAATCTGAAAAGTTGATATATGGATATGGATACCTTATTCACTTTGCTTAAGCAGAAACTAACACAGCAGTGGAAAGAAACTATACCCCAACAAATTTTACAACAATTCTATATACATATTCATGCTTTCTCATTATTGCACAAATGCACAGACATTCGGAAGAGCAGTTGTTTGCTTTACACATACGTGAGAATTAAAATATAAAGAGCATCATTGTTCTGTATATTTCAAAGTCATAATTTTACAGACTGTGTGGATTCACAGAGAACCTATTTATGAATCCAATTTCCTATATTTTCCACTATGAATCTGTAACCACAACGAGACTGTTAAATTTATTTCTAAGTGTTTCAATACCACAGTCAACAAACCAGTTAAGGCTTTTTGTCTGTATGAATTGTCTCATAATTCTTTTAAGTGGAATACCTTATCAAAGTGAATGCATTTCAGGGGACTTCCCTGATGGGTCCAGAGGTGAGGACCTTTCAATGTGGGTTTGATCCGTGGCTGGGGAGCTAAGATCACACATTCCTTGGAGGCAAAGAAAACACCCAAAGGATGAAATAGAAGCAAATATGCAACCATTTCAATAAACTTTTAAAACAAAGTCTCTATAAAAAATAAAAATTCTCTTTAAAAAGTGAACACACTTGTAGAATTTTGAGAGATACACCCAACCAAGGTGACCATTGAAAACACATTTGCATTTTCTGTACTCAGGTCGTATTGTGTTCTCAGATACAAACTAAACGCACTCCTCCAACTATACTCAGAGCATCACTCAAAACCTTCTGTATGAAAATATTCCTTCTTTCCAAAACAGGACCTGAAGCACACTCTAAGTTCCCATCTTTGCTTATTCCTCACCCTGCAACGTATAAACAGGGATTTATGTGGTGATTTCTTGCTTCTTGTATTAATATATATTTGTGTTCTTTCACAGGAAGACAGCTTAGTGGATGCTGTGCTGAGTCTGTCTGCTTCCTGCTGAATTCCAAAGCTTAGGCTCCTGTTGGCACTAAATCTGTATTTACCGAATTCAGACCAAAGCGTGGACAAGGAGGAATCTTACAGAACGCACGTTCTTTACGATGTACATGAGAGTACAGGTTTACACATCATTGCACAAAAAATTATTCTCTAGTCTGTTGCCATCAGGTACTGGAGAAATCAAGACATTCTGCAGAGATTGTAACTTTTCTCTCGCTCCTGCCCACACGTTGAGAAGTGCTGGTCTGAGGTTTGCCATTGTTGATGCTGGCTTTTGTTTCCAACCTAACATTAGCTAACAGTCACCCCTTATTACATAGGGTGGAGGGTGGAAAACTCTAATTCCTATATAATTGATATGAATAATAACACACTTTGAAAAAGGAGCAAGCCTAGAGGCCGACTGCTTCAAACGCCCACAAAGGAATTAAATTGTCCATCATTCAGTAAAACTAACATGCATGATGGAAGGAAAACAGATGCTGATCAATAAATTCCAGTACGGGAACATGAAAACAAAGGTGCCCAGTAGTGACCAGCAATGGGACCTTTCTTTACGGGACCTGTCCTCTCTGATATCTACAGGAGATATCCTCCTGTCCACGTCAACCTGCAATCCTCAAAGTTTCCACAAGTATTAGGAGGGCCATGGATGCATCAGCTTTCTGTTCCTGTCTACCTGGAGGGCCTCGAGAGATTCTCAGTGGCAATACGAGCTGCACAGAAGCTCCGAACGGTGAGGATTTCTGGCACGAAAACGTGAGACAAACTATCGCTGTCACCTCCTCGGCTCACACTGAGTGTGTATCCTTTGGGCTGTGTGCATCTCAAAGTGTCCCCCTGACATTTAGTGGAAGAACAATCAGTCTCTCCTGAGTGAGACTAATGAGGCACCCTTGGAATCTCTGCGGAAATGTACAACCTGGATAACGATTCAGAACAGTGCCTGCCCTGTCTCACCCTGCTTCTAGCTGGATGGTCCCTAGAGAACAAGAGTGGATATCTTCCTTCCCGTCTTCCACATTCCTGTTTGTCTACCTGGGCTTCCCTGGTGGCTCAGGCGGTAAAGAATCTGCCTGCAATGCAGGAGACCGGGGTTCTATCCCCGGGTTGGTAAGATCCCCTGGAGAAGGCAATGGCAACACATTCCAGTGTTCTTGCCCAGGGCTCCTTCTTCTGAACCTACAGTCCCATGGATGTGACTGAATAAACCTTGGAAAACGGCTGTCGACTCTAGTCCTTAACAGGTCCTTTGGTGTTTCTTGGCACCAAGAAATGCCCGTGTTATACACATAGTTGGCCAAACCTGCCCGTGAAGAACAACCACCCCATCCCCAGAAAACAAGCTAAGTCAGGACTACCCTGGAGGCCCAGTTGTTCAGACTCCACACTTAACAATGCGACATGTGCTGGATCCACACCCAGTCGGGGAATTAAGATTAATGGTTGAGGAAAAAAAAAAAAAAAGAACAAAGAAGAGATTCTTTGACTTTTTGAGTAAAATAACTAGGCATTGAAAATAGTTGAAATGCAGAGGTTAAAGCATCTGCCTGCCATGTGGGAGACCTGGGTTCGATCCCTGGGCAGGAAGATCCCCTGGAGGAGGAAATGGCAACCTACTCCAGTATTCTTGCCTGGAGAATCCCATGGACTGAGGAGCTTGGTGGGCTACAGTCCACGGGTCGCAAAGNTGCCTGCCATGTGGGAGACCTGGGTTCGATCCCTGGGCAGGAAGATCCCCTGGAGGAGGAAATGGCAACCTACTCCAGTATTCTTGCCTGGAGAATCCCATGGACTGAGGAGCTTGGTGGGCTACAGTCCACGGGTCGCAAAGAGTCGGACACGACCAAGCCACTTCACTTTCACTTTCAGGCATTTGGAGTCAGGGGGAAAAATTTTTTTTTTCCCATCAAAATTCTAGAAATTGAAAGAACTACTGTCTTGTTTTCTTTCTTGCTTGTAAAACAAGTCAGTCAATGAGTCAATGACACATTACAGATTAGATAGGTAAAACTGTGTCTGGAAAAACAAGTGATGGAAATGATGCCATCCTCAGATGAGGTGAAGGGGCGTTTGAACGGATCGTCTTCTTAGATATAAGGAGGACACAGCCCACTGTGAAGCAGGAGGAGGTGAGAAACACTTTGTGCTGACGTGCATCTCAACTTAAGGGAAGTAGGAGGCTTTCCAAGTGTCTCTTAAGGAAATAATTTTAACTTTGTTAAAACACACACTCAACTCCAGTACATTTTAAACCTTTGCCTCAACGTTAAGGAAACACTACAAGAGTCGGGGATCTCAGGATGCAAAGGAAAATAAATATCCTAACCTTGAAATATCAAACGTATATTGTGATACCTCACTCAGTCTCCAGGTCAAATGTCCAGATTCACCTGAGCTTCACTTAAAACCGCTGACCTTTGCCAAGCAGGACACTGAAGATCACGTCTCTGTAACTGTGATCTTAGAAGGGGCAGCCACGGGTTCATGACACGTCACACCAATGTAAGGATCCTATAAGAAGTGGCATCAACTCCCATCCTCTCCAACCACTGGGACACTCTCAAGCTTTTCCAGAAGGAAAACCAGGAGAGACCCAAGATGGAGGTTCTGTTCCTTATCCTTCTCCTTGGTGTGGTTTGTGCCGCCCAAGAAGAGGAAGCTGAGCAAGGTGTCTCAGAGGTACCAGGGATGGTCTGACCTGGGAGGAGGTCTTGGAGTGTGTGTGTGTGTCTGGGTGTGTGTGTATGTCTTTCTCTGTGTGTGTGTGTGTGTCTGTGTGTCTCCCTTTGATAGTTTTCTCACATGGATCCATGAGCCAATCCATCTCCCTTCAACTCAACACTCCTCCATTAGCTGACTCTATACCTGCCCTATTTGCTCTCTGCATTATCTCTTGTGTGTACTCATTGACTCTCATGAATTATTCCTGCTCTTGTAACAGAGAAAGAGGATCAGCCAAACAGCTGTTGGAGTGCTTGCATTTGCCATCACAGCTCAAGCTCTCTCACAAACGTCTCAATTCCTTCTTTTCCTCTGACTTCATTTTTTTTTTACATTATTTCTTACATCCTGCTTTGTTCAGTCAAGGTAGATAATCTGTGCCTCTCTGCACAAGGGATGGGAAACTCGTGACGAATGATGTTGGATCAAATAAAAAGACAAGGATGAAAACTATAAATAGGTATTCTACTTTTATTTTTTTTTCATTTTCTGAATGTTGAGCTTTATTTATTTATTTATTATTATTATTTTTTACTTTATCTTACTTTACAATACTCTATTGGCTTTGCCATACATCGACATGAATCCACCACAGG
>SJYV01000631.1:50339-68025 GCA_006410875.1 Neotragus pygmaeus | reverse complement strand
TTTTGCCAACAAAGGTCCATCTAGTTAAGGCTATGGTTTTTCCAGTAGTCATGTATGGACATGAGAGCTGGACTGTAAAGAAAGTTGAGTGCTAAAGAATGGATGCTTTTGAACTGTGGTGTTGCAGAAGACTTTTGGACTGCAAGGAGGTCCAACCAGTCCATCCTAAAGGAGATCAGTCCTGAGTGTTCATTGGAAGGACTGATGTTGAAGCTGAAACTCCAATACTTTGGCCACCTGATGTGAAGAGCTGACTCATTTGAAAAGACCCTGATGCTGGGAAAGATTGAGGGCAGGAGGAGAAGAGGATGACAGAGGATGATATGTTGGATGGCATCATCAACTCTATGGACCTGACTTTGGGTAAACTCCAGGAGTTGGAGTTGGACAGGGAGGCCTGGTGTGCTGTGGTCCACAGGGTCACAGAGTCAGACAGGACTGAGCAACTGAACTGAACTGAAGGAATCTCCATCCTGTTCTTCATAATGATTATACCTATTTACATTCCCACCAACAGTGTAGGAGAGTTCCCTTTTCTCTATACCCTCTATTATTTGTAGAATTTTGGTAACAACTGATCTGACAAGTGGAGTGCTACCTCATTGTAGTTTTGATTTGCATTTCTGTAATAAGTACTGATGTTGAGCATCTTTTAATGTGCTTTTAGCCATCTGTATACCTTCTTTGGAGAAATGTCTGTTTAGATCTTCCACCCATATTTTGATTGGGTTTTTTGATACTGAGCTGCATGAGCTGTGTGTATATTGTGGATATTAATCCTTTGTTGATAGTTTTATTTGCAGATATTTTCTCCCATTCTGAGCACTTTCTTTTTGCTTTGTTTATAATTTTCTTTGCTGTGGAAATGTTTTAAATATATCCCACTTGTTATTATTTTTTCATTACCTTAGGAGGTGGATCCAAAGAGATATTGCTGCAATTTATGTCAGTGTCCTGTCTATGTTGTCCTCTGAGAGTTTTATAGTATCAAGTCTTACATTTAGTTTTCTAATCCATTTGGAGTTTATTTTTGTGTAAGGTTTTAGTGACTCTGCTATTTCATTCTTTTACGTGTAATTTCCCAGTATTCCCAGCACCACTTGTTGAAGACACTGTCTTTTCTTCATTGTATATTCTTGTCTCATCATAGGTTAGTTGAGCACACATGTGTGGGTTTATTTCTGGGCTTTCTGTTCTGTTGCATTGATCTATTTTTCTGTTTTTGTGCCAGTTCCATACTGTCTTGATTACTGTAGCTCTGTAGAACATTCTGAAGTCAGGGAGTCTGATTTTTCCAACTCCATATTTCTTTGTCAGAATTGCTTTGGCTCTTCAGGGTCTTCTGTATTTCCGTGCAAACTGTAAAATCTTTTACTCTAGTTCTGTGAAAAATGCCATTGGTAATTTGATAGAGTTTGCATTGAATCTGTAGTTTGCTTTAGGCAGTAAAGACATTTTCACCATATTGATTCTTCCAATCCAAGAACAAGTTGTATCTTTCCATCTTTTTGTATCATCTTCAATTTCTTTCATCAATCTCTTATGATTTACTGAGTACAAGTTTTTCACCTTCTTAGGTTTGATTCTAGGTATTTTATTCTTTTTGATGCAATGGTAAATGAAACTGTTTACTTCATTTCTCTTTCTGATATTTCAATGTTAGTGTATAGAAATGTAACTGTGTTCTCTGTCCTGCAACTTTACCAAATTCATTGATGAGCTCTAATGGTTTTCTGGTAGTGTCTTTAGGATTTCCTGTGTCATCATATAATCCTATGTTATTGTGTCATTTCTAAATAATCACAGTTTTACTTCTTTTTCAAATTAGATTCTTCTTATTTCTCCTCTAATTACCATGACTAGAACTTCCAAAACCATGTTAAATAAAAGTGGTGAGAATTGATATCCTTGTCTTTTCCCTGATCTTAGAGATAATGCTCAGATTTTCACCACTGAATATGATTTTAGATGTGAATTTGTCATCTGTTGCTGTTCAGTTGCTCAGTTGTGTCCAACTCTTTGTGACCCCATGGAGTACAGCATGCCAGGCTTCCTTGTCCTTCACCATCTCCTGGAGATTGCTTAAACTTATGTCCATTGAGTAGGTGATGCCATGCCATCATCTCATCCTCTTTCATTCCCTTCTCCTCCTGCCTTCAATCTTTCCTAGCATCAAGATCTTTTCTAATAAGTTTGTCACATAGGGCCTTAATTATGTTGAGGTCTATCCCCTCTGTGCCCACTTTCTGGAGAGCTTTTATCATAAATGGGTGTTGAATTTTGTCAAAAGTTTTTTCTACATCTATTGAGGTGATCATAGAGTTGTTATTTTTCAATATGCTAATATGATGTATAATGATGATGTGCAGATATTGAATATCTATGCACCCTTGGAATAAATTCCACTTGACCATGGTGTATGACCCTTTTTTATTATTTTTTTTTATTTTATTTTTACTTTATTTTACTTTACAATACTCTATTGGCTTTGCCATACATTGACATGAATCCACCACAGGTGTACACGAGCTCCCAATCCTGAATCCCCCTCCCATCTCCCACTCCACAACGTCTCTCTGGATCATCCCCATGCACCAGCCCCAAGCATCCTGCATCCTGCATCGAACATAGACCGGCACCTCGTTTCTTACATAATAGTATACATGCTTCAATATTATTGGATTCCTAGTATTTTGTTGAGGATTTTTGTGTCTGTGTTCATCATTGATATTGACCTATAATTTTCCTTTATTTCATTGTCTAATTTTGGTATCAGGACGATGGTGGCCCCATAAAATGAGTTTCAGAGTGTCCCTTACTCTGCAGCCTTTTTTGAATAGTTTCAGAAAAGTGGATGCTATCTCTTTTCTAAATGATAGAATTCAGTTGTGTAGCCATCTGGTCTTGGACTTTTGTTGGAAGTTTTTAAATCACAGATTCAATACCAGTACTTGTGATTGGTTTGTTTATATTTTCTATTTCTTTCTGGTTTAGCATTAGAAGCTTGTAAATTTCTTAGAATTTGCCCATTTCTTCTAGATGGTCCATTTTATTGGCAAATAGTTGCTTATTGTAGTCTCTTATGGTTTTTTTTGTTTTTACAGTGTCAGTGGTAACTTCTTTTTCATTTCTAATTTTATTGATGTCTCCTTTTTTTACTTGATGATTATAACTAAAGGCTTATTAAATTTATCATTTCAAAGAACCAGACTTTATTTTCACTGATCTTTTCTACTGTTTTTGTCTGCATTTCATTTATTTCTGCTCTGATATTTGTGATTTTTTTCTTCTACTAACTTTGGGTTTATTTTGTTCTTCTTTCTCTAGTTGCTTTAAGTGCAAGGTGATGTTGTCTACTTGAGTTTTTTTCTTGTTCCCTAAGATGATATTGCTATATACTGCTTTAGGGCTGTTTTTGCTATATCCTGTAAGTTTTGGATTGTCATGTTTTCATTTTCATTTGTTTCTAGGTATTTTTAATTTCATATTTGATTTCTTCACTGATCCATTGGTTGTTTAATAGTATACTGTTTAGCTTCCATTGTTTGTGTTTTATACAGTTTTTTTCCCCCTGCTAATTGATTTCTAATCTCATAATGTTGTGGATTGAGAAGATGCTTGATATTTCAATTTCCTGAAATTTACAAAAGTTTCCTTTGTGGTTTAGCATGTGATCTATCTTGGAGAATGTTCCCTGTGCACTTGGGAAGAATTTGTATTCTGTTGCTTTCTGATGGCAGACCCTATAAATACCAATTAAGTCCATCTGTCCTAATGTGTCATTTTAAGGCCCCATTTTTTCCTTAATGATTTTCTATCTGGATGATTTATTCACAATGCAAATGGGGTGCTGAAGTTCCTTCCCACTATTATTGTGTTACTGTGAATTTCTTTATGGCTGTTAGCTTTTGCTTTATATATTGAGATGCTCCTATGTTGAATGCATGTATATTTACAATCTTTTACTTTTCTTTTTGGATTGATACCTTGATCATGATGTACTGTCCTTGTTTGTATCTTGTAACACACTTCAAATATTTTGCATTTGTACTCTGCTCTTTTCAAAATTTCTGCTTTTGATATTATATTTGTGTGTGATGATTTCCTACCTTTACTGTCTCTTTGCCTTAACCAGTAAGATTCCCCATTTTATACTCCTCTTGATCCTAGTTGTGGCCTTTTCTTTATCATCTAGAGAAGTGCCTTCAGCATTTCTTGTAAAACTGGTTTGGTGTTGAATTTTCTTAGCTGTTTCTTGCCTGTAAAGCATTTGATTTCTTCATCAAATCCAAAAAGAGCCTTGCTGGGTAGTATATTCTTGGTTGAAAGTTTTTCCTTTCATCTCTTTAATTATATGATATCACTCCCTTCTGGCCTTCATAGTCTCTGCTGAAAAAATCCCTCATAGACTTTATGTGGTTCTTGGACTTGAGTGCCTGTTTCTGTTCCTATGTTAGTTAAGTTTTTGACTGTTATCTATTCAATAGTTTTCTCAGGCCCCTTTTCTCTCTCTTCTTCTTCTAGAACCCCTATAATGAAAATGTTAGTGCATTAATGTTGTCCCTGTGTTCTCTCAGATTATGCTCATTTTCATCCTTTTTCTCCTTAATTCTCTTCTGTAGCAGTAATTTCCACCAATTTGCCTTCCAGCTCAATTATTCATTCTTCTGCCTCATTTATTCTGTTATGATTCCTTCTAGTGTGTTTTTAATTTCAGTTCTTTATTTTTATCTTTAAAGCTTCTAGCTGTTTATTAAATATTTATTGTATCCTTTCAGTCTGTGCCCCATGGACTGTAGCCCACCAGGTTCCTCTGTCCATGGGATTTTCCAGGCAAGAGTGCTGGAGTGGATTGCCATTTCCTTCTCCAGAGGATCTTCCTGAACCAGGGATCGAATCCTGGTCTCCTGCATTGCAGGCAGACGCTTTACCGTCTGAGCCACCAAGGAAGCCTCAGTTCTTTATTTTTATCTTAAAGCTTCTAGCTGTTTATTAAATGTTTCTTGTATCCTCTCAGTCTGTGCCTCCATTCTTTTTTTGAGATCTTGTATGATTTTTACTGTCATTACTCTGAATTCCTTTTCTGCTATATTGCCTATCTCCATTTAGTCTTCTATTTTTTTTTTTTTCCCCTAGTTCTTTTATCTGGAACAAATTTCTCTGCCATCTGATTTTGTCTGACTTTCTATGTTTGTGGCCCCCCGTCCTCAGGCTGCAGCATCATACTTCTTCTTGGTTCTGGTATTTCTCTCCTGGTGGGTAAAGTTGGTCCAGGGGCTTGTGTAGGCTTCCTGGTGGGTGGGACTGGTTACTTCACACTGGTAGGTGGAGTGGGATTTTGCCCTTCTGATGGGCAGGAGGATGTCAAGTGGTGTGTTTATAGGTGACTGTTGGATCAGGAGGACTTTAGGCAACTTGTATGCTGGTGGGTGAGACTGTTTCCATCCTGTTGGTTTTGTCCTGAGGCATCCCAGTACTGGAGTCTGAGTTGGGTGGGTGCTAAAACGGCAACCTCCAGGAGAGCTCACACTGATGAGTATTCCCTGGGGGTAGTCATCATTAGTGTTTGCTCCCATTGTGAGTAACAACCAACCTCTGCTTCCTCTGGAGACCCTCTAAGACTCACAGATAGATCTAGCCCTAACGTCTATGGAATCACTGCTTTTCTCTGGTTTCAGTGCACTTGAAACCTTGTGTGGAACTTCCAAGAGTGGATTTCTGTTTCCCCTAGTCTTGTGGAGCTCCTGCACTCAAACCTCTATGGCCTTCAAAGCCAAATGCTCTGGTGGTTCCCCCTACCAATGCCGTACCCCCTGTCTCAGGAGCCTGATATGAAGCTTAGTACTCTCGCTCCTGTGGAAAAACCTCTGAATATAATCATTTTCCAGTTTGTCTGTCATCTACCCAGTGGGTATGGGATTTGACTATTTTGTGAAGGTGCCCCTCCTACTGTCTTCTTGTTTCTTCTTTGTCTTTATGTGTAGAATATCATTTTTGGTAGTTTTGCGTCTTTTTGTCCATGGTTGTTCAGCAGTTAGTTGTGATGTTGCTGTTTTTGTGTGAANATTTGACTATTTTTTGAAGGTGCCCCTCCTACTGTCTTCTTGTTTCTTCTTTGTCTTTATGTGTAGAATATCATTTTTGGTAGTTTTGCGTCTTTTTGTCCATGGTTGTTCAGCAGTTAGTTGTGATGTTGCTGTTTTTGTGTGAAGAGGCAAGCTAAAAGTCTTTCTACTCTGCCATCTTGTCTCCAAGATGAGATGTTTGCATGCATTTTGAAACTGAGGAGATATATCCACATTGCATAGATTTCTACATAAAAATATATTTGAGTAATTTATCTGAAATTTTAGTTTTACCTAACAAAATTGTTTGTCCTATTATTTGACCGTTTTTCTCTACTTGTTAACTTCAATTCTACCTTTCAAAAGAGTGAAGAAAATTCTTCCTTGAGTTACTGTAAAGTTTCTAGAAATGCTTGAACTCACTTTGTTTCACTCTATGCAGTGTTTGAACAAAGGCTTTTCTATATCTGGTAGGTTTCAGGTAACTTAGAGCTACTGCTAGGTTGCTTCAGTTGTGTCTGACTCTGTGTGACCCCATAGACAGCAGCCCACCAGGCTCCCCCGTCCCTGGGATTCTCCAGGCAAGAACACTGGAGTGGGTTTTTATCTTCTCCAGTGCATGAAAATGAAAAGTGAAAAGTGAGAAAGTCGTGTCCAACTCTTCTCGACCCCATGGACTGCAGCCTACCAGGCTCCTCCATCCATGAGATTTTCCAGGCTAGAATACTGGAGTGGGGTGCCATTGCCTTCTCCGGGTAACTTATAGAGATAATCCTAAATTACTAGGTAAATATAATCAATTAGTCTTATGAGTTTCATAGATAGCCTTAATATTTCTTATTTTTTTGTTTGTTTGCTTTTTGCTATGACTATGCCTGGCATTGTGATTATTTCTGGATCTTCTTCATGAAACAGAGTATTTTCCAGGCCAGTTCTGCCAATGCTTAGGTAGAGAAACATTCTCCATTTAAAGCAATGAGAAGACTTCCATATATTCTTTGAATTTCCTATCTAGAAGGATAAGCAAGCTTTTTAAATTAAAAAATACACATACACATATGAGAATTAAGTTCCAGGCAGTATATCATTAATATAAAATGTTAAGAAATATTTGTTTCTTCTCTGATGTGTTTTTTCTTTCCCTGAATCTTTGAAACAAACAGGAAAAGGTTATAATTAAAACTGCATTTATTGAACACCAACATATGCTAATTCTGAATTTATTCCCATTGCATCCTAATTAAAATACCTCTTTTATCTTCAAAAGGAGAAGAAATCAGAGAAAAGGAAAAAGTAATAAAATATTGAGTACATCATATTGGCATTCTATTGAATTATTTTTAATGCAAAGAGGAATAGTTAATGGCAATGAATGTTTAAGAAGGAAACATTAGGACTTTCTGAATTTTTTTATATTTCAGTTTCTGTGAAATTCATTACACGTTTATATTTTTTGTATACCCTAGAAGAGTCTATGTAATCTTTTCAGCTGTGNTGCAAAGAGGAATAGTTAATGGCAATGAATGTTTAAGAAGGAAACATTAGGACTTTCTGAATTTTTTTATATTTCAGTTTCTGTGAAATTCATTACACGTTTATATTTTTTGTATACCCTAGAAGAGTCTATGTAATCTTTTCAGCTGTGAACTTTAAGCTCTGAAGGACATAGGTTGTTAACTGCAGAAAATACACAGTGAGAATTTCAACTATATTCTTTAGCATAATTGATAATAGAGTCAAAAGTTTCAGTAAAACTGCTCTAATAGCAAGGCAGTGGTTAAGTTTCAGTGTTGTTCTATTAAGCTGATAAGAAAGAAGTACAAAAATTTACTGTGAGGTGAAGAATGTTGGTAAGTCATTTCAGAAGTAAACTGGTACAATGTTTATTTCAATACTAGGTGGATTGATAAATATTAATGAAAACTTTACATAAAATTCTACAATGAAATGAGTTTAGGCTAAATTTGAATGACATTTTCAATTATTTCCTTTTGCCAATTATTTTTAATTTATAATTTTAAGAAAAATAATTTTAAAATAGTGAAAATCAGATTGTGATGAAGAGGCATATGTAGCCAGTGTAGAAAATGATGAAGTTTTGACTTTGCTGAGGTGTGTTTGTTTCTTTTCAGTGACAATGTTTACCACAAACCTGATTTACTGAANAGATCAGTCCTGGGTGTTCTTTGGAAGAAATGATGCTAAAGCTGAAACTCCAGTACTTTGGCCACCTCATGTGAAGAGTTGATTCATTGGAAAATAGTTTGATGCTGGGAGGGATTGGGAGCAGGAGGAGAAGGGGACAACAGAGGATGAGATGGCTGGATGACATCACCGACCCGATGGATGTGAATCTGAGTGAACTCTGGGAGTTGATGATGGACAGGAAGGCCTGGCGTGCTGCGAGTCATGGGGTTACAGAGTCAGACACGACTGAGCGACTGAACTGAACTGTTCAATATATGCTTCTATTTTTGCTGTTACTTTATGAAGGCAAAGCACTGAAGATTGCAAAATACATTTATTTATCTTAGTTACATTTATTGTAAGTGTTCAGTGCTACCTTGTGAGAGTTCAGGCACTAGTAGTGTGGCTAATGTAAAAAAAAAAAAAATCCTGTAAATTTCTCAGTGAAAACTGGATGATGTCTAACAGTGCTGAAAATCTTTTTCTTAATGTTTATTAATATTTATTTATTTCACTGTGCCAGGTCTTAGTTGCAACATGTGGGATTTTATTCCCTGACTGGAGATCCATCCCAGGTCTCCTGCAGTAGGAACTCAGAGTCAGCCTCTGGACCACCAGGAAAGTCCCTTTTGAACATCTTTTCATGTGCTTGTAGGCTATCATGTCTTCTTTGGTAAAATGTCTGTTCAGATCTTCTGTCCATTTTTTAAATGACTTTTTTTTTGTTGTTGGTATCGAGTTGTATGAGGTGTTTATATATTTTGGATAGTAACCCTTACAAGTCATACCATTTAAAAAAATTGTCTTTTTATTTTTGGCAGTGGTTTATATTCTGTGGNGTCCATTTTTTAAACGACTTTTTTTTTGTTGTTGGTATCGAGTTGTATGAGGTGTTTATATATTTTGGATAGTAACCCTTACAAGTCATACCATTTAAAAAAATTGTCTTTTTATTTTTGGCAGTGGTTTATATTCTGTGGTGGTGGTTGTTCAATTGGTAAATCACGTTTGATGCTTCGTGACTTCATAGACTGGAATAATCTGGGCTTCCCTGTCCTTCACCATCTCTCGGAGTTTGCTCAAACTCATGTACATTGAGTTGGTGATGCCAACTCATCTCATCCTCTGTCATCTCCTTCTCCTGGTTTCAGTCTTTCCCAGCATCAGGGTATTTTCCAATGAATCAGCTCTCTACGTTAGATGGTCAAAGTATTGGAGCTTCAGCATCAGTCCTTCCAATTGAGTATTCAGTGTTGATTTCCCTTAAGATTGACTGGCTTGATCTTCTTGCAGTCCAAGGGACTCTCAAGAGTCTTCTCTAGCACAATTCAAAAGCATCCGTTCTTCAGCCCTCAACCTTCTTGATGGTCCAACTCTTATATCTATACATGTCTAATGGCAAAACCATGGCTTTGACTAGGTGGACCTTTGTCAGCAAAGTAATGTGTCTGCTTTTTAATATTCTGTCTAGATTTGTCATAGCTTTTCTTCCAAGTGGCAGACATCTTTTAATGTCATGGCTGCAGTCACCATCTTCAGTGATTTTAGAGACCAGGAAAATAAAATCTGTCACTGCTTCCAACCTTTTCCCATCTGTTTGCCACAAAGTGATGGAACTGGATACCATGATCTTATTAGCTTTTTGAATGTTGAATATTAAGCCAGCTTTTTCACTCTCCTCTTTCATCTTCAGCAAGAAGCTCTTGAGTTCCTCTTTGTTTTCTGCCATTAGGATGGTGTCATCTGCATACCTGAGATTATTGATATTGCTCCTGGCAATCTTGATTCCAGCTTGAGCTTCATCTAGCCCAGCATTTCACATGATGTACTCTGCAAGTTAAATAAATGGGGTGACAATATTCAACCCTTATGATTCCTTTCCCAATTTTGAACTAGTCCATTGTTCCACGTCCAGTTCTAACTGTTGCTTCTTGGCCTGAATACAAGTTTTACAGGAGGTATTCCTTTTTTTCCCAGTGTTACAGCTCTATTTTATTTAGAAGATAGCAGGATCTTTTAAAGTATTTTCCACAGTTTGTTGTGATCCACACTGTCAAAGGCTTTAGTGTAGTCAATGAAGTAGAAGTAGATACTTTTGCTGGAATTTCCTGGCCTTTTTAAATGATGCAATGAATGTTCACAATTTGGCCTCTGGTTCCTCTGCTTTGATATGTGGATGTAAGTCCAGCTTTTACATCTGGAAGTACTCAGCTCAGCATGTGGTAATCTCTCAGTCTGTGTCCGACTCTTTGTGACCCCATGGACTGTAGCCTGCCAGGCTCCTCTGTCCATGGGATTCTCCAGGCAAGAATACTAGAGTGAGCTGCCATTTCCTTCTCCAGGGTATCTTCCCAACCCAGGAATCAAACCCAGGTATTCCGCACTGTGGGCAAACTCTTTACCATTTGAGCCATGAGTGTTGAAATCTAGTTTGAAGGATTTTGAGCATTACCTCGCTAGCATGTGAAATAAGCACAGTTGTTTGAATGTTCTTTGTCATTGCCATTCTTTGGGACTGGAATGAAAACTGACCTTTTCTAGTCTTACAGAAATTGCTGAGTTTTCCAAACTTCCCTGCATAATTTGTTAAGCGTTTTCATAGCATCATCTTTAGGATTTTAAAAAACTCACTTCCAAAGCTTTTAATTTTAATTAGATCCATTTCATTTTTTGCTTTAACTTTCCTTAAGAGACATATCCAAAAAGTATTGCTATAATTTATGTCAAAGAGTGTTTTGCCTGTGTTTTCTGCAGGGTTTTATGATTTTAGGTCTTACATTTAGATCTTTATTCCCATTTTAATTTTTAATATGGTGAAAGAAAATATTTTGATCTCATTCTTTTGCATATAACTGTTCATCAGAGAAATGCACATTAAAACCTCATTGTTATCATTTCACAGCAGTCAGAATGGCTATCATCAGAAGTCTACAAATAAGAAATTTCATGAGATTGTGAAGAAAAGGGAATATGAAACATAGGTGTGAATGTAATTAGTACAACCACTAAGGAAAAGAGTATGGAAGTTCCTTAAAAAAACTAAAAATAGACCTACTGTATGACCCATTAATTCCCATCCTGGGTATATGTCCAGAAAATATGAAAACACTAATTTAAAAATATTCATAAAGCATTATTTACAAAACCCAATATATGGAAGCAACCTAAGAGTCCATTAACAGACAAATATATAAGATTGTGATATATAGAAATATATATACAATGGAATATTAGTCATAAAATGAAAGAAAAACTACCATTTGCAACAATGTGGGTGGACATAGTATCATGTTTAGTGACGTAAGTCAAACAGAGAAAGATAAATACTGTTATCACTTACACAAGAAATCCAAAATATCATATAAATGAATATACATAACAAGTGAGAAACAAACTCAGAGATACAAAGAACAGACTAGTTCTTATCAGTGGGCAGAAGGAGGAGAAGAACAAATCAGAATATGAGATTCAATTCAGTTCAGTTCACTTCAGTAGCATCTGACACATTGTGACCCCATGGACCACAGCACACCAGGCCTCCCTGTGCATCACCAACTCCCGGAGTTTAACTAAATTTATGTCCATCGAGTCGGTGATGCCAACCACCCATCTAATCTTCTGTCATCCCCTTCTCCTACTGCCTTCAATCTTTGCCAGAATGAGGGTCTTTTCAAATGAGTCAACTCTTCATATCAGGTGGCCAAAGTATTGTAGTTTCAGCTTCAACATCATTCCTTCCAATGAACACTTTAGATGGACTGGTTGGATCTCCTTGCAGTCCAAGAGACTCTCAAGAGTCTTCAACACCACAGTACAAAAGCATCAATTCTTTGGCACTCAGCTTTCTTTATAGTCCAACTTGCACATCAATACATGACCACTGGAAAAACCATAGCCTTGGCAAGATGTACTTTTTTTTAGCAACGTAATGTCTCTGTTTTTTAATATACTGTCTAGGTTGGTCACAACTTTCCTTCCAAGGAATAAACGTCTTTTAATTTCATGCCTACAGTCAACATCTGCAGTGAATTTGGAGACCAAGAAAATAATCTGTCACTGTTTCCACAGTTTCCCCATCTATTTGCCATGAAGTGATGGGACCAGAGGCCATGCTCTTCGTTTTCTGAATGTTGAGTTTTAAGCCAACTTTTTCACTTTCCTCTTTCACTTCCATCAAGAGGCTTTTTAGTTCCTCTTCACATTCTGTCATAAGGGTGGTGTCATCTGCATATCTGAGGTTATTGATATTTCTCCTGGCAAGCTTGATTCCAGCTTGCGCTTCATCCAGCCCAGCAGTTTTCATGTTGTGCTCTGCAAATAAGTTAAATAAGCAGGGTGACAATATACAGTCTTGATGTGCTTCTTTTCCTATGTGGAACCAGTCTGTTTTACCATGTCTAGTTCTAACTGTTGCTTCCTGAACTGCATACAGATTTCTCAAGAGACAGGTCAAGTGGTCTGGTTTTCCTATCTCTTTCAAATTTTCTGCAGTTTATTGTGATCCACACAGTCAAAGACTTTGGCATAGTCAATAAAACAGAAGTAGATTTTTTTCCTGGAACTTTCTTGCTTTTTCGGTGATCCAGTAGATATTGGCAATTTGATCTCTGGTTCCTCTGCCTTTTCTAAAATGAGCTTGAATATCTGGAAGTTCACGGTTCATGTATTGCTGAAGCCTGGCTTGGAAAATTTTGAACATTACTTTGCTAGCGTGTGATCATGCAATAGTTTGAGCATTCTTTAGCATTGCCTTTCTTTGTGATTGAAATGAAAGCTGACATTTTTCAGTCCAGTGGCCACTGCTGAGTCTTCCAAATTTGCTAGCATATTGAGTGCAGCACTTTCACAGCATCATCTTTTGGGATTTGAAATACCTTAACTGGAAGAGTCAAAATTAAATTTTATAAAATAGGCAATAGGGATATATCATACAGCATAGGGAAATGGAGGCTTTAAAAAATAAGTGTATAAGTAAGTAAGTAAAGTCACTCAGTCATGTCTGACTCTTTGTGACCCCATGGACTGCAACCCACCAGGCTCCTCAGTTCATGGGATTCTCCAGGCAAGAACACTAGAGTGGGTTGTCATTTCCTTCTTCAGGGGATCTTCCCGACCCAGGGATGGAACTTAGGTCTACCGCATTGGAGGCAGATGCTTTAACCTCTGAGCCACCAGGGTTATCTATAAAATATTGTGTAACCTCAAAACTTATATAAAACTATCAATTAACTATCTCAATTCAAAACAAATCCAAAAAAAAGTCATGATTGGAACTGAAATTCTTGATGCATTGCTGAAACGTATTGCAAGATTTTTATGTTACATTTATCTTTATGAGAATTTTAAAAATATTATGGATTTATTTATGAATATAATAAATACATATTAAATTGGTAATATATCTTCACCTGGCAGTGTATATCTTGAGCCACAATTCTTATCCCTAGGATATCTGAATGTCTGTTCCTATGTATTAACAATCAGTGTTAGAAAAGAACTATCATAATTTTTTTTTTCATTGCAGGAAAAACTTTTTATATTTCATCTCTCTTCCCACTGTGGGTATCTCTGTGTTTTCAGTTCAGTTCTGTTCAATCACTTAGTCGTGTCTGACTCTTTGAGACCCCATGGACTGCAGCACACCAGGCTTCCCTGTCCATCACCAACTTCTGGAGTTTACTCAAACTCATGTCCAAAGAGTTGGTGATGCCATCCAATAATCTCATCCTCTGTGTCCCCTTATACTCCTGCCTTAAATCTTTCCCAGCATCAGGGTCTTTTCCAATGAGTCAATTCTATGCATCAGGTGGCCACAGTAATTGGAATTTCAATTTCAGCATCAGTCCTTCCAATGAATATTCAGGACTAATTTCCTTTAGGATGGACAGGTTGGATATCCATGCAGTCCACGGGTTTTACTTGCACTCTGTGTTTCACTTGCTTTATAAATTTACTTATCTCTGTGTTTTACTTGCTTTATAAATTTAAGGTTCAGGAAATTTTTCACTGGTTCTAATATCAAGTCTTTTTTTTTCTTTCTCATTACCACTGATTGATACTCAGTCTGTCCCCTCAGTGTATTAAGGAAAGAAATTCTTCAAGATATATATATATATATATATATAATGAATGCCAGTTCAGGTATTCTGGTGAGTCTTTTCTCTTAGCTCATTGTGATAGAAGGAATACTTATTTGGTTACTATTATTGACTAGTAAGTCAATAAAAACACGCCTGCCTGCATGCATACTCAGTCACTAAGTTGTGTCCAACTCTGTGACTCCAGAGATTATAGCCCACCAGGCTCCTCTGTCCATGGGGTTTCCCAGACAAGAATACCTGAGTGAGTTGCCATTTCCTTCCTGAAGATATCTTCCCAACCCAGGGATTGAACCTGTGGCTCCTGCATCTCCTGTATTGGCAGGCAGATTCTTTACTCGTGAGGCACCTGGGAAGCTCAATGTAATAATATAGCATTATTTTATATGCTTCTATATCCATTAGTTTCCCAAAAAATGCTGTTGTGGACCAGTTCTTTTTTTTTAATTCTACCAGTTCTTTTCCTTTGTTATTCTTATCATTATTTCCAACATATGCTATAAAGAGAGGATTGTTTCCCATTTTAGTCACCTGACCTTCAGTTCAATATCTGGCCCAGGACCAATTACACACAAAGAATTAAATAACTGTATGCTGAATTGAGCTTCCAAAATATGAAATGCATTAAAAGTATTGAGATAGGTCGCTTGTCTAATTACTTAAGCAAAGAAAATTAGTGTATTAATCATAGAATCAACTCAATTCAGTTCAGTTCAGTTGCTCAGTCGTGTCTGACTCTTGATGACCCCATGAATCACAGCACGCCAGGCCTCCCTGTCCATCACCAACTCCCGGAGTTCACCCAAGCTCATGTGCATCGAGCTGGTGATGCCATCCAACCATATCATCCTCTGTTATCCTCTTCTCCTCCTGCCCCCAATCCCTCCAAGCATCAGGCTCTTTTCCAACGAGTCAAATCTTCTCATCAGGTGGCCAAAGTATTGGAGTTTCAGCCTCAGCATCAGTCCTTCCAATGAACTCTTAGGACTAATCTCCTTTAGGATGGACTGGTTGGATCTCCTTGCAGTCCAAGAGACTCACAAGAGTCTTCTCCAGCACCACAGTTCAAATGCATCAATTCTTTGGCACTCAGCTTTCTTCATAGTTCAACTCTCACATCCATACATGACCACTAAAATGCATAGCCTTGACTAGATGGACCTTTGTTGGCAAAGTTATGTCTCTGCTTTTAAATATGCTATCTAGGTTGGTCAAAATTTTCCTTCGAAGGAGTAAGTGTCTTTTAATTTCCTGGCTGCAATCACCATCTGCAGTGATTTTGGAGCCCCCCAAAATCATAGGATAAATAATAGTAAAGAAAAAAATTTAAAACAGAACACTTGTTTTGATTAAAGGAAATTAACTCCATTTAAAAACCTAAGAAGTAGCATCTATATCATCTAAACTATTATTTCCAGGCTAATTGCTATTTGCTAGTCAGTGATTTTATCCTCAAAAATGTCTAATTTTATATTAGTGCTTCAATAAAACATTTCCATTAAATCCACAGGAAAAAATGAAATCTGTCATTCAGAGGTTATTGATATTGAAATTTCAGTAGAATCTTGAGGTCATGATTTAAGAAATAATATATCCAGTAAAATAATTCAAAGTAGAACAATAAATGATATTTTTATTAGAAACAAAAAAGGAAACAAATAGAAAACCGATACTATTTTCAGGATAAATGATAATTTTCTTAACAAAAATCATTTTCCCAGTGAGGTTACTTTAATATATTGGATTTATGGACATAAAATTATGTGCCTGCCATTTTTATTTCTGCCTCCCACTAATCAGCTACTGTGATCTTTTATAACATCCTTGTGAAATATAAACTCACAAATCTATAGGTAATTTATCATTAATGCATTTGGATATGTTACCAATGATATGAATACTAATGAAGTATTATATATTATATACACAATGGCATTATGTATAAAATATAAGTATCTATTTTTAATATTTATATAAAAGATTCCACGTTCAAGGTCAGGAGGGGTGGCAGTGAGGAAATACCCCTTGTCCAAGGTAAGGATCAGCAGTTGTGCTTTGCTGGAGCAGCTGTGAAGATACCCCAAGCCCAAGGTAAGAGAAACCCAAGTAAGATGGTAGGTGTTGCAAGAGGGCATACACACTGAAACCATACTCACAGAAAACTAGTCAATCTAATCACACTAGGACCACAGCCTNGAGACTGTATTTCCTACATGTATAAATAACAGCAATTATGAAATTGTCTACATACAAACTGTAGTGGAAAAAAAAGGTAGTCAAATTCACCAACCCATTGTTTATTTTGAAAATAGCCACTTGCTACTGCTTGACTGACAGCCATTTTCATATAATTAGCTGCTCAATTAAGCACAATGTGTTTTTATTCAAATTGGTTCCAAGTAAAAGAGCAGTAGTAGCAATACATTTCAGGAAGACAGAACATAGCCTCTAACAGGACATAAGAACTGTAATTAGGGTTAATATTTGGTATTCAGTTTACACTGATTAAGTATCTTGTTTTATGACATTCTATTTCCATAATGTTTTATATTTTAGAGAAATGTTGAATATTTTGCTATCTTCTATATTAGTGCATTCATTTTATGTAGCTAGAAGCATATTTCAGAGAGTATTTTGAATAAAAGTCATTCATGACACCATTTGCCTCAGATTTACATTATGGTAAATTCACTTTTTATTTAACATTTCCAGTAGATTTTGCTCAATTTTACTGACTGAAAGTGTATTAAATATAATGTATTTTTTAGAAACACATTTAAACAACATTCTCACTTGATTAGTGGCTTCTAATATTTTAAATTAATTTTTATTGGAGTATAGTTGATTTATTATGTTGTATTAGTTTCTGCTGTACAGCAAAGTGAATCAGTTATACATAAACATATATTTATTCTTTTATAGATTCTATTCCCATATAGGTCATTATAGAGGACTGAATAGAGTTTCCTGTTCTATACAGTAGGTCCTTATTAATTATCTATTTTATATATAGTAGTATGTATATGTCAACCCCAGTCTTCCAATTTATCCCTCCCTCCCTGTCCCCCTTGAGAACTATAAGTTTTGTTTTCTATATCTGTGACTCTCTGTTTTATAAATAATTTAATTTGTACCATTTTTCTGGATTCCACATATAAGCAATATCATAAGATATTTGAATTTCTGACTTACTTCATTCAATATGACAATCTCTAGGTCCATTCATGTTACTGAAAATAGCTTTATTTTATTCTTTTATGGTTGAGTAATATTCCATTCCACGTACATACACACCACATCCTCTGTGTTGTTGCTGTTTTTTTTTTTTTTTTTTTT
>SJYV01000631.1:26249-50232 GCA_006410875.1 Neotragus pygmaeus | reverse complement strand
CTTTTTTTTTGTTGTTTTTTTTTTTTTTTTTTTTTTTTTTTTTCTGGTTGTTGTTTAAATCGGTTAGAGTTTAATTTTCTCTTGCAATAGGGAAGATGGGAGGTAGATCGTCTAAGGCTAGAATGGAAGTCCCACAAATCCTAGAGACTTGGGCTCATCTCTTTTCCTTCTTTAGTCATACCAGCTTGTGACTTCTATTCTCAGGTCTTCCTCAGGAGTCCTTGGAATGCCAGGCAGCTGAACTCTGTTTTCTAAGCTGAACTTAGAAGAGAAGGAAGGAGAAGGCAGAGGGCTTCCCCAGAAACCCCACCTACCAACTTCTGGTGGCATCTGATGGGCTACACCTCTAGTTGCAAAATGGCTGGGGTTTTGCTTTCTTGTTTTGTTTTTAAATTGGGCACATTTATCAAGGTTCTATAATGAAGAAGGGGGGGAAATAAATTTTGGACTTAAGTGCCATAAAATGTGGGCTTCCCAGGTGGCACAGTGGTAAAGAACCCTCCTGACAAGCAAGAGATGCAGATTCAGTCCCTGCATCAGGGAGATCTCCTGGAGAATGGCAACCCACTCCAGCATTCTCATCTGGGAAACCTCATGGACAGAAGAGCTTGGCAGGCTATCGTCCATGGGGTCATAAAAGAGTCAGACACGACTAAGCAACTAAATAGTAAAACAGCTGCAAAATGCAGTTTTTCAGATTAGAACTGTGGTGTTGGTAGCAGGTAAAGATAGGGCTATATTTCTGGTTTTCTTTCCTAAAGGCAATAGCCATTTGGAAAATACAAACAAGGTATATGCAATTTTAAAAAAGATAGAACTTTACTAAGACTTCCAGATTTTTCTTATCTACTATTTCAAGTTATGATTGATGAGACTCTGTAAATTCATAGTATTTAAACTTTTTTTTTTCAGACTTTTATAATTAAGAGCAAAAGAAACACAGAAGTGGTGTTTAGATCAAATAATTTTCTTCCTTATTTTTATTCTGAAATTTTAATCTGAGGCCTTTTTTACTGTATTTATTTTAATTAGAGGCTAATTATTTTACAGTATTGTAGTGGTTTTTGCCATATATTGATATGAATCAGCCATGAGTGTACAACTGTTCCCTCTTCTGAACCCCCCTCCCACCTCCCTCCCCATCCCATCTCTCAGGGTCATCCCAGTGCACCAGCCCTGAGCACCCTGTCTCATGCATTGAACCTGGACTGGCAACCTGTCTCACATATGGTAATATACATGTTTCAGTGCTATTCTCTCAAATCATCCCACTCTCACCTTCTCCCACAGAATCCAAAAGACTGTCCTATACATCTGTGTCTCTTTTGCTGTCTCTCATATAGGGTCATCATTACCATCTTTCTAAATTCCATATATATGCGTTCAGTTCGCTCAGTTGTGTCCGATTCTTTGTGACTCCACGAATCACGGCACTCCAGGACACCCTGTCCATCACCAACTCTCGGAATTTACCCAAACTCATGTCCATCGAGGCGGTGATGCCATCCAGCCATCTCATCCTCTGTCATCCCCTTCTCCTCCTGCCCCCAATCCCTCCCAGCATCAGGGTCTTTTCCATTGACTCAATTCTTTGCATGAGGTGGCCAAAGTATTGGAGTTTCAGCTTTAGCATCAGTCCTTCCAATGAACATCCAGGACTGAGTATACTGTATTGGTGTTTTTCTTTCTGACTTACTTCACTCACTCTGTATAACAGACTCCACATCCATCTCATTAGAAATGATTCAAATGTATTTTTTTAATGGCTGAGTAATATTTCATTGTGTATATGTACCACAGCTTTCTTATCCATTCATCTGCCAATGGACTTCTAGGTTGCTTCCATGCCCTGGCTATTATAGTCTGAGGCTTTTTATCTGTAAATCATTACTCTCAGATTTTCTTTTCAAAGAGGAAATGCCTATTATTAGGACTTTCATTTCTCTTTTAAGGGAATATAGAACAAGAATATTTGAATCAAATTTTCAGAGAATTTCTTTAGTTATATGTAATTATGGTTAAAATCTTTCTTTTGACCTCAGTTTCTTCAGTTGTAAAGTAGATATAGTTATTCATTCACTGAATACCTGTGGGCTTTTTATGTGTTGGATACTTTATATATGATAATCAGTTTTGTCTCATTGATAACAAAATAATGGGGTAATATGTAACAAATTATTTATAGAGTTTGTTACCCACTGAGTACATTTCCAGTTAAATTTCTTTTCATACAAGAAAACCAAATTTGGTATATTGGGAAAAGAAACAAAACTCCTGGAATCATGTGATACAAATACTTCAACTAAGTAAACATTAAACATAGCAAAACATATATTGTGAATCTTTACATATAAGGATACTAGAAGAAAAATAGTAACATTTTTCTTATTTAAGAGTAAACAATATACTATGAAATGCCTTTGTGAAAGACAGCACTTCCCCCTAGCAAGCTGAGGAAACTCCAAAATAGATACATTTACAACAAATATTCTTCTCGTTTATATTAATATAGCTATATTGCTGCTTCCCTAATACCATGTATTCTTGAACCATTCTTCTTTTGATGGGCATTTATGTTGCTTCCATGTGTGGGTTTATCAGATGATGTCAGTGGTAAATAGCCTGCCTGTCAACGCAGGAGATGCAAGAGATGTGGATTTGATCCCTGGGTCAGGAAAATCTCCTAGAGTAGGAAATGACAACCCACCCTAGTATTCTTGCCTGGAAGATTCCATGGATAGCTGAGCCTGGCAAGCTACAGTCCATGGGGTTGCAAAGAGTTGGACACGACTGAGCACACACACACACACCAGATACTGGCTACTGTAAATAGTGCTGTTCTGAAAGTGGAGTGACTGCATCTTTTTGAATTATGGTTTTCTCTAGATATATGACCAGGAGTGGGATTGCTGATCACATGGTAGCTCTGTTTTTAGTTTTTTAAGGAACTTCCATACTGTTCTCCATGGTACTAAACCAAATTATATTTCCACCAATACTGTGGGAGGGTTCCCTTTTCTCCACACTCTGTCTCCAGTATTTATTGTTTATAGATTTTTTGATGAGGATCATTCTGACCAGTGTGGAATGAAACCTCTTTGTAGTGTTGATATACATTTCTGTAATAGTTATTGATATTGAGCATCTTTCCAAGTGCTTTTTAGCCATATATATTTTTTGGTAAATATCTATTTAGATCTACCACCCATTTTTTGATCGAGTTCTTTTTTGTTTTATATTGAACTGCATGAGCTATTTGTATATTGTAGACATGAATCCCTTGTTGGACATTAATCCCTAAATTTGCTTCATTTGCAAATATTTTCTCAGTCCTGAGGGTCATCTTTTCATTTTGTTTATGGTGTCCTTTGCTGTGTCAAAGCTTTTAATTTGGTCCCAATTTTTAATTTTTGTTTTTATTTTCATTTGTCTATGAGGTGGATCAAAAAGTATCATGCTGTGATTTATGTCAAAGAGTGTTCTGCCATTGTTTTACTCTAAATGTTTTATAGTGTATGGCCTTACATTTAGTTCTTTAATCCATTTGGTGTTTATTTTTGTATTTAGTGTTAGGGAGTGTCCTAATTTTATTTTTTTACATGTAGCTGTCTAACTTTCCCAGCACCACTTATTGGGGAGGCTCTCTTCTCATTGTATATTCTTGCCTCTTTTATCATAGATTACATGACCAGTCAGTGATCAGATTATTCATTTCAGTTCAGTTGCTCAGTTGTGTCTGACTCTTTGCAACCCCATGAATAGCAGCACGGCAGGCCTCCCTGTCCATCACCATCTCCCAGAGTTCACTCAGACTCACATCCATTGAGTCAGTGACGCCATCCAGCCATCTCATCCTCTGTCATCCCCTTCTCCTCCTGCCCCCAATCCCTCCCAGCATCAGAGTCTTTTCCAATGAGTCAACTCTTCGCATGAGGTGGCCAAAGTACTGGAGTTTCAGCTTTAGCATCATTCCTTCCAAAGACATCCCAGGGCTGATTTCCTTCAGAATGGACTGGATGGATCTCCTTGCAGTCCAAGGGACTCTCAAGAGTCTTCTCCAACACCACAGTTCAAAAGCATCAATTGTTCGGTGCTCTGCTTTCTTCACAGTCCAACTCTCACATCCATACATGACCACTGGAAAAACGAGAGCCTTGATTAGACTACATCCTGCCAACTTTTGAAATGAGATGCAGTGACACACAAAATCAGAGCATTTAACACTAAGAGGCAGGCAGGCAGCTTCTGTTGGTTAGAAAGCATTGTTGTTCTCTTTAGAAGTCCAATATGATTGCTGAGCTTAATAGTATTCAAGTGTAAATTTTTACATGTTATCATTCATCTGTGCTTCCTAATAAGAGACTTTAAATCTTACAACAAGGTTTTCAAGTAATAGCAAAATTATAATAAATTGCTTGAATTTTTCCAGCTTGTGCCCTATAATTTCTTTACCTTTGATTAGCAGGTTGTCCCTGTCTTTGGGCTTCCCAGGTGGTGCTAGTGGTAAAGAATCCACTTGCTAATGGAGGATACATGGGTTCGATCCCTGGGTTGGGAAGATGCCCTGGAATGGGAAATGGCAACTCACTCCACTATTCTTGCCTTGGAGAATTCCAAGGACAAAAGACCCTGGTGGGCTACAGTCCATGGGGTTGCAAAGAATCAGACAGGACTGAGACTGAGCACACATAAGCCCTGTCTTTGTGATATATAGCTATTGATAGCAATAGTCAGCAAATCAATTATATCTAATATTAACTTTAGTGGTTTATTACATAATTCAATATTTTATCTATTGTCCAATTTTTTTAATAATTCAAAATTTACTTTTTACTTAAACCAACATTTACTTGGAATTCTAAATCATTCTAATTGAACTTTAAAGTAGTTTCTTATAGTAAGGGATATTATCTGATTGAATATATTGTTTTATCTCATAATTGGATCATACAAAAGTCTATATACTTACATTTTATTGCTTATATTTCAGGATAGCTTCCTTAAACATTTCATTTCCTACTAGCTCTATTTATTGTTCTGGAATTATTTATTTATCAGACATATATACCAATTCATTTGTGTCAGTAACTGTATAATGTATACATATACATACATATATATATATATGACATATATATTTGAGGGTTAGAGGATGATATATCAGAAATGCACAAATTAAAATTAAATGTCCATATAGGATTGTTTGATTAAGATATATGAGATTAACCAATTGTACATCAATTATACATGATTATATGTAATTATATATAATTATGTATATTAGATAATACATATAATTTACAACTGTAAATTTATAACAGATATCTATGTAGGATTATATATATGTGTGTTTGTGTGTGTGTGTGTGTGTGTCTGAAAGAGAGAGTGTGAAAGTCATTCAATCGTGTCTTACTCTTTGTGACCCCATGGACTGTAGAGTCCATGGAATTCTCCAGGCCAAAATACTGGAGTGAATAGGCGTTCCCTTCTCCAGGGGATCTTCTCAAACCAGGTCTCCCATATAGGAGGCAGATTCTTTACCAGCTTAGCCACTAGGGAAGCCTGGTGTGCATACACACACACACACACACACACACACACACACACACACATATATAAGACAAATTATATACCATGTTAAAATATGATTTTCTCTTTTTTTTTTCTGGAGGGAAACCAATACATTCTCTTAAAAGAGATTAAACAGATGCACTGCTTAGTAAGATTACACAGCAAGCACATTAGACGTTAGCTCATTAGTATGACTTAATTAACTAAATATATTTAAATGTTTGTCATTACTAAAATATTCTTCTTGTGTACTAATTTTCAAACACAATGATAGACATCATTTTCATAATTTGAGTAGTTAAAAGATCCTATGTTTTAGTCAACTCATTTTAAAAAATACAAATTTTAACATTCTTACACAGCTTCATTTTCATAGTTCTGGTAAGCAGTTCTTTAAAAAACATTTGTCAGCATTTTGGATATCAGATTTGATACTCAAAAAGAACACACAGGTGATATTTGAAGTTCTTAGTAAGTAATATATTTTTATATATACTCTAATAATTACTTTTGGTCATAAAATAATTTTAACCCATTTGTGATTTTAAGTATTTAATATTTTTCTAACAAATGTCAGATGAGTAAAGAACGAATAAGATAGCAGTCTACAACGATGTGATATGACTTTTGGTTCCTCAATATTCTTCATATATTAACCCATATATGTGGGATCTAGAAAAATGGTACTGATCAGCCTATTTGAAGGGCAGGAATAGAGATGAAGATGTAGAGAACAGACATGTGAAGTGGAGGAAGGGGAGGGTGGGAGGAATTTGAAGGTTAGAATTGACGTATATATGCTACCATGTAGCTAGTGGGAACCTGCAATAAAGCACAGGAAGCTCAACTTGGTGCCCTGTGATGACCCAGATGGGTGGGATTGAGTGCGGGGTGGTCAAAGAGAGAGGAGATATATGTATGCGTCTAGCTGATTCACTTCAGTGCACAGCAAAGACTAGCATAACATTAAAGCTATTATAAGCCATTAAAAAAAAAGTGAAGGTAGGTAAACTTCACTTTTAACTTAAACTTCACTGTTAAACTTTAAACTTCACTGTTAACTCCCCCAATCAACCTGAAATAGTTATTTCTAATAAATAAATTTTAAAAAGTGAAAGAAATTACAAAATGTGACTAAGATTATCTCTATTGAGAACATATTTAAATTTCTTCACCATTTTATTTAAATACCTTCTTTAAAAATTGGCTGTTTCAGTTATCAATAACTTCCAGCAAACCACCCTCAAATTTTGAGCTCTATAATAATTTGCTATTTCCCATGATTCTGAGGGAGGACTTTTGAGTACTGTCTTATCTTATTTTCAGTTAGACTGGGAACTTGTTAGATGAGCTTGTTCAACTGGGTCTCTTTATCTTTGGTTCTTCATGGCAAGATGGATATAGGGCAATGTTGCAAATAGATATAAGGTGAAACTTTCTGAGGCCTAGTCCCTAAAACTCATGTAGTGTCACTTGTCTGTCATTATTGGCCAAAGTAAGTTACAATGATAAGCCAAATTGAAGAAGCTTGGAAATAGTTTTCACTTATTTGTGGGCAGATCTGCAAAGAAATTGTAGCCATGTTTAATGTACCCAGATAATTAGCTTTTATTGTGGCAATATTACATCTTCATTTTTACTTTTATATTTGAAGGTTGAAATCTCAAGGATAGATCCCCATTGCTGGAAAAATAGCTGCGTGATACTGGTGAATTAATAACCTTTTCCAGTTCAGTTCTCACATCTGCAATGCTATAAATATTAACTATATCTCCTTTAAGTTATTTTGTAAATTAATTACTATAAATGCATAGAATGCCTATTTCAGTATCTGACATATCAGTTCTAGACAATGGTCCTTAGATATTTCCAACAGCTTTTATTTCAGTTTTCAATAAATTGTACTTATAAACATTATGGACTATAATTTTATTCTTACTTGGCATGTATAAGGCCTGCTATTATAAAGAAAAAAACTTTTTAGGTATCATGTTTGTAAANAATGGTCCTTAGATATTTCCAACAGCTTTTATTTCAGTTTTCAATAAATTGTACTTATAAACATTATGGACTATAATTTTATTCTTACTTGGCATGTATAAGGCCTGCTATTATAAAGAAAAAAAACTTTTTAGGTATCATGTTTGTAAATTAGGAGAAGGCAGTGGCACCCCACTCCAGTACTCTTGCCTGGAAAATCCCATGGATGGAGGAGCCTGGTGGGCTGCAGTCCATGGGGTCGCGAAGAGTTGGACACGACTGAGCGACTTCCATTTCACTTTTCACTTTCATGCATTGGAGAAGGAAATGACAACCCCTTCCAATGTTCTTGCCTGGAGAATCCCAGGGACGGGGAAGCCTGGTGGGCCGCCATCTATGGGGTCACAAAGAGTCAGACATGACTGAAGTGACTTAGCAGTAGCAGCAGCAGTTCGTAAATTAATATTTAAATTTTACACTTTCTGATAACACTTTCCAAATTTTATGGACAAAAACAAATAACTCATATTTACTGCTGTTTACTTACAAATTTTAAATGTGAACTTGCTTGAATCTTTCCCTCTGCATCATTGCAATCTTCAGGGTAAAGGACTCAACATTACCGGTATGCTCAACCCTACCTTGTGCCATATTTTTATACCAAACTTCAGGATCAAGAATGTCCTAGTATTAAGTTCATAGTGAGCCTTGAACCATTGCCTCTCTAATTCTACTAATTAATGATTAATTACCATTACTTTGGTTAAAGTCTATCACTTTATGTTATTATGAACAAAGTTCCCAAAGATTAAGCCTCTAGATTATTTAGACTATCAGTAATTATGTACTAGTATATTTTCTAATCCAAATATAATTTTGACTTTACTAAAAATGATCGCAAAACTCACATCCCTATAATATATACATAAAGATATACCTATATACAGATAGAGTCCTTATCTGAAAAACCCTATTTTTACTGTAAATTTTACCTTAAAACTTTGGATTCCCTCTTACAAATCTCTTGACTTTTCCATTCCCACTACTTCCAACAAATACCATATAAGAAACTAGATTATGTTACTTGTGCTCTAGTGTTTTTTGTTATTTTTTTTTACTGCATTTTTAGACTGTATAACACCATTTTACACATACATCTACTTTCCTCACTACCTATACCATAGTTTATGGGAATCTAGTTTTAGGCTACTTAAATCAACATTTCTTAGTCTATAACTTCTTTACAAACAAGAAGCTTAATAACTGATTAAAGAAAGAGTGGTTGTATTAGAATTTCATTTATCATTTTAAATGTTGTTAGGTAAANCCTTAATTTGAATTTCACAGGACTCTTTGATTAAAGAAGAAAAAGTGAAGGCCTAGTTTATATATGAAAAATTGAGAGAGAAAAAAGAAAAATTGCTCCCCAAGTATGTTTTGTACAGAAAACCTACTTTAAGTAGAAATAAACACATACACTTTAAAGACTGTCTCTTATACACATCTAATAGATTTTCTTGAGTAGGAAGATGCTTTAGCATTTCCCAATTCCAGTAATGAAATATTTGAGAAAACAAAAAGAGTTTAACTAATGTGACGATCCTAGAGGACCAATTGCTTTATTCTAACCATTTCTGAGTAACCAAGACATATTTTTTGTTTTCAAGTAGTGAACTAAAGGTATATTTACTTCTAAAAATGTATTTTGAAATGCATAATATAAACCACTAGTCCATATTTTTAAAAAAAATATTGCACAAGCAAAAGTATAACTTTTGTGGTAGAAAATAGCAATTAATCATCACATGGTAAAACACATTAATTTATCTCCACTAACTCTGATAGCAAGAGAGTTATGTTCTTTACACAATTATGACAGTCTAAATCATATGACACAGATAATTTGGTAGTTAGAGTGCACAAAATAAAAGTGTTTAAATTTTTAAGATTTCAAAATAATCAAACTATTCTCATTATACCTACAGATATTCTAATATCCTACCTAGAAAATGATGAATCTATACAATGACTAAATAGAAAATAAAACAAATCACAATCAAAATTGGAAGTAATTAACAATAATTTTACCATTTGGTTCATAAAATTGTATTTTTAATGGAATATATTGGAAACAAAAATCAGTGGTACACATGACAACTTGGACAGATTTCACAAACATGCTGATGGAAAATAGTTGGACACAAAGAAATACAGACTGAATAACTCTATTACATGAACTTATATAGGTAAAGCTGATCAATAATGAAAATTTTTAGCTGTTTCACAGGCAAGAGGTCAGTAAGGAAATGGCATGCCACAGTGACTGAATTCACTTGTTAAAGGGACTATTCTGTTTCATCATGAGATATATGCCTTAATAGGGGTGGGATTCAGATTGTTCTGTCCATTTGTATAATTAAACAGTTATGATATGTGTATTTCATTATAGATATATGTGAAAAACATAAAAGAAAAATTATGAAGGCTTAGGAATAAGATGGGACTTTCACAGTGTCACAGTGACAAAGAATCCATCTGCCAGTGAAGAGATGAGATTTGATCCCTGGGTCAGGAAGTTCCCTTGGAGAAGGAAAATGGCACCCCACTCCAGTATTCTTGCCTGATAAATCCCATTAACACAGGAGCCTGGCAGGCTACAGTCTGTGGGTCACAAAAGAGTTGGACACAACTTAGTGACTAAACAGCAACAAGAAGTAAGGTGAAGTTATAGGAGATACAAGAAAGGCAAATGATAATTGACAGGTCAATAAGAGATGGGTATATGTGGGTTGATTGTATTTATTTAGTTATCTTTTGGGCTTCCCTGGTGGCTCAGATGGTAAAGAATTCATCTGTAATGCGGGAGACCTGGGTTCAATCCCTGGGTTGGGAAGAACCCCTGGAGAAGGAAGTGGTAACCCACTCCAGTGTTCTTGCCTGGAGAATCCTCATGGACAGAGGAGCCTGGTGGGCTACAGTCATGGGATCACAAAGAGTCAGATACAACTGAGCAACTAAGCACAGCACAGCCAAGTTATTTTTTATATGTCTGAGTTTTTCTATAATATAAAGCTTCATATTTATTTAAATATTTAATTTTTAAATACATTTTAAACAAATATTAACCTTTCCTCCTCATTCTGAAACACTGCTAAAGCTCTGAGAAGTGGTATTGTCCATCATTATGGTAAATAACAGACTGTCTTATCAGCAAGTGTGTCAGTAATGTGTGGGAAGCTGGTACCAACATGATGCATAGTAGGAGTGCAGTGAAATTGTTTTCTTCTCTGTGAAGCAAATAATTATAATCTGAATGAAGTGTGTTTTTAGTAAGGTTTTTAAAGAATTGTCATACTATAAAATAAAATGTAGTAGTAAACTTTAAGAATATCAACACAATTCAGGATGAGTGAAAGATATGTTGTTGGGGCCTTAAAGCATTTTATTTATTTATTTTTAAATATAAATTTATTTATTTTAATTGGAGGTTAATTACTTTACAATATTGTATTGGTTTTGTCAAACATCAGCATATATCCACCACAGGTATACACATGTTCCCCATCCTGAACCCCCCTCCCTCTTCCCTCCCCTTACCATCCCTCTGGGTCGTCCCAGTGCATCAGCTCGAAGCATCCAGTATCATGCATTGAACTTGGGCTGGCTGACTCATTTCATATATGATATTATACATGTTTCAATGCCATTCTCTCAAATCATCCCACCCTTCCCTCTCCCACAGAGTCCAAAAGACTGTTCTATACATCTGTGTATCTTTTGCTGTCTCGCATACAAGGTTATCGTTACCATCTTTCTAAATTCCATATATATGTGTCAGTATACTGTATTGGTGTTTTTTTTCTGGCTTACTTCACTCTGTATAATAGGCTCCAGTTTCATCCACCTCATTATAACTGATTCAAATGTATTCTTTTTAATGGCTGAGTAATACTCCATTGTGTATATGTACCACAGCTTTCTTATCCATTCATCTGTTGATGGACATCTAGGTTGCTTCCATGTCCTGGCTATTATAAACAGTGCTGCGATGAACATTGGTGTACATGTGTCTCTTTCAGTATATCATCGTGAAGCACACATTAGAAAAACTGTATAAGAAATCTGAAAATTAAAAGAGATTTGTATCGATCATTTATTTTTTAAATAAATATCAAGAATTAGTAAATTTCTACAATATCTTCAGAAAAGGAAGTTTTCTCCAAGATAGTGTAATTTTGCAATTGTAATAACGTAATCATTTTTTTGAAAGTCGCTCAGTCATGTCTGACTCTTTGCAACCACATGGATTACAGTCCATGGAATTCTCCAGGCTAGAATACTGACGTGGGTAGCTTTGCCCTTCTCCAGGGGATCTCCCCAAACCAGGGATCACACCCAGATCTCCCACACTGCAGCCAGATTCTTAACCCACTGAGCCATAATGGAAGCCCAGGTATACTGGAGTGGGTAGCTTATCCCTTCTTTGGTGGATCTTTCCAACTCAAGAATTGAACCAGGGTCTCCTGCATTGCAGGCAGATTCTTTACCAACTAAGCTATCAGGGATTGATATAACAATTAGGAATAATGATTCAGTGGGAGAGAGCTTGAAAATATGAGAATAAAATCAATAGATACCTGAATCAATTATGAGAACAAGAGCAAAAAGTAAAAAAAAAAAAACAGTAATGATATGGTAGATATTAATCCAATTAAATCAATAACCATATTGAATATCAACGATTTAAATGTACCAATTAAAAGACATTATCAGGGGTTGACTGAGGCTTGTATGTGATTGAGAAGAAGCATGAAGGAACTTTCTCGGTGATGATAATATTCATAAAACTTTGTGCAGTGAAGGATACGTCCTATATTTGTTCTATATCCTGATAAAGTTTTGGGCTGCATTTGTCAAAACTTGCACAATAAGTATAAGACATGCATTTCCTTATATATAAAGTTTACATTAGTAAAGTAAGCATAAACTAGTTAATTTTATGTGTTGAACTGTTTCTTTGTGAAAGGTACTATTGTCTGCAACTTTAAAATGCATTAACAAAAAATGGATTGGTGAATGGGGGGATAGATAGGTAATGTGTTAAAGTAAATACAGAAAAATATTAATTGTAGAATATTAATGGTTAGTAGGACTGGAAAAGGTCAGTTTTCATTCCAATTCCAAAGAAAGGCAATGCCAAAGAATGCTCAAACTACTGCACAATTGCACTCATCTCACATGCTAGTAAAGTAATGCTCAAAATTCTCCAAGCCAGGCTTCAGCAATACTTGAACCCTGAACTCCCTGATGTTCAAGCTGGTTTTAGAAAAGGCAGAGGAACCAGAGATCAAATTGCCAACATCTGCTGGATCATGGAAAAAGCAAGAGAGTTCCAGGAAAATATCAATTTCTGCTTTGTTAACTATGCCAAAGCCTTTGACTGTGTGGATCACAATAAACTGTGGAACATTCTGAAAGAGATGGCAATACCAGACCACCTGACCTGCCTCTTGAGAAACCTNGCTGGATGGCATCATGGACTTGATGGACATGAGTTTGAGTGAACTCTGGGAGTTGGTGATGGACAGGGAGGCCTGGCGTGCTACGATTTATGGGGTCGCAAAGAGTCGGACAGGACTGAGCGACTGAAATGAACTGAACTGAACTGAAGGTTACGTATTAACACAACATACCACAGATTATGGTAATGCAGTGAAAGCAATGTTAAGAACTTGTGTGTATATGTATATATGTATCTAATTATATACATATATACAACTATAAATGTACATTATGTATACACAACTGCAAGATGTATGCATATATACATTACACTCGTGTCACACTTACAATGAAATATATAACTGTAGGTACTTATATTGCAAAAGGAGATCTTTAGTCAGTAACCTAACTTTACATTTCAGGTACTAGAAAAAGAACAAACTAAACCCTAAGCTAGCAGAAGGAATGAAATAATTATCAGAACAGAGATCCATAAATAGAGAATAGGAAAACAACAGAGAAAATCAGTTAAACAAAAACAAAAAGTAACAACAAAATTGTCAAATCTCTACCTGGAATAATAAATTAGAAAGGGGAGACACAAATAACTAAAATCAGAAATAGGAGTTGAGACTTTCTACCTATATTACGGAAATAAAAATAATTAGAAAGAATAATATCAACAACTGTATGGCAACAAATTAGATAAATGAAGTGTAAAATTTTCTAAAAACATACACATTACCTAAGCTGATTCAAAAAGAATTAGAAAATCTTAGCAGAGCTTTAACAAATAAAGAGATAATACCCATGATCAAAAGACTCCCAACAAAGAAAAGTCCCAGAGCAGATGACTTCACTGATGAATTTTATTAAATATTTAAAGAAGAATTAACACCAAATCTCAAATTCTTCTAAAAAAACAAAGAAGAGGAAATATTTCCAACTCTTTCTATGAAACCAGCATTATCCTCATATCAAAGCCAGATAAAGACAACAGAAGNCAGATGACTTCACTGATGAATTTTATTAAATATTTAAAGAAGAATTAACACCAAATCTCAAATTCTTCTAAAAAAACAAAGAAGAGGAAATATTTCCAACTCTTTCTATGAAACCAGCATTATCCTCATATCAAAGCCAGATAAAGACAACAGAAGAAAATAAAATTACAAATGAAATACTTTATGAATATGGATGTAAAAATTCTCAACAAAATACTATTTCACCAAATCCATAGCATATTGAAAGGAATATATACTGTGAACAAATTGGATTTATCCCAGGAAACCAAGAATGATTCAGCATAATAAAATGATCAATTTAATAAACTACAAAATGATCAATTTAATAGAACAAAGAAAAATCATAAACCTTCTAAATTGAAAAAATAAAGTTCTGTTGACAAAATCCAATAGGCTTTTATAATAAAAAAAACACTTAGAAAATTAGAAATTGAAAAAAACTTCCTAAACATTATTAAGGGCATTCATTAAAATTCACAGACACAGCATATTTGATGGTGAAGGACTGAAAGCTTTGCCTCTAATATAAGTAACAAGACAAGTGTGCCTACTTTAACAAATGCTATTTGACATTATACCAAAAGTTCTAGGTGGAACAATTTGATAAGAAAAAAATGAAGAGCATATAATTTGGAAAGAAGTAAAACTATATTCTCAGTTGATATGATACTATGTATGAAAAAAACCACAACAAAACTATTAATATTAACAAATAAATTCAGCACAAGATTAATAGATAAATCAGCTGTGTTCCTATACACATGAAAAAAATAATCTGAAAAGAGAATTGAGAAAACAATAGCACCTGTAATAGAGTGCAAAAGAATAAAATAAGTCAACCCTAAAAGCCATATGAAATTATAATATACTCCAAACAGTTAAAGGATCTCTTGAAAATTAACAACAAATTATTTGGACCAACACTTCCTGAATTCACATGTCAGTATAAATCTACAGTAACCAAAGGGCTTCCCTGGTGGGTCACAAGGTAAAGAACCTGCCTGCAATACAGGAATAAAAATGGTGTGGTACTGTCATTGAGAAACATAGGTTGACCGATGAAGTATAATTCAGAGTTCAGAATTAAATCTGGACATCTATTGCTATTTTATTTTTGACAGTGCCAAGTGCCCTGAATGGGGGAAGAAGAATAGCTTCAACAAATGGTGCTGTAACAACTGTGTTCTACATAGGAAAGAATACATTTGGACACCTAACTCAAACTGTATTAAAAAACTTAAATCTAGGCAATGACCTAAATATTAGTGATAAAGCCACAAAAAAGCTGAGAAAAAAAAATTAAAGAAAAATCTTAAGCATCCAATGTGGCAAAGGATTTTTAGATATGACACCAAAACATAAGCAGCAAAACAAAAGATAAATTGGGCTTCATCAAAATTAAAAGCTTGTGTACATCAAGGACCTTATCAGCAAAATTAAAAGGTAGCCTATAGAATGGGGCAAAATATTTACAAACTATATAGTTCACAAGAACTTAATAACCAGAAATATGTGAAGCTGCCACAATTGAACAACAATAAAACTAATTTTTAAAATCGGTAGGGAGTTTGAATAGACTTTTTTTTTAAGAGATATACAAATAGTCAATAAAAACCTGAAAATGTACTTAAAATCATTTAGTCATTCAGTTCAGTTCAGTTCAGTGGCTCAGTCGTGTCCAATTCTTTGCAACCCCATGAATCACAGCATGTCAGGCCTCCCTGTCCATCAGCAACTCCCAAAGTTCACTCAAGCTCATGTCCATCGAGTAGATGATGCCATCCAGCCATCTCATCCTCTGTCGTCCATTCTCCTCCTGCTCCCAATCTCTCCCAGCATCAGGGTCTTTTCCAAAGAGTCACCAGTTTGCATGATGTGGCCAAAGTATTGGAATTTCAGCTTCAGCATCAGTCCCTCCAATGAACACCCACAACTGATCTCCTTTAGGATGGACTGATTGGATCTTCTTGCCATCCAAGGGATTCTCAAGAGTCTTCTCCAACATCACAGTTCAAAAGCATCAATTTTTTGGCACTCAGCTTTCTTCACAGTCCAGTTCTCACATCGATACATGACCACTGGAAAAATCATAGATTTGACTAGATGGACCTTTGTTGGCAAAGTAATTTCTCTGCTTTTGAATATACTGTCTAGGTTGGTCACAACTTTTCTTTCAAGGAGTAAGCGTCTTTTAATTTCATGGCTGCAATCACTATCTGCAGTGATTTTGGAGCCCCCCAAAATAAAGTCTAACATGGTTTCCCCATCTATTAACCATGAAGTGATGGAACTAGATGCCACAATCTTCGTTTTTTGAATGTTGAGCTTTAAGCCAACTTTTTGACTCTCCTCTTTCACTTTGATTGAGAGTCTTTTTATTTCCTCTTCACTTTCTGCCATAAGGGTGGTGTCATCTGCATATCTGAGGTTATTGATATTTCTCCCAGCAATCTTGATTCCAGTTTGTGCTTTTTCCAGCCCAGCATTTCATTTCTCATGATGTACTCTGAAGATAAGTTAAATAAGCAGGGTGACAATATATAGCCTTGACACACTCCTTTTCCTATTTGGAACCAGTCTGTTGTTCTATGTCCAGTTCTAACTGTTGCTTCCTGACATGCATTTAGGTTTCTCAAGAGGCAGGTCAGGTATTCCCATCTCTTTCAGAATTTTCCACAGTTTATTGTGATCCACATAGTCAAAGGCTTTGCATAGTCAATAAAGCAGAAATAGAAGTTTTTCTGGAACTCTCTTGCTTTTTCCATGATCCACCTTATGTTGGCAATTTGATCTCTTGTTCCTCTGCCTTTTCTAAAACCAGCTTGAACATCACAAAGTTCATGGTTCACGTATTCCTGAAGCCTGGCTTGGAGAATTTTAAGCATCACTTTACTAGCGTGTAAGATGAATACAATTGTGTAGTAGTTTGAGCATTCTTTGGCATTGCCTTTCTTTGGGATTGGAATGAAAAGTGATCTTTTCCAGTCCTGTGGCCACTGCTGAGTTTTCCAAATTTGCTGGCATATTGAGTGCAGCACTTTTATAGCATCATATTCCAGGATTTGAAATAGCTCAACTGAGATTCCTTCACCTCCATTAGCTTTGTAGTGATGCTTTCTAAGGCCCACTTGACTTCACATTCCAGGATGTCTGGCTCTAGGTGAGTNTGTCTAGTCAAGGCTACGATTTTTCCTGTGGTCATGTATGGATGTGAGAGTTGGACTGTGAAGAAGGCTGAGCACCGAAGAATTGATGCTTTTGAATTGTGCTGTTGGAGGACTCTTGAGAGTCCCTTGGACTGCAAGGAGATCCAACCAGTCCATTCTGAAGGAGATCAGCCCTGGGATTTCTTTGGAAGGAATGATGCTGAAGCTGAAACTCCAGTACTTTGGCCACCTCATGCGAAGAGTTGACTCATTGGAAATGCCTCTGATGGTGGGAGGGATTGGGGGCAGGAGGAGAACGGGACGACTGAGGATGAGATGGCTGGATGGCATCACGGACCCGATGGACGTGAGTCTGAGTGAACTCCGGGAGATGGTGATGAACAGGGAGGCCTGGCGAGCTGCAATTCATGGGGTCGCAAAGAGTCAGACACGACTGAGCGACTGAACTGTACTGAACTGATATGGTGTTCATTGTAAAAGTATTTTGATCACTGTGTATGTTTAAATATTTTTGGAATCAATGTTTGGAGTATCAGTGACTGAGAGGAGAGAGGAATGGGGAGTTATTGTATAATGGATGCAAAGTTTCTGTTTCAGAAAAGGAAAGTTTTCTGGAAATGGTGATAGTTATACAATGTTTGAATGTACTTAATGGCAATGGATTGTACAGTTAAACATAATATTATCTCTTGCCTTAATATTTTCTACACACCTGCCCTTTGTCTAAAATTTCTCTCTGTGACATAGGCATAGAAACAGACTTTTCTAATAACGTGTTAGTGGTGAGATTCTAGAGCAATGGAAGCTATAACATAGCAAATCACCACCAGACACATGAGTGGTTACCGCGATGAAAATCACCCCAAAGAAGTAATCAGATTGGTGTGAAACAGATCTCTGGCAGTCACTAATTATTCCTGAGAGTGAAATAAACTGGCAAACTTCTCATATACAGCTCAATACAAACAAGTTGTGTATGAGGAAACAATTTTCCTCTATATTGGAAACAGAAGTTTCATGAATCAAACAATAATTTTTATATATGAGTGAACACAAAAAATTATCAAATAAAAATAGTACACACCAGATCAGAGAAGTTTCTGAAGGCACCTGTTACTTCTAGGAGAAATTTCAGACAATCTCGTAACATCCCCAGCTACAATTGATGTTCTTTGTAACTCACACCTATAACCTTAATTTGAATTTCACAGGACTCTTTGATTAAAGAAGAAAAAGTGAAGGCCTAGTTTATATATGAAAAATTGAGAGAGAAAAAAGAAAAATTGCTCCCCAAGTATGTTTTGTACAGAAAACCTACTTTAAGTAGAAATAAACACATACACTTTAAAGATTAAAAGTAAATGGTACAGAAAAACATACCATACCGCCATTAATAAAAATAAAGCAGGAATGGCTATATTAATTTCAAACATAGATGATTTCAAAATAAAGATAACAGGGATAAAGAAGAGCATTTTATAATAATAAACCAGTCATTTATCCAAGAAGATACGCAAGTGTACTCAGTCTCTTCAGTCGTGTCTGACTCTTTGAGACTCTGTGGACTGTAGTCTGCCAGGCTTCTCTGTCCATGGGATTCTCCAGGCAAGAATACTGGAATGGGTTGCCACACCCTCCTTCAAGGGATCTCCCTGACTCAGGGATCGAACCCACTTCTCTGATGTCTCCTACCTTGCAGGCAGATATTTACTGACCACGCCACCAGGTAATATTTTTTCCCAACTAGTTTATCATCTTTAGGTGAGAATTTACATACAATAACATACACAAATTTTAAATCTTCCATTTAATGGCTTTCAACAAAAGTGTATTCTTGTATAATGCCAATCACAAAGAGGTAACAAACATTCTGGGATTTTTTCTTCAAAAGATCTAACAATTATTAATGTGTATGTGCCTAAAACAAAACAATACTACATGAGGCAAAAATAGACGAGACCTGAAACTGATAAGCCACTACCACAGTAGGAATGTCAATACCCCTCTAACAGAAATGGACATATCCAATAGGCAGAAAATCAGGATACATTTTAACTCAACAATGCCATCAATCAGCTGGATGTAATTGACATCTATAGACAACTTCATCCAACTATCAGTTCAGTTTAGCCACTCAGTGGTGTCTGACTCTGTGACCCCATGAACCACAGCACACCAGGCCTTCTTGTTCATCACCAACTCCCAGAGTGTACCCAAACCCATGTCCATTGAGTCGGTAATGCCATCCAACCATCTCATCCTCTGTTGTCCCCTTCTCCTTCTGCCCTCAATCTTTCCCAGCATCAGGGTCTTTTCCAATGAGTCAGCTCTTCGCATCAGGTGGCCAAAATATTGGAGTTTCAGCTTCAGCATCAGTCCTTCCAATGAACACCCAGGACTGATCGCCTTTAGGATGGACTTGTTGGATCTCCTTGCAGCCTGAGGGACTCTCTAGTGTCTTCTCCAACACCTTGAATGAATTCTTCTGCACTGAGCTTTCTCTATAGTACATCTCTTACATCCATCCATAGCAGAATACATATTTTTCAAGCTCACATGAAACATTCACCAAGATAGTCTGTTTTATAGCCTTGAATATAATCTAACACATTAAGAAGAACAGAAACATAGGACATTTGTCCTCAGGCCACAATGATTAAACTCAAAAGCAATTAACAGAAAGATATTGAGAGATTCTAAAATACGCTGGTATTAAACGACACACCTTTAAAATGACACTTAAGTATAAGAAATCTCAAGAGAAAATTTAAAAATATTTTTGAACTACATGAAAATAATTTACCAAAACAATTTATCAAAATTTGGGGGATGCAATGAAGCATTGCTTAGAGAGCACTATAACTATTTAAATTTGAGTCAGTAATTAATAAGCTTCCAAACAGAAAGCACGAGGTTTGTATGGATTCTCTATTGAATACTGCTGCTGCTAAGTTGCTTCAGTCATGTCTGACTCTGTGTAACCCCACAGACGGCAGCCCACTAGACTTCTCTGTCTCTGGGATTCTCCAGGCAAGAATACTGGAGTGGGTTGCCATACTACCAAACATTTAAAGGAGATATTATATCAGTTTTCTACAACACATTTCAGAGAATAGAAGCAAAGAGAACAACTTTCTTATTTGGTGAGGTCAGCATTACCCTACAGCCAGAAACAAAACATTATAAACATTATAAAAAAAGACAAACTACAGNGAGGTTTGTATGGATTCTCTATTGAATACTGCTGCTGCTAAGTTGCTTCAGTCGTGTCTGACTCTGTGTAACCCCACAGACGGCAGCCCACTAGACTTCTCTGTCTCTGGGATTCTCCAGGCAAGAATACTGGAGTGGGTTGCCATACTACCAAACATTTAAAGGAGATATTATATCAGTTTTCTACAACACATTTCAGAGAATAGAAGCAAAGAGAACAACTTTCTTATTTGGTGAGGTCAGCATTACCCTACAGCCAGAAACAAAACATTATAAACATTATAAAAAAAGAAACTACAGACAAACATCTCTCTTGAATATAGACACCAGAATCATCAACAATATTATAAAATCAAATCCAAAAATTATAAAAAGAATTGTAAACTTTGATTAAGTAGAAATTATCCCAGGTGTGCCAGGCTGTTTCAGCATTACAAACATCACATCAAGATAAAGAAAAATCACATGATCATATCAATAGATGCAGAAAAATCATTTGACAACATTCAACTCCTATTCCTGATGAAAGCACTCAGTAAACTTGGAATAGAGGGGGGTTTCTCATTTGATAAACTATCCACAAAACAAACTACAGCCAAGCTTATAGTGAGAAACTTGAAGCTTTTCTACAAAGATCTGGCACAAGGCAGTGATGTTTTCCTTCATTTTTTTTCAATTTCATAGTGAAAGTCTTTGCTTAAGCAATTATGCAAGAAAATGAAATGAAAGGTATATAGACTGGTAAGGAAGAAATAATTTTTGTTGTTGTTCAGATGTAGTCTGTATATACAATGAAATACTGCTGCTGCTGCTAAGTCACTTCAGTCATGTCCAACTCTGTGCGACCCCATAGACGGCAGCCCNGGTAAGGAAGAAATAATTTTTGTTGTTGTTCAGATGTAGTCTGTATATACAATGAAATACTGCTGCTGCTGCTAAGTCACTTCAGTCATGTCCAACTCTGTGCGACCCCATAGACGGCAGCCCATCAGGCTCCCATGTCCCTGGGATTTTCCAGGCAAGAACACTGGAGTGGGTTGCTATTTCCTTCTCCAATACAATGAAATACTATTTGGCCATAAAAAAGCAACCCTGAAATAATGGATAGAAATAGAGATTATCACACTAAGTGAGGTTAGACTAATACCATATAACTTATGTGTGGAATCTAAAATATGAAACAAATGAACTTATCTATGAAACAAAGTCACTTCACAGATAGAGAAAATACACTTGCAGTTGCCAAGAAGGGGAGGCAGATGAGGGATGGATTGGGAATTTGGGATTAGCAGAAGCAAACTCTTATATATAGAATGGATAAACAGCAATGTCCAACTGTATGGCACAGGAAACTATATTCAATATCCTGTAAAAAACTATAATGGGAAAGAATATGAAAAATTATATATACATATATATATAACTGAACCAGTTTTCTGAACAGCAGGAATTAACAACATTGTAAATCAACTAAAATATAAAAAAATGCATTTAAAAAATGTCTTTATTTACAAATGACAGCTCATCTATGGAGAAATCCAAAAGGTTAAAAAAAAATCTTTATGGAACTAATAAACAATTATAGCAAGGCTGCAGGATATAAAGTACACAGAAGTCAAATGTTTTCCAATATAGTGACAATAAACAAGTGGAATAAAACTCAATGGCATTTATATTAGCACCCACAAAAATGAAATTGATATAAATCTAACAAACTATTACACTATCTACAGAGAAAAAGTATGAAACACTGATGAATGAAATCAGAAAACAACTAAATAAATGGAGACATATGCTATGTCCATGGATAGGAAGACTCAACACTGTCAATATGTCAGTTCTCACCATCTGATCAGTCAATGCAATCCTATTAAAAATCCCAAGCAGTTATTTTACTGGATATATTTATATTCTAAAATTGACATAAAGAGGTAAAAGTTACAGATAGCCAATACAATATTTAAAGGAGAAGAATGAAATTGAAGGACTGACTGTGTCAAACTTCAAGATTTCTTAGAAAACTACAGTAATAAAGACAACTTTGTACTGGGGAGAAAAAAAAAAAAACAGACAAGTAGATCAGTGGAACAGAAGAGAGAACCCAGAAATTGATCCCCATAAACACTGTCAACTGATCTGTGACAAAGGAACAAAAGTAGTATAATAGAGTGAAGGCAGTCTCTTCAACACATGTTGCTGAAACAAATTGACATCCACATGCAAAAAAACCCAAAAAAACTTATTACAAATATTTACCTACACCCTTTTCAGAAATTGATTCAACATAGATGCTATGAACTAAGGGTGCTATGAAACAAAACCTATGAATTCCTAGAGGATAATGTAAGACAAAAGCTAGGTGAATTAGATACAGTGATACCTTTTTTAATACATCAAAGACACAACCAAAAATGAAATGATTGATAAGTAGACTTCATAAAATTAATATATGCCATTTCACAAAAGATAGTGTTGAAAGAATAAGGAAAGCCACAATCTATGAGAAAATATTTGCCAAGGACATCAGATAGAGGACTATTATCCAAAATGTACAAAGAACTGTTACAACTCAACTTCCAGAAAACAAATTATCCAATCAAAAAATGGACCAAAGGCTTTAAAAAGTTATTTCAGCAAAGAGATACAGATGGCAGACAAACATAGGAGAAGATGTTTCAATCATATGTCATCAGGGAATCGCAAATTAAAGCAACAGTGAAATACCACTATACACCTATTTAAATGGTCAAAGTCTAGCACACTGACAACACCAAATGCTGACAAGGATGTAGACAAAAGCGATTCTCATTTATTGCTTTATTGTTGGTCAAATGCAAAATGCCACAGCCACTTTGGAAGACAGTTTGGCAGTTTCCTACAAAACTCTGCATACTCTTACCATGAAATTGTGCTCCTTGGTATTTTCCCAAAGGAGGTGAAGTTTTATCTCCACACAGAAACCTGCACATGAATGTTTATACCAGCTTTATTCACATCTGCCAAAAGTTAGAAGCAACTAAGAGTTCCTTCAGTAGATGAATGGATTTAAAAAAACCAGACATCAGGCAATGGGATATTATTAAACAATAAGGGAGATAAGCTATTTAGCCATAAAAAACATGGAGAAATCCTCAATGCATATTCAATTCAGTCACTCAGTCGTGTCCGACTCTTTGCAACCCCGTAAATTGCAGCATGCCAGGCCTCCCTCCCTGTCCATCACCAACTCCTGGAGTTCACTCAGACTCACGGCCATCGAGCCAGTGATGCCATCCAGCCATCTCATCCTCTGTCATCCCCTTCTCCTCCTGCCCCCAATCCCTCCCAGCATCAGAGACTTTTCCAATCAGTCAGCTCTTTGCATGAGGTGGCCAAAGTACTGGAGTTTCAGCTTTAGCATCATTTCTTCGAAAGAAATCCCAGGGCTGATCTATTTCAGAATGGACTGGTTGTATATCCTTGCAGTCCAAGGGACTCTCAAGAGTTTTCTCCAACACCACAGTTCAAAAGCATCAATTCTTCGGC
>SJYV01000631.1:9935-21887 GCA_006410875.1 Neotragus pygmaeus | reverse complement strand
TCCAGTAGTCATGTATGGATGTGAGAGTTGGACTGTGAAGAAGGCTGAATGCTGAAGAATTGATGCTTTTTTTTTCTATGATTTTCAGGTTTATTTATTATTATTATTATTATTATTTTTACTTTATTTTACTTTACAATACTCTATTGGCTTTGCCATACATCGACATGAATCCACCACAGATGTACACGAGCTCCCAATCCTGAATCCCCCTCCCATCTTCCTGTGTGGTGTTGGAGAAGACTCAAGAGTCCCTTGGACTGCAAGGAAATCCAACCAGTCCATTCTGAAGAAGATCAGCCCTGGGATTTCTTTGGAAAGAATGATGCTAAAGCTGAAACTCTGGTACTTTGGCCACCTCATGTGAAGAGTTGACTCATTGGAAAAGTCTCTGATGCTGGGAGGGATTGGGGGCAGAAGGAGAAGGGGATGACGGAGGATGAGTTGGCTGGATGGCATCACTGGCTCGATGGCCATGAGTCTGAGTGAACTCCGCCTGTTGGTGATGGACAGGGAGGCCTGGCGTGCTGCAATTCATGGGGTCGCAAAAGTTGGACACGACTGAGCGACTGAACTGAACTGAACTGAAACATGTAGAACACCAAGAATAGTCCCCAAGGTGAAGTATGTACTATTTAGTTTGATTCTTGGTAAAAAATTGCATTGCTCTGTTGAGTGATGTTGATAATAGGGGAGACTAGGAACATATGGGCGCAGAGTATATGGGAAATCTCTACTCAATTTTGTTGTAAACCTGAAACTGTTCTAAAAAATTATGTCTTACAGTAAATTATCATCTATGTTTCTCAGTGTCTATCTCTATTTACTCATGTATATATCTATTCTTATTTAATCTAAAGTAATAATTAAAGGCAAATTACAGTACTAAAGTTTAGTATGATTTAGTACATGATATAAATTCATTTTTCTTTTTATTAAATGTAAAATTCACTGAAATTATTTTAAAAAATGTGCTAGCTATGCTGTGATTCCAAATTTAGGCCTTACTTTTATTTATTTATCCATCTATTCACCTTCTAATTTCCAGCAGCAAATAAGCATAAGTGAAAATTTACAAATTTTTTATGAAACATTAAATACTACCATAATTTTAGGGTGGCTGAACTTGAGGAAATGTTAAAAAAATAAGTTTTATATTTTTTTATCCTTTTCATAGCTTTAGCTACTCAAAAATTACATTTAACGACTGGGGAAAAAAAGCAGGAAACTTGGACCTACGTTATATCTACTCAATTTCAGATTGTTTACTTTCTATTGTAAACATACTTAATACTCATACCCATATACTAAAGAAATGTCCTTTTTTAGAAACCTAATGAGTTCACCATGTATCAGTTAGTAGTAGATACTATTTTTATGTCTTTTGGCTTTCCAATGAAATTCCAAATTATCAGAATAATGTAGTGTGGTAGACTGATTATGTTACTGGCTCCAGTTCTTTATCCCATACTGTATCCATGCCAGTTGTCCTATGGCAATGCTATTTTTTACCAAAAACAATCAAAAAAGCAAAATTTATTTTCCTGCCCCTTAATTTTGAATTAATCCTTGAGACATGTTTTATCTTATAAGATATTAGCCCATGTAATACAGAGGATGTTCAAAAGGACCTTCCTGATTTTGCCACTCTTGTTTTTCTGTAGTTATTGGAAAACTTGTACCTCCTAATCTGTAGGACAGTAAAGATATGTGACAAGGTGCTGAATTCCTGTAGTTATTCTGAGAAAAGCCTTGGACCCCTTTCTACAGCTCTGCAATGCTTGCACCTGAACATGCCTCTCCTCAATTTATAAAATACAAAGAAACTGTATGGGACTTAAAAATAAATGTGTACATGCACAGTCAGGCAAATTCTAGAGCAAAAGAAAAGAAAAAATACCAACTACCACTTCTGAAGAGTCTGAAGCAAAAACAGTTTTGGGAGCAAAAGCAGGGTACTGTGCATGCCCCCTGCCCTCAGTGTCACAAAGGGGTGGGCAAAGCACCTAAGCTCCCCTGCAGCACAAACCCTGGACACATTCCTGCTGCTACTGCTAAGTCGCTTCAGTTGTGTCCAACTCTGCGATCCCAGAGACGGCAGCCCACCAGGCTCCCCCGTTCCTGGGATTCTCCAGGCAAGAACATTGGAGTGGGTTGCCATTTCCTTCTCCAATGCATGAAAGTGAAAAGTGAAAGTGAAGTCGCTCAGTCATGTCCCACTTTTCGCGACCCCATGGATTGCAGCCTACCAGGCTCCTCTGTCCATGGGATTTTCCAGGCAAGAGTACTGGAGTGGGGGACCATCGCCTTCTCTGAGAACCCCAATAAAGCCTTTCCTAAGTCTGTCTGGCCTCTAGTCAATTTCTATTGATTGAGGATGGTTAAGAAACCTGGTTGGTATGGATTCCAGCAAGAATGGCTTAGCAGGGTTTTCCCCAAAACCTAACAGAGCCATTTACAGTTAGCAGAACTGCCTAGATGACCCATAGCTGACCAGTGATATATACGTGGGCAGTTTCTCATGTGTGTCAGTGGTAAACAGTCTGCACAAGGAGACATGCAGGAGACACAGGTTTGATCCCTGGGTCGGGAAGATCGCCTGGAAAAGGAAATGACAACCCATTCCAGGATTCTTGTCTGAAAATTCCCATAGACAGAGGAGTCTGGCAGGCTACAGTCCATGGGGTCCCAAAGAGTCAAACACAACTGAGAACCACGAAGACACATGAGTGAGCCCAGCCTGATTAATTAAGCCCAGACTAATGAGACTCAAGAGTTAATAAATGTTTAGTACCATGTACCACTGAGATTTTGTAGTCCTTTATAATGCAGCTTTATTGCTGTAGTGGATATCTGATAAATACAGGGTATTACAAGTGCTAAATGCATTTAAGTTTTAAAATCATATTAACTTGAAAATCTTCTCTGACATTATGTATGTAATAAGTTGACATTAACTCACTGCTTTAAAAGGACCATTTTTCATTGCCAGGCATGTTTTTCTTCAATTCGAGATCTATTTATGTGTCTACCTAATTTTCTACCCTTTTTTCCCCTCTCTCGCATGTAAGAAACTAGTGCAAAATTTCAATCAGCTTTTTCTGCAACTTGACTCTTCTTGTACTTTCTCTTTAAAAAATTTATGTGGAGACTTAGATGCTTGAAAAAGAAATAGAAGTGATATTCTTCAGTTTCTTTAAGAAAGTAAAAGCATATATATACATTTAGTGAAAGTTTTATGTTCTTTTCATTTTATAATGCTATAAACAAGGTTCTACCCAATTCTGAAATGTGCAAGATTTAGTACGGCAGAAGGCATTCTATTGCTTCTGGAGGTTTTCTTAAGTATTCTATATATTAACTATAACAGCTACAGTTTGATTATTGTGAATGTATTACCTACATTTACCCTAAGCAGTAATCAGAGCATTCTATCTGAAAATATTTTTTATAACATATTAATTTTAATAATACATCCTCTCAAAAGTATGATCATACAATTTTAATTTGTGAAAGTTAGGTTAAAAAGTTGCTATGATAGATATACTAAATGTATGTAGTAGCATTTGTTAAATATGATAAATATTCACCTGAAATTATCACAGCATTGTTAATCAGCTGTATTGCAATACAAAATAAAAGTTTAAAACATCTATAATATATATAGATCGGTGCCTCGTTTCACCTGTGGTGGATTCATGTCGATGTAGGGCAAAGCCAATAGAGTATTGTAAAGTAAAATTTAAAAAAATAAATTAATTAATTTAAAAAATAATAAAATAAAAAATAAAAGCATATATATATATATAATGCCAGATAAATATTATTTCATCAATTTTAAGTAATCTACATAATCCTATTTCTAAAATTGCTTTTACTTTTTATCTTTTTGTTTTGTTCTAGAAACAAATACTTTCTCATGCTTTACTTTCTGTATTGAAGGAAAAAAATCACTTTTTCATCCATATGACAGTGATTGTAATAGCATTCATTAGTAACTATTATGTACTACTGTTTTCAAGAGCTGAGCTTATTACATTTCATATTTATTGCATTTCATATTATTTTGAATCAACCACTAAGACTCTCTGTAACACCCATTTCTATATAACTTTTGAGATTACTCTAATTTAAATATATGTAAATATATAAATGTATTATTTTAATACAATTTAAAACAAACAAAACTTGTAGTCTTTATCTTACTTCAGAGCCCTGACCCCTAAAATTTCAACTATAAGGGTATGAAGAATTCTGTAACTTCTTTTATTTTCTTTTTATGCAGAAAAGCAACTGACTTTGCAAAAAATGTTAACTTTGGATCTTATATTTCTATGTAGCCACTTATTTTTTTTAAACAAACAGAGGAATTGAAATTATCACTCTAAGTAGATGGTAATATACACCCTGAAATATATGCACTTGTAGAGTACAATAATTTGACTTTGGATTCTCTTGCCCAAACTTTTCTGTTCATAGTGTCTTCGTGACATCTGAATTCACTCTGATCTGCCCAGCTGCCCTCTCCTAAGATATTTTACCTCTCAAAACGTTATCCTCATTGACCATAGGCAAAACATTATCAGACATAAATTATATCAAAGTTTTCTTAGGTCAGTCTTCCAAGGCAATAGAATTAAAAGCAAAAATAAACAAATGAGACATACTTAAACTTATTGAACTTTCGCTTAGCAAAGAAAACCATTAACAAAATGAAAAGACAACCTACAGACTCAGAGAAAACATTTGCAAATGATGCAACCAATAAGGGCTTAATTTCCAAAATATATAAACAGCTCATACAATAGCAAAAAACCCAATCAAAAAATGGGCAGAAGATTCAAATAGACATTTCTCCAAAAATACATACAAATGGTCAACAGGCACATGAAAAGATGTTCAACATCACTACTTATTAGAGAAATTCAAATCAAAATTACAGTGAGGTACCACCTTACACTGGTTAGAATAGCCATCATTAAAAGGTCTACTAATTGGATGGACCTAAGATTGTCATAATGAGTGACATAAGTCACACACAGAAAGACAAATATATTTATATATGGAATCTAAGGAAAAAAAGGGTACAAATGAATTTCTTTCCAAAAGTAGTGTCACCGATGTAGAAAGAAAACTTAAGGTTACTGGGAATAAGAAGGGGAGGAGGGATAAATTTGGAAATTTGTACTGAGATATACACACTACTGTATGTACACATATATATTATATGTATATATATAAAACAGATAACTAATAGCCTGCTGTATAGAATAGAGAACTCTGCTAAATATTCTGTAACAGCCTACATGGGATAGAGTATTGTAAAATCAAATTAAAAAAATAAATAAATGAATACAAATTAAAAAAAAATGTCGTGTAGGTGGAATTTACATAGATAGGGGCAGTCATATACACATTCAGATAACTAACATTTGCTTTGCTAATGTGTATCACTGTAAATATAAGACAGGATACAGAACAATAGATTAAAACATTTGTTGAACGAGTGCAACAGGCANCCATCACCAACTCCTGGAGTTCACTCAGGCTCACATCCATTGAGTCAGTGATGCCATCCAGCCATCTCATCCTCTGTCGTCCCCTTCTCCTCCTGCCCCCAATCCTTCTCAGCATCAGAGTCTTTTCCAATGAGTCAACTCTTCACATGAGGTGGCCAAAGTACTGGAGTTTCAGCTTTAGTGTCATTCCTTCCAAAGAAATCCCAGGGTTGATCTCTTTCAGAATGGACGGGTTGGACCTCCTTGCAGTCCAAGGGACTCTCAAGAGTCTTCTCCAACACCACAGTTGAAAAGCATCAAGTCTTCGGTGTTCAGCCTTCTTCACAGTCCAACTCTCACATCCATACATGACCACAGGAAAAACCATAACTTTGACTAGCCGGACCTTAGTTGGCAAAGTGCCTTTAGGAAAAACAAACAGCTCAAAAAGAGATGAGAAAGATTATCTAATTAAGTAAATAAAAATTTAAATATAATTATACTTGACATTTGTGATGTGATTAGAGACATTTCCTTCTAGGAAAAAGAAAGTTACCTACAATACTCGAACAACAAAAACAAAAACAGTAAAAAATCTAATTGCAGGGGGCAGAAATGATATCCTATGTCTCTATACTTGTGTTCACAAAATTCTCTAAAGTCATATAAATGGAGAATATTTTAAAAACTCAAAACACATTATAGTATGTCTTTGAAGATAATTATTTTTTATATTTCTAATCATTATGGAGGGCTTCCCAGGTGGCACTAGTGGTAAAGAACCTGCCTGCAAATACAGGGGGTGTAGGAAATGCAGTTTGATCTTTGCGTAGGGAAGATCCCCTGAAGGAGAGCATGGCAACCCACTCCGGGTATTCTTGCCTGGAGAACCCCATGCACAGAGGAGTCTTTTCAGCTACAGACCATAGGGAAGAGTCAGATAGGATTGAAGCGACTTAGCATGCATGCAATCATTATGGAATGAAAAGACTATTCAGTAAATTGTGCTATCTAAATTTGTTAGGCATTTAGAACATCTAGAATTGTATTCAAAACCACATATTTAAATACATCTATATGTTGCAATGACAATACATAAGGTTAAATGAAACATGAAAAACTAAGATAAACTATACATTAATATTTGTACGACAGTGGAAGGAGAATTTCTTTTAAAATGCAAATGTAGCAGGAGCTGCACAGTAATGACCTAAAAATTTTAGAGAAGAGTTTAAAATTTTCTTTAATAAGTGAAAAACCCAAAATTGAGGTCAGAAATACATTTATAATATTTATGACAAAATATTTGACATTTCTAATAATAAAATGCTTACTATCATGATATGTGAATTTTTAAAAATAAAATATCAAAAAGAAAAAGACTAACATTACAATAGAAAAAAACTTGAAAAAGTCATTTCACCCCAAAAATCTTCATTATCTAACATGTACTGTACTTCTGGTACCGAACTACATTTTTCCTTGGGGACTTCTATCTTGTTTTGTTATCTTTTTATATGTTTTTAATTTTACTAGTGATTCAGAACAAAGCTGTAATTATATACATCAACTAGATGAAATCCTTTTGGAATGGCAAATTTTCTATTCAAGAACATCAATACAAGATATAATTAAAGAGAAGTTAGAAATAATATTTATTTTTTCTTAAAGGTTTTCAAATTCTAAAATGTTAGCCTTAATTAAATTCTAAAGTAGCATCTCAGGTTTTCATGTTTCAGTTTTTTTCAACCTTTCAACTTCATTTTGGCAACTCGATGTATGGCAAACCCAATAGAGTATTGTAAAGTTAAATTTAAAAATAAATAAATAAATAAATTTAAAAAAATAAAATATTTTAAATCACCCTGTGCTTTTAAAAACTTGTAAGTAAAACGATTTAGAGGACTCATTTGGAAATGTCATGTCTGTTGTCAGTGATTCATGAATAATTGACACTGAGATTACCTAGGGAAATTTACAATTAGTCTCCTCATTAACATAAGAAGGTTAGCTTGGTGAATGCTAGATTTTAACTTAGGTATTTACTCAAGAGATTTAAAAAAGGTTTTAATAGGACATATAATGAAAAATTCATTTCTTCAATTTGATGTTCCAAAGGTTTCCAAGTTACTTCATGAATCAGTCATTGAGAAAAACCAAGAATATACATTCATTTATTGATTTATACTTTCAATAACTGTGAATGTCCAAATAACAAGAGACCAGTCTATAGGTAGCATATGATAAAATGATTTCAAAAGCATTGATGCAAAATAAGTGGTATACAAATCATTGCTAATATGGCTGTTGTTCACTCAGAGTTGAAAAATTGGGTTCTAAAAAATGTACAAATAGTAATAAAATAATATCAAATTAATTTATAACTGAAAAGAATTTTAAATTTGTAAACCTCATTCAGGTGATAATAAAACATCTTTATGACTCTATTTACTTTAGGGTTGATGCTTTAAAGTCTCACAAGATATCAATTATACTTCAATTAAAAACAATTAAAAAAAAACCTCAAAGGAATGTCAGTATAATTTTAAAAAGCAATGATTTTATCATCACACCAAAGCAGAATAAAATATCTAGGAATAAACCTACTAAGAAGCAAAAAACCTGTACTCAGAAAACTATTAGATGCTGATCAAAAAAATCAAAGATGAAACAAATGGATGAAGAGATATACCATGTTCTTGGACTGGAAGAATCAATATTGTGAAAATTACAACACTACCCAAAGCAAACTACAGATTCAATTCAATACTTATCTAATTATCAATGGCATTTTTCACACAATAAGAACAAAAATTTTAACAATTTGTATGGGAAAACAAATTACTCCTAACAGCTAAAGAAATCTTAAGAAATATCGAGCTGGAGGAATCAGGCTCCTTGAATTCACACTATACTATAAAGCTACGGTAGTCAAAGTAGTATGATACTGGCACAAAAGCAGAAAAATCGATGAATGGAACAAGATAGAAAATCCAGAGATGAACTCATGCAGCTATGATAATTAATCTATCACAAAGAAGGCAAGAAAATACGAAGAAGAAAATACAATCGTTCCAATAAGTAGTGCTGAGAAAACTGGACAGATATATGTCAAAGAATGAAATTAGAAAACTCTAACACCATACACAAAAGTAAAACTCTAGATTAAATGCCTAAATATAAGGCCCAACACAATAAAACTCTGGAGGGAAACATAGGCAGAACACCCTTCGATATACAATGCAGCAATATCTTTTTAGATCCACCTCCTAAAATAATAAAAATAAACAAATGGGACATAAAAAGGCTTTTGCACAGCAAAGGAAATCACAAACAAAATGAAAACTTATAGCAAGTAAGAAACCATTTGTAAGAAAAGCAACTGATAAAGAATTCAGTTCAGTTTGTGGTTGTCATGTCTGACCCCATGGACAGCAGCACGCCAGGCTCCCAGTCCATCACCAACTCTGAGTTGCTCTAATCCATGCTCATCGAGTCGGTGATGCCATCCAACCATCTCATCTTCTGTCATCCCTTCCTAATCCTTCCTTCAGTCTTTCACAGGATCAGGGTCTTTTCCGATGATTTGGCTCTTCACAGGTAGCTTAAGTATTGGAGCTTCAGCATCAGCATCAGTCCTTCTAATGAATTACAGGACTGATCTCCTTCAGAATGGACTGGTTGGATCTCTTTGCAGTCCAAGGGACTCTCAAGACTCTTCTCCAATACCACAGTTCAAAAGCATCAATTCTTCAATGCTCAGCTTTCTTTATAGTCCAAATCTCATATCCATACATGACTATTGGAAAAAACATAGCTTTGATTAGATGGACGTTTGTAATGAAAGTAATGTCTCTGCTTTTTAATATGCTGTCTAGGTTGGTCATAGCATTCTTCCAAAGAGAAAGTGTTGTTGTTGTTGTTGTTGTTTTTAATTTCATGGCTGCAGTCACCATCTGCACCGATTTTGGAGGCAAGAAAATAAAGTCTCTCATTTTTTCCATGGATCCCCCATCTATATGCCATGAAGTGATAGGACCCAATGCCATGATCTTAGCTTTCTGAATGTTGAGTTTTAAGTCAGTTTTTTTCACTCTCCTCTTTCATTTTCCTCAAGATGCTCTTTAGTTCTTCTTTGCTTCTGTCATAAGGGTGGCACCATCTACATATCTGAGGTTATTGAGGTTTCTCCTGGCAATCTTAATTTCAAATTGTGTGTCATCCAGACCTGCATTTCGTATGATGTACTCTGCATTTAAGTTTAATAAGCAGCGTGACAATATACAGTCTTCATGTACTACTTTCCCAATTTGGAACCAGTCTGTTGTTTCATGTCCAGTTCTAACTCTTAGCTTCCTGACCTGCATATAGGTTTCTCAGGGGGAAGATTAGGTGGACTGGTATTCTCATCTCTTTCAGAATTTTCCACAGTTTGTTGTGATCCACACAGTCAAAGGCTTTGGTGTAGTCAATAAGGCAGAAATAGATGTTTTTATGGAATTCTCTCTTTTTTTAAATGATAGAATGTATGTTTGCAATATGATCTCTGATTCCTCTGCCTTTTCTAAATCAAGCTTGAATATGTGGAAGATCATAGTTCATGTATTGTTGAAGTCTGGCTTGGAGGATTTTGAAAATTACTTTGCTAGTGTGTTAAATGAGTGCAATTGTGTGGTAGTTTAAGCATTCTTTGGCATTGCTGTTCTTTGGGATTGGAATGAAAATTGACCTTTTCCAGTCCTGTGGCCACTGCTGAGTTTTCCAAATTTGCTGGTATATTGAGTGCAACACTTTCACAGCATCATCTTTTAGGATTTGAAATAGTTCAACTGGAATTCCATGACCTCCACTAGCTTTTTTCATAATGGTGTTTCCTAAGACCCATTAACTTCACATTCCAGGATGTCTCGCTCTAGCTGAGTGATCACACCATCATGTTTGTCTGGGTCATGAAGATCTTTTTAGGCGTAGTTATTCTGTGTAATCTTGCCACCATTTCTTAATCTCTTCTGCTTCTGTTTGGCCCATACCATTTCTATCCTTCATTGAGCCCATCTTTGCATGAAATGTTCCCTTGGTATCTATAATTTTCTTGAGTAGATCTCTAGGTTTTCCCATTCTATGGTTTTCTTCTATTTCTTTGCACTGATCACTAAGGAAGGTTTCTTATCTCTCCTTGCTTTTCTTTGCAACTCTGTATTCAAATGGGTATATCTTTACTTTTCTCCTTTGCCTCTCACTTCTCTTCTCTCAGCTATTTGTAAGGCCTCCTACCATTTTGCCTTTTTGCAATTTTTTTTTGTTGTTGTTCAGGATGGTCTTGATCTCTGCCTCCTGTACAACGTCAAGGACTTCCGTCTTCAGGCACTCTCTCTGTAAGTTCTAATCTGTTGAATATATTTGTCACTTCCATTGTATAACTATAAGGTATTTGATTTAGGTCATTCCTGAGTGGTCTACTGATTTTCCTTACTTTCTTCAATTTAAGTCTGAATTTGGCAATAAGGAGTTCATGATATGAGCCACAGTCAGTTTTGTTTTTTTTTTCCTGATTGTATAGAGCTTCTCCTTCTTTGGCTGCTCAGTTGTATCTATAGTCCAACTCTCACATCCATACATGACTATTGGAAAAACCACAGCTTTGACTAGATGGACCTTTATCATCAAAGAGGGTGTTTGGTATGACCAGTGCATTATCTTGGCAAAACTCTGTTAGCCCTGCTTCATTCTGTACTCCAACGCCAGTTTGCCTGTTGCTCCAGGTATCACTTGACTTCCTACTTTTGCATTCCAGTCCCCTATACTGAAAAGGATATCTTTATGGGGTATTAGTTCTAGAAGTCTTGTAGGTCTTCACAGAACCATTCAACTTCAGATTCTTCAGCATTACCGGCTGGGACATAGACTTGGATTACTGTGATATTGAATGGTTTTCACTGGAAACTAAGAGATCTTTTTATCACTTTTGAAATTGAACCCAAGTAATTCATTTCAGACTCTTTTGTTGACTATGAGGGTACTCCATTTCTTCTAAGGGATTCTTGCCCACAGTAGTAGATGCCATGGTCATCTGAGTTAAATTCACCCATTCCAATCCATTGATTCCTAAAATGTCAATGTTCACTCTTGGTGTCCCCCATTTGACCATTTCCAATTTACCTTGATTCATGCACCTAAAATTCCAAGTACATATGCTATACTGTCTATTGAAGACAAAGAATTCATCTCCAAAATACACAAGTAACTTATGCAGTTCAATATAAAAACAAAACAACCCAATTAAAATTAGGACAGAAACTCTAAATAGATACTTCTATGAAGAAGACATAGAAATGGCAGAAGGGCACATGAAAAGATACTCAATATCAGTAATTATTAGAGAAATGTAAATCAAAACTACTTTGAGTTATCATCTTGCAGGTTCCAAATGGCCACCATGAAAAAAAAAAAAAAA
>SJYV01000622.1:0-11467 GCA_006410875.1 Neotragus pygmaeus | reverse complement strand
GGGGGGGGGGGGGGGGGGGGGGGGACATGAAACACCGAGAAGAGAAATAAAAGTTCAGTTCTCCAGTGAAAAGGGCATTTAACTTCAAATCTTATTAAATTTTTCTCAGTCCAAATCTTTTGTTACTATTGCAGAAGAAGCACATTGATCACTTTTAAACTTTTCCATGCATTCATTTCCCTCCAGAAGGACTAATGAGCAAACCTGGGAAATGGTATGTCCTTTTCCTTCTTTCCCCTCCTTTCTTTTCTTCTGGAGAGGGAAATGGCAACCCACTCAAGTACTTTTGCCTGGAAAATCTCATGGACGGAGGGGCAGAGTAGACTACAGTTCACGGGGTCGCAAAGAGTTGGACACGGACTGAGCAACTTCACTTTCACTTTCTCTTCTTCTCTCTTCCAGTCCTAAAGAAGTCATCCTCAGGACCATAGCATAATAAATAATATCTGTATGGAGGGCAGTCACAGTGGCCCAAAGAAGAGTGTTGGAACTCAAACAAGGGAAGAAGGGTATCCAAGTGGGAGGGAAATTCAGCGTGAGCAGTTAGAGCCCAAGCAGGGTGACAAGGTGTCAAGATTGGGGGAGGGAACTAGAAATCAGAGGATGCCTTCCTAAGGTGGTAAGAGCATATTCAAGTACCCCCACACAGTATATCAGCACCCAGATATGATGAGTGAAGCATCCTTTCCAGTAGGATTCATCAGAGCCCAAGCTTTAAAGGAGGGCTTCGACAAAAAGCAGTGGCATGGTGTGAGGTATCAAGATCAGAGCAAGAGTTATACAGCACCCTTGGTCAGAGTCTGAGAGAAAGAGAAGCTGTCAAGTGTAGAGTCAGAGGCTGGGTGGGTGAGGAGGGCATTCCTGCACAGAATGGCTGAGGTGGACAAGGGTGAGGAGGGAGACCCTGCCAAGCAGCCGCACCAGGGTACCAGGGTCCGTGCAGTGAAGAGGGCAGCCTGATGTGGGAGATGTGATAGTGTGATTTATAGTCAGTTCAGTCACTCAGTCATGTGTGACTCTAAGACACCATGGACTGCAGCACACCAGGCTTCCCTGTCCATCACCAACTCCCAGAGCTTGCCCAAACTCATGTCCATTGAGTTGGTGATGCCATCCAACCATCTTATCCTCTGTTGTCCCCTTCTCCTCCTGCCTTTTATCTTTCCTCATTGGTCTTTTTCCAGTGAGTCAGTTTTTCACATAAGGTAGCCAAAGTGTTGGAGCTTCAGCTTCAGCATCAGACCTTCCACTGAATACTCAGGACTGATTTCCTTTATGATTGACTGGTTTGATTTCCTTGCAGTCCAACGGACTCACAAGAGTCTTCACCAGCACCACAGTTCAAAAGCATCAATTCTTTGGCACTCAGCTTTCTTTATAGTTCAACTCTCACATTAATACATGACCACTGGAAAAGCCATATCCTGGACTAAACAGACTTTTGTTGGTAATGTCTACACTTTTTAATATGCTGTCTGAGTTGGTTATAGTTTTTCTTCCAAGGAGCAAGCATCTTTTAATTTCATAGCTGCAGTTAACATCTGCAGAGGTTTTGGAGCCCAAGAAAAGAAAGTCTATCACTGTTTCCATTATTTCCCCATCTATTTGCCATGAAGTGATAGGACGAGAAGCCATGATCTTAGATTTTTGAACGTTGAGTTTTAAGCCAGCTTTTTCACTCTCCTCTTTCACTTTCATCAAGAGGCTCTTTAGTTCCTCTTTGCTTTCTGCCATAAGGGTGGTGTCATCTGCATATCTATCTGAGGTTATTAATATTTCTCCCTGCAATCTAGATTCCAGCTTGTGCTTCTTCCAGCCTGGCAATTTGCATGATGTACTCTGCATATAAGTAAATAAGCAAGGTGACAGTATACAGCCTTGACATGATGTATAATAAGAAAAACTTATTTGTCTTCATTTCTGTTTCTAGCACCAAGCTCCTAAAACCCTTGGAATTTCCTAGGTGATGCAAGTGTTTAAAAGGTGAATTTTGGACCGCACCTAAGGATGAGGAAAACCAGCCATGTGATGAGAGGGTTTGAACTTTCAATTTCACCCACTTAACTTCTTGGGAGAGGAGAGCAGCTGGAGGTTGACTCAGTCACTAATAGTAAGTGATTAAATCACTCATGCCTATGTAAAGAAGCCTTTTTAAAAATCCAAAGGATTGGTTTGGGAGAGACTGCAGGTTGTTAAACACGAGGAGATTCACGAAGAGTGGTGCATTCAGAGAGGGAAGAAGCTCCACCCACTTTCCACAGACCTTATTCCATGCACCTCTTCCATCAGGCTGTTCCTGAGTTACTTTTTTGTAATAAATGGAGGATGTGTTAAGTGTCAGTTGTTGGCCAACCTTTGGCAACCCCATGGACTGTAGCCTGCCAGCCTCTTCTGTCCATGGAATTTTCCAGGCAAGAATACTGGAGTGGGTTACCATTTCCTTCTCCAGAAACTGGGGATGGAGTAAGCAAAATGTCCTCTTGAGTTCTGTGAATCATTGGAACCTCTGGTCTATAACCAGTTTATCAAAAGTACAGGTGGCAACCTGAACTTTGTGACTGACATGGGTGGGGTGACTGTCTTGTAAGACTGAGCCTTAAACTGTGGGTTCTGACACTCTCTCTAGGTAGATAGTGTTAGCATGGAATTGAGTTGGAGGACACAGTGGTGTTTGAGAATGAACTGGGTACATGTGGAAACCCACCTCCCATTTTGAAATGTGGAATTTCAGAATTGTGGAAGGAGAAGCCAAGAAGGAGGGAATCAGGGGGGAAAAGAGACGGCATCTCAAATAGATTAGTTATGTAAAAAGAAATCCATTAAGTACATATATTAAAGATAATAGCAACCAGTTTTCTCACTATCAGAGAAGGAACTTGCAAACATCAAGATGGAGAAAACTAGGATGAGCCCATGATAAGGTGTTGGACATGTCAGCGTTAATTTGTGGTTTTCAGTATATAAACAAATCAAAACAGATATTGTTGTAAATAATCCCTAGCTCTGTCCATCAGGAGGGGCTGGAAATGGTGATGCCCCAAAACAATAAGCAGACCCAAGGCCCTGAGCTTTGCTTCTAAAAACTATGCCCACCAGTAGGAATCAAAGCTCCTTAGGAAAAGGAGTTGGTTCCAGGACTGAGGAGGCCAAGACCAAGATAAACCTAGAATCTTTCGTTATGCCTGAAAACAAGAAAATGGTCCCAAAATGTAGGAAATACATGCAAAGTATTCCAAAAGAATGGAACATGGGGGCAGCAACATACACTCAAATGGATGGGTAGAGGAAAGGAATCTCTGTACTGCACTTTAAGCTTGTAATTGTATCAAATTGTTAAAAATAATAATAAAAAATAGTAAGTGTGAATAAGGAAAAGAGAACATTCCTGCAACAAATTACACAGAAATTAATAGTCAAATTTGATAAAATCCCAACTTGGTAATATCTCATAAAATTAACAAATTCAACCAATACATATTTCTAGCCTCTGCATCATAGTCCCTAATATCTGGGAAAAGAAAAGTGAAAACATGAATTTTGTTTTACCTTTAAGAAGCCTGAGGCTTCCCTGGTGGCTCAGACGGTAAAGCATGTCTGCAATGCAGGAGACCCAGGTTTGATCCCTGGGATGAGAAGATCCCCTGGAGAAGGAAATGGCAGCCCATTCGAGTACTCTTGCCTGGAAAAGTCCATGGACAGAGGAGTCTGGTAGGCTACAGTCCATGGAGTCGCAAAGAGTCCGACATGACTGAGGGACTTCACTTTCACTTTTCTGTGCTATGCTGTGCTTAAAAAAAAAAAAGAAGAAGAAGAAGCCTGTAGTTAAGGTTAGACAGAAGGGAGATAGTTAGTGTTATGGACATGTTAAAGGTTGCAGAGGAGAGAGATTGGAAGACTGATACTGAGCAAATAATTCACAGAGCAGGGAACACTTGAGCTTGAAAGATCAGTAGAGGTTTGACAGATAGGGAATGGAAGCACATTCCAGGACAAAGAAATGCAAAGTAAAAAGCTCAGAGAAACCTGAAGAGCAAGGAGAACTGAAAGAGAGCCTTTGGACCTGAAGAGTCTAGAGTAGGAACTCAAAGTTCCAGGGGATCAAAGATGTCTTTAGTGATATTCCAAAAGATTCCTTATGGTCATCTGTGGTAAGAGTTCTCCTCAGTGAATTTAAACCTTCTATTTCCTGTATTATGAGTATCAAATATTATTCTTTCCTTATTATTATAAACATGCCACACACAAAATTCTCAAATGGGAGCAAGATAATGACTCTGTTCAGATTGACTATTCAACCATCAATGCCACAGGAAATGTAGGTAGTAGTCAGATTTCTGTAAGTTTTCTCTGAACTTAACTCTTAGTCTATAAAATGGGAATTAATATCTGCTCAATCTATGCCACTGAATGTGAAAATCAGATATGCTAAGGTGTGTGAAAACCCTTTATATTCTTAGAATGTTGGTATTATTATAAGCTTTTTAAAATGGTAAGGTAATCTGACCTGTGTAACCAGCCTAGTGAACTGCTTTTGGGAAATGGACAAAAACAACTGTGAGCCTTGAAACAAAGACTACATTATACTAAATAAATTCTTAAGGTGTTTTTTTCCCCCCCAAGGAAAGTAAAATGCTAATCAGGAATGGAAAGAATCATAGGTATCGTTGACTCTAATCTAGTCATTTTCGAGTGGAGAAAGAAAACCTCAGGAGAGTTGAGGGACATGGTTAAGTATTGCAACAATCAGCCTAAACCTGTCTCTTTTCATTTTACCACCGAAAGCAAACATCAGGCAATATTTGGGGAGCGTTACCCATGTGACTTTAATTTGAATAAGCAAATGCAACTGGAAATTATATCAGCCTATGTTCTTCCTAGCTCTGCTTCCTTCTAATGGACCAATATCCCTGGGCCTTTTTCTCCCATTTAGCTCAGTGTATTTGCTGTGACCTCACCATGGTTTGTGTGCTTTATAATTAATTCTGTACAATTTTTTGAAGATTTTCCTAGACTTTTTGGAAAATGTATATGCACACTCACAGAAAGATACTGAGTAAATTAATAAAAAAAAGTTAAGAGCAGAATGCGCTGTAAAACAATATGAACAACAGTGTGTGTGTTTATGTGTGCAGGTGTGTGTGTTTGCACTTACAACATCAAACATCTGCGGATTTACGCCCCAAGCTGTTTACAACGTCTTCCTCTTCAAGAGTAGGTTTGAGAAGCAGGGGATTCTCAAGGAAGAATAACACCTTTCTCTGGAGGGAAGAATGAGAGAAAGGTCTTTTTTTTTTTTTTTTTGTCTTTGTCTTTTTCTTTTTTGCAATATTGTTGGGTTTGCTTTAGTTTTTACTTCTTTTTTATTGAATTAAAATTGTCTTACAGTGTTATGTTGGTTTCTGCTGTACAACAAAATGAATCTGCTCCATGTATGCATATATGCTTTCCTTTTTGGACCTCCCTCCCCCTTACCCCCCAGCCCCTGCCCATTCAGGTCACCACAGAGCACCAAGCTGAGCTCCCTGCACTAGACAGCAGCTTCCTACTAGCTAACTGTTTCACACACGGCAGTGTACGTACGTCAGTCCCAGTCTCCCAGTTCATTCCTTCCCCTGTCCCTGCCCATGCCCACCCATCCATTTTTCTATGTCTGCCTCTTTATTCTTGCCCTGTAGTTGGATTCATCTATACCATTTTTCTAGATTCCATGTGCATGTGTTAATATACAGTGTTTATCTTTTTCTCTGCACACTTCTATAGAGTTTGAATTTTTCAAAAGTTGTGCTTCACTCTTATAATTAAAAGAATAAAACTTGTCAGCATGTAGATGGTCGTAGAACTTTAGGCGGCCTCTAATGTAGGGACTCGGGGAGTTAGAACCAATATGCCTCTGTGAGCCCAGGGAGGAGAATCCTGAGTGGCAGATGTGCAGATGCCCTGCTATGGGGTTGGCACGCTTCATCATCACAGAAATCTAACAAAAATCGCATGGGTTTATAACAATAGCCCTGAAAGGCATCCATCTGGGTATTTGATGGGTAATGGAGTCAGCTGAACATCAGGCACGAATAATTCTCCCTGGACCCAGAGCTTCCCATATCTCAATTCTCCCAACACTTGAGGGTCAGGGGCCCAATGCTGGAGTGAAATGGAGCTGTAGGAAGTAGGATCATGTGAAAACAGTTATGAATTTTGTTTTCAAGATAAGATCTTAGTACAAAGTCTAGCCTCAGGCAAATTTTTGGAATGAAACTTTGAAAAGGACCTCTGAGTCCCCAATCTCTTAATAACTGGACTCCCAATCTTCTTCCCTTGCCTTCCCTTCCTTCAGATATTCTGTTTTCCATTCACATTAGATATCTCTGTTCAAATTAAAATATCAAAGATTAAGAATTAAAAAGTGATAGCTGACCCAGGCATTATTTGCAAAATTTTGAATGCCAATGGTATCACTGGCTTACCTAGTTCACAAAGCATTTTTAACTTAAGAAGAGTTCAGAAGAGACTATTGGAAGTGAAAAAGGAAACAGAGCAAGTGCTCTCTCTTCAGTGCATGTGGGCACTGTGCTGCTGCTGCTGCTAAGTTGCTTCAGTCGTGTTCGACTCTGTGCGGCCCCATAGAGGGCAGCCCACCAGGCTCCCCCGTCCCTGGGACTCTCCAGGCTAGAACACCAGAGTGGGCTGCCATTTCCTTCTCCAATGCATGAAAGCAAAAAGTGAAAGGGAAGTCCCTCAGTCATGTCCGACTCTTAGCGACCCCATGGACTGCAGCCTACCAGGCTCCTCCATCCATGGGATTTTCCAGGCAAGAGTACTGGAGTGGGGTGCCATTGCCTAATCTGGGGCACTGTGCTAAGCTGCTTCAATCATATCCAACTCTTTGCAATCCTATGGACTGTAGCCCGCCAGGCTTGTCTGTCCATGGGATTCTCCAGGCAAGAATACTGGAGTGGGTTGCCATTCCCTTCTCCAGAGGATCTTTCCAACCCAGGGACTGAACCCATGTCTTTTTGTCTCCTACAGTGGCAGGCAGGTTCTTTCCCACTAGCACCACCTGGAAGCCCAATGTGTGCATTATGAGGAGCTTAAATCTACCTAAGAATCCTGTTGACCAGTTTCACTTCTAGTCTTTTCCCGAAGGCTCATTCAGACCACATTCTTGCTGCAGAAGTACTCTCACGATAGGAAGCATTCATCTATGAGGAGCTCCTCTGTCCATGGGGATTCTCCAGGCAAGAATATTGGAGTGGTTTGCCAACAATCAAAGGAAAAGTGGGAAGGAGAAGAAGACCTTCTTTGTCTTTCTTGAGTAGATATCATGTCTCCATTATCAGTTCCTCCTCCAAGTTGAGAAGGGGGGTTTTCTTGTCCTTATAAGGTCAAGCTAGATCTACAGATCATTGTTTTTTGTTTTTTATGTGTGCAGAAGCATGTCCTGGGATCACTAACTTACTGAGCTCACTGGGCAGTATGTGAGTCTCATGCCTCTATTGTTTTATGGTTTAGGGGCATGTCTCATGCTTCTGTTGCAAGTTTTTGTTGTTACTAAGCAACCTGCTTGGTTTTGTGGTTAAACAAACCTGTTCTCTTAAGTAATCATTAACTTACAGGGGTCTCCCATGTGTTTCCTACTTACAATCCCCTAGTTGGTATGCTAAGTCACTTTGGTTGTATCTGACTATTTGAGACCCTATGAACCATAGCCCACCAGGCTCCTCTATCCATGGGATTTTCCAGGCAAGAATACTGGAATGGGTTGCCATGCCCTCCTCCAGGGGATCTTCGCTACCTAGGAATCAAAACTGCCTCTCTTATACCTCCTGCATTGGTAGGCAGATTCTTCACACCACTAGTGCCATCTGGGAAGCCCCCCTCCCCCACCAGTTAATTAATTTCTTTTTTCACAAATATTGATGTTATGGCAGATGTTACAGATTAATTCCACCAGTGGAATTAATTGTTTAGTCACCTACTTTGTCTCTTTACTCTGTCCCTGTCAGAGTTGTATGGTCTCTTAGGGGTGCACCATAAGCTAATTCACCCAAGGTCTCTTGGCAGCTCAGTACTGAGGGATGAACAATGAAATAAGAATCAGAAAACCTGAGTTCTCATTTTAATTGAAACCATGCGAACAACTTTGTCATCTGGGTAGCTTAAGTCCCTTAGTTCTTCTGGTACTTCACTGGGGTGTTTTGATAGTTCACCGAGATAAACATTAAAGCACTTTATAATCAACAAAGCCAAGGAAAACTAAAATTTCAAATCAGCCAAACCAGACTGAGACGTCATTTTGAGCACAGTTGACAGTACTGTGACAACCACTTGTTTGTCTGACACACACAACAGTATCAAACAGGCCAGGTAGTTCATCTTCTACAGACCAGAAAATTACTTGTCTATAGGACATGGTCCAGAGAGCCCATTTTCAAAAACACTTTTTTTTTTAACTTGGATGTAATTTGTCATTTAATCATAGAAACCTTAATTTTTTCAGTGTGATTTCTTATTCAGATACTTTTTTTGGTATGTTTCAGAAGGAGGAAAATTACTCTTGGCACTCAACGAAAAATCAAGCTTTGGTATCTGTGGCTTTATACTTAATATGATCCATTCTTATGGGAAAGTCTTAAAGTACATAAAAGTACTTAGAATAAAAATGGACACAAATATAAAGTAAAAAGCAGGATAGATGTTACAAGTGAAGGTACTGATTTGAAAACAACACATTCTAATACCCTGGGAATTGTAGAGAACTGTTCAACTTGAATTGGGTTGGCCAAAATGTTCGAGTTTTTCTGTAACATCTGCCATAACATCAGTATTTGTGAAGGAAGAAATATTCCTCAGACATAAAGTCTGATGCCACTGAGAAAATGATGGATTTACTAATGTCCATGTTTTTTATGCTCCATGCACAGGCTCTACAAATGCCTCATCTGGTACCTGTGTATTTCTTAAAGTCTATGGACAACTAATAAACCTTGAGTGTCTTCTAGGAAGCCAACCTACTTCTTAATCCATTTGACCCAAAACATGTTGGTACTTTCTTACAAGTGAAAAATGTACTTTCCACTGCAGTTTGGGAACTAAATTAGACATGAAAAAAATTCACATTAAAAGAAGCTTAAATATTTAGCCAGGCAAAAACACTATGAGTCTTTCTACAGTTGATACAAGCAGGAAGGTGGCTCGGAAGGTAAAGCTTCTTGCTTACAATGAGGAAGACCTGGGTTCAATCCCTGGGTTGGGAAGATCCTCTGGAGAAGGAAATAGCAACCCACTCCCGTACTCTTGCCTGGAAAATCCCATGGACAGAGGAGCATGGTGGGCTACAATCCATGGGGTCGCAAAGAGTCGGACACGACTGAACGACTTCACTTTCACATTATTCCAAAGTCCCAGGATGATTGCCTAGGTTTCTCTCATCTAAAAAAAAAAAAGAGAGAGAGAGAGAAAGAATTGCTACAATGGAGTTAATTCCAGGAAAATACAGCATTCAGATGAATTTTCTTTAATTTATTTTTTTATTATCTGTCATTTCCAAACTTGAGGGAAGTAAAAAGAAAGAAGGATAGAAGGAAGTGCTCTATAATGGTATGAATTTGATGTGTCACATACTGAATTAGGCTTCCTCATGGCTCAGTGGTTGGAGAAGGCAATGGCAGCCCACTCCAGTACTCTTGCCTGGAGGGTCCCATGGACGGAGGAGCCTAGTGGGCTGCTGTCTCTGGGGTCACACAGAGTCAGACACGACTGAGCAACTTCCCTTTCACTTTTCGCTTTCACGCATTGGAGAAGGAAATGGCAACCCACTCCAATGTTCTTGCCTGGAAAATCCCAGGGATGGGGGAGCCTGGTGGGCTGCCGTCTCTGGGGTCGCACAGAGTCAGACAGGACTGAAGTGACTTAGCAGCAGCAGTGGCTCAGTGGTAAAGAATCTGCCCACAATGCAGGAGACACTGGTTCAATCCCTGGGTCAGGAAGATCCCCTGGAGGAGGAAATGGCAACCCACTCCAGGATTCTTGCCTGGAAAATTCCATGGACACAGGAGTTGGCAGGTTATGGGGTCACAAAAAGTCAGACTTGACTGAGCAGCAGCAACATACTGGAATAAGTTCATATTTTCTTTGACATTTCCCATTAGTTTTATTTTTTAATGAAATTGCAACTCCAAACTGTAATTTCCAAACTAACTTGAGGGTTTATTATATATCTGAGCTCTCATCCTCTTACTGTAGTTGTTCTTTAAATACAATTTTCATTGTTTTAAATGTCATGAAGAAAATGCTGCTGGTAAAGTCATAATTTTTTTAAATGAGATTAAATTCATTTTTGTAAGAAACTAAATAATAATAATAATGCATAAAGAAAAGAGTTAATGCACAAAATCAGCTTGATAATCTCTGGATGACTGAAATGTGAAATTTTTATAATGTTTTATATTTTCTAAATCTTCTGAAAAATGATTCACAATCAAGTTTTGACTATTAATTTTAAAACAACAATGACAATAAAATTAAGTTAGAATGCTCAGTAGAATGACGATACAAACAGCTTTTCATTGAAAACCAATGGTAAAGTGTGGTGAGACTTTCTTGCTCTCAATTTCATGCTTGTGGGATTTCCTTTAATTTGAGGACAGAACCTTGCTTTTTCCTAGTCTCTGTGGTTAATTACAGAGTCACAGTAAGAACAAGAATTAAGTCAGCAACCTCAATATCTAGTAGGGGAAAAACAGTCCCCCAAGGACAGAATTTTTATGCTCCATGAAACTTTCCAAGTGCAATTATACCCTCTTACATAAAAGGCAGCTTAAAATTTTAAAATATAAATGATTAAAATACAGTAAATTGTGAAAAACATGCTGGGTAGCTACCACTTTGCAAGTGTTTATCTAAAACATTGCATAGGATTAATAATTATTTTAGAAGATTTTAATCTAAAATATTAGATATGCCAGCAAATTTGGGAAACTCAGCAGTGGCCATAGGACTGGAAAAGGTCAGTTTTCATTCCAATCTCAAAGAAAGCCAATGACAAAGAATCCTCAAATGACCACACAATTGCACTCATCTCACACACTAGTAAAGTAATGCTCAAAATTCTCCAAGCCATGCTTCAGCAATACGTGAACTGTGAACTTCCAGATGTTCAAGCTGGTTTTAGAAAAGGCAGAGGAACCAGAGATCAAATTGCCAACATCCGCTGGATCATGGAAAAAGCAAGAGAGTTCCAGAAAAAACATCTCTTTCTGCTTTCTTGACTATGCCAAAGCCTTAGACTGTGTGGATCACAATAAGCTGTGGAAAATTCTGAAAGAGATGGGCTTACCAGACCACCTGACCTGTCTCTTGAGAAATCTGTATGCAGGTCAGGAAGCAACAGTTAGAACTAGACATGGAACAAAAGACTGGTTCCAAATAGGAAAAGGAGTACATCAAGGCTGCATATTGTCACCCTGCTTAT
>SJYV01000621.1:78476-148524 GCA_006410875.1 Neotragus pygmaeus | reverse complement strand
GATACAGGATGCTTGGGGCTGGTGCACGGGGATTATCCAGAGAGATGATATGAGATGGGAGGTGGGAGGGGGGGTTCAGGATTGAGAACTCAGGTACACACGTGGCTGATTCATGTCAATGTATGGCAAAACCAATACAGTATTGTAAAGCAAAATAAAGTAAAAATAAAAATTAAAAAAGAAAAAAAATTAAAGGGGAAAAACCAAAAAAAAGAATACATTTGAATCAGTTCTAATGAGGTGGATGAAACTGGAGCCAATTATACAAAGTGAAGTAAGCCAGAAAGAAAAATACCAATACAGTATACTAACACATATATATGGAATTTAGAAAGATGGTAATGATAACCCTGTATGCGAGACAGCAAAAGAGACACAGATGTATAGAATGGACTTTTGGACTCTGAGGGAGAGGCTGGGATAATTTGGGAGAATGGCACTGAAACATTTATATTATCATGTAAGAAATGAATCACCAGTCTATGTTCGATACAGGATACAGGATGCTTGGGGCTGGTGCACGGGGGTGATCCAGAGAGATGATATGGGGTGGGAGGTGGGAGGGGTGTTCAGGATTGGGAACTCATGTACACCCATGGCGGATTCATGTCAATGTATGGCAAAAAAAAAAACCCAGAATAAAAGAATTTCAAATGAAATACCAGCTAGTTTTGTAGACAATGATAAAGTCTAAGAGAAAAACTTGAGACTTTAACTGTGTTTATATTCCTTAAGCATCGTCCATATCAACGTCTCAGGTTCTTTCTATTTATGTTTGTGGATTTTCTTTCTCCCTAATATACATTTGTCCTATAATTTCTCATACCTCTTACAAAGAAAATATACAAAATTGTGAGCATTAAATGAAGGAATGGCTATTTGTTGCCTACCACTGTGGAGAAGGAAATGGCAACCCATTCTAGTATTCTTGCCTGGAGAATCCCTTGGACAGAGAAGCCTGGTAGGTGCCCAGTTCACAGGGTCACAAGAGTCGGACATAACTTAGCAACTAAACCACCACTATCACAGTGCCTAACAAATAGTAGATCCTCTCTAAAAGCAGTCAGTGGCTTCTTATAGCAAAATGGCTAATAAGAGAGTGGGCTCTAGAATTAGTCCATTGCTACTACTTACTAGCTGTGACTTTGGCTAAATTGTTCAACCTCTCTGAACCTCACTCCCTTGCATGTAAAATATGTCTAATGATACAATACTCATTTGGAGTTACAATGGAATTTAATTGGATAATACATGTAAATTACTTCACAAAATTTAGTTGGAACTCGATAAATATTAACTTTCAGCATATAGCTTTTCTCCAGAAAAGTAGAGTTGCAGTAAAAGTTTTATAATTAAAAAAAAAAAAGAAATCAATGCCTGCTTTTAATCCACACAAGTCTTTTTTGCCAGAAGCTCAACTGGTTCGTTGTCTGAACAGAAAGATATCAAATCACAGGATTTGGGAATGCAGAGAGAACCTTAGCTAAAATCCAGATCAATTTGGCCAAGTTTAGAGATGAAATAGAGGTTCATAAAAGGAAAATTGACTTCCCAAGGTTGCAAAGCTTGTCTGAGGCAGATCCAAGAGTAGAATTTAGATCTCTAGCTTATAATCTGATGCTCTTTCAACTACTGAGAAATGCATACCTTTTTAGAAGTCAGTTAAGCACAATTTCATATGTAAGAAATTCTAAAATAAATCACTAGTCATATTATCCCCAAGTGTTCAACTAATTATAGTAAGTAAACTATCTATGCTGCTGCTATTGCTAAGTCGCTTCAGTCGTGTCCGACTCTGTGCAACCCCACAGACGGCAGCCCACCAGGCTCCCCTTCCCTGGGATTCTCCAGGCAAGAACACTGGAGTGGGTTGCCATTTCCTTCTCCAATGCATGAAAACGAAAAGTGAAAGTGAAGTTGCTCAGTCATGTCCGACTCTTAGCGACCCTATGGACTGCAGCCCACCAGGCTCCTCCGTCCATGGGATTTTCACTCAAGTAAAAGTAAATTTACATGCTATTGAATACATGTCTATATTGCTTAAAAAGAATTAAGTGTACTCTTCACGTGAGTATTCTTGTTGAGTTAAAAGTTTTTAAGGTTAAATGAGTTTTATAAAAGTGGTCATTAAATTCAGAAAGCAACGGACATTGATTAAAGGAATGATTTCCTCAGAACTTGAATATAAGGATTCTAAAACTCTGAGTCAGACATGTTTTCTGCCCTCAGGGAAATACCATTTCCTAAGGGAACAGATCACAGAGGGACTCATTACACACAGTCTTCAACAGTATCACCACCATGCAGCTGACAGCTTTAACTGTGACACAGGTTTATCTTGAAAAGACAATGAATATTCTCATTCATTGGATGACTATTGATTGTGTACTTCCTCTTCCAGGAATGGTGGTAGGAGCAGGAGCTGTCATAGTAAAATAAGATATGATTCTTGTCTTTAAGAATCTTGGGAGATAAAATGATAAGCAGATAAGAGATTAAGAAATTTCAGTCCAGGATGAAGTGAAGTGAAGTCGCTCAGTCATGTCCAACTCTTTGCGACCCCGTGGACTATAGCCTACCAGGCTCTTCAATCCACAGAATTCTCCAGGCAGGAATACTGGAGTGGATTGCCATTTCCTTCTCCAGGGGATCTTCCCGACCCAGGGATCGAAACTGGGTCTCCCACGTTACAGGCAGATGCTTACCATCTGAGCCACCAGGGAAGCCCCTGGTGAAATGGACATCAACAACTAATGTTTAGGATGATCAGTATCAACAGCTAACATTTATTTAACACATATTATGTACTGGGCAATCTGCCAAGTGCTTCCAGATTGTTTCATAAAACCCTATGTGATGACTGCTATTACTGGCCTTATTTTCTGAATGAGAAATCTGAAGCCAGAAGCTTACCATAAAGCAGGGGAGATAGGACTCAAATCCCAGGCATCTGAGTTCAGTGACAACCATCACATAAATGGCAGACGGAAAGCACACAGCATACCACACCGCCCACGGGCGAGGATCTCAGCCCCCTCTCGGTGGGTCAGGGACCATTTCCCAGAGAACACAACACGTACACCTACACAGGGATTATGTTAGAGAAGGATAAGAAAGACCTTCCAAGTGGATAAATCAGTATAAGAGGACCTGCTTTCCCACTGTCCTAAAAATTGTATGTAGCCAAGTTCCTTTATGATAAGCCCAACTCCAACTCTCCCCACTCTCCACTCCGAAGTTTCAACTGTAATATGACATTTTTCACTTGTGTCAAAAAGCCAACTTCATTTTCCTGCTGAGTCTCTGGGCACACAATTCTTCTGCCTAGATTAGAACTTTGCTCTGAGGTAATGCTTGGTCCTCCTGCAGGTTTCAGCTCAGACTCCGTTTTCTCCAAGGAACCTCCAAGAGCTCCATTCGGATCTTCTCAAATTGTATTTAGGGTCCTTACCATGCATGCCCACAGCCCCCTGCATTTCTGTTACCACAGAACTAAGTGGACTGTGAAATTCACATTCAAATATTTGCTTTCTCCAAGGGACTGCAAACTCCACTGAACAAGGTCTGCTTTTATCCATCACTGTAATCCCAGAGCCTGGCACAATGCCAAGCACTTAGTAGGTACTCAAGATTATTATTTGTGAAAAGATCTAAGTTTGTGGAGTAACATCCCCACCTTGTGGTCTTTTATAAGACTCCGGTAAAGTCGTAATACCCTGCTGTGTTCTCAATACCAAAAGCACAGGTGGGCACTCAGAATTCCTGTTCCAGCACTGGAGGAAAGGAAAGTAAAAGTGAGATCCCACCTGCCAGGTCAAGGTTTTTTATCCTCAGTTGACACAAAGCAGGAGAAATATTGGGAAGGGAACAATCCTGAGAGTAAGGTTGTAAATAAAAGTGAAAGAACACTCAGACCTGACAAATCAGTTGTTTTGCCTGCTTCCATTTTTGAAGCAAAAGATTTTATTCAGGTTTACCATCTGGAAGGACATTAACCAGACACATATTTTCTCACAGACTGAATCATCCTCAGTTAAAGATTCACAACCTTCTTAGAATCACTACACCTCAGATGGAAGGAGAGGGCAATATTTCAGAGAAAAGACACCCAGCTAGTAAGTGGCATTGCCAGGCTAGAACCTAAACCACCTAGTTGTGGTCCAGGGTCTAACCTCTACTAAACCCCAGTTGTCTTTATTAATGGTTAAACAATCATTGACAGAGTCCCTGGTGGCTCAGATGGTAAAGAATCTGCCTGCAATGCAGGAGACTCAGGTTTGATCCCTGGGTCGGGAAGATTCCCTGGAGGAGGAAATGGCAACCCATTCCAGTATTCTTGCCTGGAGAATTCCATGGACAAACGAGTCTGATGGGCTGCAGTTCATGATGTCGCAAAGAGTCAGACACAACTGAGTGACTAACACTTTCACTTTTAAACAATGATTAGCTACTGTTCTGTGGGATGAGTGATGGCTTTTTTTTTTAATAATCAGTTCATCATATTTAATACATAGCTTCTCTATAAACGTTCCAGGAGAGGGTGGTGGCACACAAATTAAAACAATACCCCTAACAGGACATCTTGAAAATGTTGCAGAAAAAGAGCAATAACATTAAAGCTCTACGGAGAAATTAAAGTGGAAAAATTTACATGCAAAAGCATTAAATTTTGACAGACCAGGATATTCATCTGGAAAATAATAATATAAAACTTCAAAATCTTGCACCATGGAACAAGGAATGAAGCTTAAAGAAAGACTAGTTCTGATAAAAATGAATAAAACACTGTAGACATCTTTGAGTTCCCTCAAATAACCATCATTAGCACTTATTGAAGCATTTGCTGTGTACCATAAACTGGATTTGCATGAATTGTTGTATTATCCTCACAACCACCACCACTCTGTGAACAGGTGTCATCCCTAACTTCATCTTAAAGATGTGGAAATGGAGCAAAGGTGGAGTAAGGGTCTTGTTCAAAGTCTCACAGTAAGCAAATGGTGGACCCAAGATTCAAAATGCTAGGGCTTCTGCTTTTGTGGCCCTTTGCAAAACGAAACGTTCAATCCTTCCTTTCTGTCATTTGTCACCCTTAATCCTCCTTTTGAAGATATGTTAAATTTATAACCTCACTTCTTTGCAGACCTTCTATCAATGTTTCCTCAGTCTTTTCCCTAATAGCAATTTCTGGTAGGATAAGCCAGGGTGAAGACAAACAGCACTGGAATTGGAGTTGAAAAACAACGGCCTTGAAACTTGGATCTTCCATTCTATCAGATCACTTAACCTCTATCAAGTTCTTCTAATCTGTGCAATGGGAGTGATACCCGCTTCACAAAGTTGTTGAGAGAGTATAATGAAACAATTTATTTGAAAAGGCCTGGGACTGAAAAGGCCTGTGAGTGTTCACACATTTGTTGGCTCTGATTCCACAATTGCCCTTGGGGTACACAGTACCCTCTGCAATTGTTGATGCTCCCCTGCCCCCATGTAAGAAACTTGGGTGTAAGGAGTTACACTGAGACAGTGGGTGGACAGAAGGAACTACTTTGTGACTATTTCTGAGCACTGTTGAAGGCCCCACTGAGTCCAGCAAAATATTTTCCCTCAACTTTGTCTCCTAGGCAAACCTGGCACTTTTCTAACCATAGGTCTATGTTTGTTTAACTCAAATTTAAGAGTCAAATGACTCCTTTAAGTCATCACTGACTGTTGAGGAAGCAAACAAGCCCAGATGAAAACATTCTTCATTTATTTGTCAGGCAAATTCCATCACCCAATGATGAGATTCACTCATTAAACACACCAAAAACATTTACTGAGCACCTACTATATTTGCTTTAATAAAATAAAATACCAAGTATTCAGACTATTTGGAAATTGGGATGGTTCATATAAATTTTAAATATTTTTATTTTCTTCCCAATAAATCCCCAAGAAAGAAATTCAGAGTGACAAGCTTAATCCATTTGTGAATAGTACAGAAATCACTCTTCAAGGTGATGACTTTCCCTCCCTAATGAGGCCTTATCCTCTCCCATGTCTCCCTCACTCCATTGCTTTGAAAACAGGTTCAGATCCAGCCACTTATATATAGTTAAGACTATGAATATGTGTTATTTACATATTCTCCTCAAGGATATAACACAGATACTAGGCTAATGTTCTCTTATCTCTTGATGAAGAAAAAAAAAACAAACGATTAAAGGAATGAATGAAGTTACCTGCTCTGAGTATTAACAAAAAATTAGAAACCTAAGAACTTGGAATACTGATGTAAGCACTGAGTGCTCTTAAATATTATTTGGTACAAGCAAGTAAGCCTTAGGGACTGGTCTCTAATTGAAAAAAACCTCTAAACTGTTCCCTCTTTTACTAATGTGTAAAATAGTGATATTGCCCCTTCCTCACTCATCCAGAGGTGAGGGAAACTGACAGGGAGGCAAAAGTGCTATAAATGAAGAGACCACTCCAATGCTCCATGAGGTTGGCCTCGGGAATCTCTTCTGCCTTCTATATTGTTTGGTTTCAGACAGAGTGGATAGCGAAAGGTAGAGTGGACTGGCAGGCAAAATAATGCCCCCTATAGATGTCTACATCCTAATCTCTGAAACCTGTCAACATGGCACCTTATGTGGTGCAAAACCTTAGAAACAAATTGTGCAGATGTGATTTAGCATCTGGAAATGGGAGATAATCCTGGATTAGCTGGCTGGGATCAATGTCATCATTAAGTGTCCTTATAAGAAGGGACAGGAAAATCAGAGTGAACAATAGAAGATGGAATAACAAAAGCAAAAAGTTGGAGTGATGCAAGGAAGGGGCCACAGGACAAGGTAGGAAATTTCTAGAAGCTAGAAAGGCACAGAAATGGATTTTCTCTCAGAGCCTCCTGAAGGACCCAGTCTCCTTTGCTGACACCTTGATTTTAGCCCAGTGAGACTTATTTTGACCTTCATAACAGCTAGATGATAAATATGTGTTGTTTTAAGCCACTAAGTTTGTGGTAATTTGCTACAGCAGCCATGTGAAACAATACGGTGAGAAGTTATGTTCTCTACTAAAGAGAGCAAAAGACTGAGGATCGGGAGATTCTGGTTGTGGTTTTACATTCACTAGTGCTAGCTGTGGGACTGTAAACAATTCATACTACCTCTCAGGACTTTAACTTACCCCGTACCATAAGGTTTTACTCTGTTAATTCTTAAGTCCTGTCTAGCATTGAAAGTCTATGATGGACATGATGCTAAGTGTGCAGAGCCACTTAAATTAACATCTTTCTCATCCTCAGATAGTATCTAAAATTCAGTTTACATTCTCCCTGCCATAACATAACCTCAGGCAACTGTATAGCGAGATCACAAATTATAGACATTGGCACTGAAGACACAGCAGCATACAAATTATATTTCTAAATCCTGGAATGCATTTGCCTGGTACCCAAGATTTTCTTTTTTAAAGATGGTGGCTGCCTTAGGTAGGTTTATTTTGGAGAAGGAGACTTTCAGTTCTGGCCAAACATATGGCCTGGCGGTTTCACTACACCCACTGAGTGTTTATCTTCTCCGCTCCTGTGCAGTAATTTTAATAAAAGCCCTGTACCAGCCTGCACCCCAGGCAGTGAGCCAGCCCCACCTGTCTCTTCCTGACAGACTGTTGAACGTGGATGCCTTCCAGCAACTAAAAGTCATTGTTTGGCCTTCAAAACCTTTCTGCTTTTGCTCCAGGTAGTTGTTGCACAATGTTTTAAATTTAGAAACATGATGTCAGCTCTTTCTTATTTTGCCATCTTCGAGATGTTGTATGAGTTGGCTTTTTGAACAAAATAGATCTTTGTACCATTCTCCATTCTCAATACATGAAAGATTAAATGGATTAAAGGAATCCCACCATTTTATCCATGTTTATCTTCTTCAGAATACTTAAGTCCACCCAGGCACCTGGTGCTGGAAGTGGGCTGAGGAGAACAGCCAGGCAATGCATTAACCTTCACTAGCTCTGTGCACTGAAATTGGGCTGTTAATTGCTTTTAGCTCACTGGATTAGCTGAGGACATTTTCACCAAAATCAAAATAGAGGCCAAAATATCCTGAGTATACTTTTAAGAACCAAACTCTAGGTATTTAGCCACTCTGACATGAGAGCATTCACTGTATTTTGTCGACTCAAAAGACGGCTCCTTTCCTTGTGAAGCTAGAAAGCATAAGGATAATAGAGAGGAATACTCCTTTCTCTCAGACTTACAGAGGGTGGCTTGTTTGTTTTTTAATAAGGACCATTTTGAGAAATCTGGAGACTTTGGAAATTTGAATAATAAAATGGAAGCCTTCTAAAATTCAACTTTAAAAGGGTGATAGAAACTATTTTAGCATATTAATATATAAGAGATATGCTGGGGGACACTGAATCTTCACAGTGTGGAAAGTGCTGATCTTTGCAATACTCCTCCTGAGGGTCAGAGAATAATGAATTCCTGTTCTCTCTGCTCACTTCACCTGCAGGACCTGAAGTACCCACTTCACCTTCTCCTGTGCCTACAGGTCAGCTCCATCCAGCAGTGGAACTAGATGAAGAAAAGGGAGACTAACCCACATGGAAGGCAGAAACACAGAACTCTGCTGCCACTAAACACAAGAGAAATTCAACAGTATTCTTCTCTGTAGATAAAAATTTATCTCCCTGCAAAGGGTTTAATTTTCCATGAGTGGAAGTTATTCTACGCTCTTTTCTACTTTTTACTTTGTTATGTGAAAAAGTAGGTGAGTAAAGAAAGCAATCATACAAAAATTTTTAAGAATCTGCAGTGTTTTCCACATAACACTTAATTTTTTGTGGCTCGTTGGCCCTAGATAGAAATCAAATGTTATATTTGAATCAGTCTTGTAAAGGTCAAGGCTTTGGGTTGCAAGCAGCAGAGACCAAATATCACTAAGTTCATGATGCAGAAAGGCATTTATTGAAGGGATACTGTGTTACTAACTCCATCAACAGGAAGGCTAGAGAGGCTAGGCTGAGAAAATGGACAGGACCAGAGCACAATGAACAGCAGGGTGCCAGGAGGCCACCACTGGTTACCACCACCGAAACAACTCAGTGTTGCCACTACCAGACACTTCATGTCATAGCATTTAGAACTTTGACACTAACCACTGCCCCTGCTCAGCTCACTGTCATTACTGAACTAGCATCAAGGAATATTTTTCACTGGCATGGAATTTTGTGCCATTCTCCCAGGAACACTGAAATTCTCGAGCCCAGGTAATGGAGTTCTACTGCAGCACCAAGAGCCAGGGAGCAATGGCTGGCCATTTCAGATTCTATGAAAATCAGATTCAGAAAGTAAGGCCTTCCCTCCACCGAGATTCAGTCTCTGAAAGATCTCCCACAAACCAACAGTGCTTGGATGCTGGTAGCCAAACAATAGCAGATGTCTAACAAAGCCCAGTCCTCTTCCTATCTGATATCTACATATACTCTTCACTGGAAAATACTCCTACCTCATACACTAATGCAATGCTTCTCATTCAGACACCTTTCGGCTCCTCGCAACAAAGGCAGGCAACATTCATCCTTGCCAGTTCCAAGTCTAATATCTGAGTCATGTTCTTTTTTTCCTCCATTTCTGCTGGGTGTCTGTTTAATGTTCTACAGGCATATGACCTTAACTGTAAATTTAACCAACAAAACTTATTTTAAAGTGGTTTGAGAAAGAGGTAGGAAAGAAAAAGAAAATCAGACTATACAATAGCTCAGCAGGTAAAGAATCTGCCTGTAATACAGGAGATGTGGATTTGATCCCTGGGTCAGGAAGACCCCCTGGAGAAGGAAATGGCAACCCACTCTAGTATTCTTGCCTGGAAAATCCCATGGACAGAGGAGTCTACTGGGCTACAGTCTATGGTGTTGCACTTAGTGACTAATACATACAAATCTACACATCACGTGGCAATGAAAGAAATACTAGTCACAGGCTGTAGCTGATTGTTACTGGCTCTCTCCTCTGTTGCACAGATTCTTCAGCGAGCACTGTAACTGTCATGGGGTCTTAAGTCACACGGACAACACAAACCTTCTTTCCCACCTGGGGGATCTCAGCCCTTGTGAGTTAACCCAGAAGGGTCTGCTGCATGTTTATATTAATGTACTTGCTCAATGGAGTGATAACAGGATGCTGCCCAGGGAATTATCTAAACTTATCTCTTTCTCTTTTGAATAAATGAAACCTCATTTCTTCTGGAGAGTCAGAATCCATCATCCCAGTTAGCACCATGATCCTCCTTTTCCCATTCTCACAGAAGTATGAGTCATCTATATGGTTAAGCTTAAGACACAGAGAGCAGACTTGTAGACTGAGCAGGGGAAGATGAGGGTATGGGACAAATTGAGAGAGCAGCACTGAAACATATACATTACCATGTGTAAAATAGATAGCTAGTGGAAGGCTGCTGTATAACATGGGATGAGGGAGCTCAATCCAGGGCTCTGTGACAACCTAAAAGTGTGGATGTGGGGTGTGAGGGAAGTTCAAAAAGGAGAGGATATGCATATACTTACAGTTGATTCATGTTGTTGAATGCCAGAAACAAACATTACATTATAAAGGAATTATTTGCCAATTAAAAATAAATTTAAAAATTAAAAAAATAATAAATGGTTAAGCTTAGCTTCCAATTCAATCATTGTATGCCCTCTGGAAAAAGCATTTGTCCCCAGGACACTAACATTACTAACAAAATCCAGTCAAAACACTGGGACAAAAAACAGCAGCTTACTTCCAGTTTATTTCTCCTGGACATGCACATTCTACGGCAGAAGAAAGAGCAGCATGTTTCAGTTATGGTTCAGAGCGCATTCTGAATTTTGTAAGACAGTACCCAGCTTCAAAAGGTATTGGCAGTAAAACTGAGCATTGCATAGTCCACTGCACCATTCTATAAAGCTTACTGTTTCTAGTGAAAAAGATAGAAATCCACTTAACCCTGTAGGCATCAACCGTTGTTTTATCTTACTGTAGCTTAACTTCCAGTTGGCCTTTCCTACCATAATAGTCCTTACTTCAGTTCTGGAGTCAAGAAACTAATGAAGATACCTGCTAATTACTCAGGATAGCTATCCTGACTGTATATAATACATGTATTTGTCTTTTCATATATATGCATCTAAACTTACAGGAACTAGGTAAACAACCATATTTAGAAACCCATTGGATCTACTGTGAGGTAGACTTGGGTCAAAACTCTATTATCTGACATTTTAAAAATCTCTATTCTTCTTGGTGGACCTCAGTGGAATTTGGGTCACTTGAGTTAGGACCATTGTGAAACCTTCCTGGAATGTCTGGGCCCATTTACCATGGCAAATAGCAATACACCCTACACAACTAGTGTGTAACATTATAGTCATAAAGAGTTCACACTTATAACTCTCTAGCATCTTCTTTCTGAAGGGCCCCAGACCTACCTTCATGCAAGGGTCTCCATCAAGTTTGAGATGTGGCTCAGGGCTGGAACTGGGTGAGGAGCTATGGCTTCCTATCATAAGAGCTCAAGTCAGGCTCCTTTCACCACATCTAGAGATAGATTTCTTTTTTAACACATCAAGAAGGACCAAAGAGCTTCCAATTAGGAATCCCATGATCAATTACCCACCTCCAAAATCTGTATGGGTCACACTCTTCCAACTATTATTCCAACTGCCCAGGAAGGTAATGATGTCACTTTTCTTCTGCCAGTTAAATGCCATTACTTGGCTTGGGCATCTAGGTGCTTCCCAATCCCACTGAGTTTATGAGACCACAACTCTGGTTAAACCTCTTTGTGACCCCATGGATTATACTGTCCATGGAATTCTCCAGGCCAAAGTACTAGAGTGGGTAGCCTTTCCCTTCTCTGGGGGATCTTTCCAGCCCAGGAATCAAACCCAGGTCTCCCACATTGCAGGTAGATTCTTACCAGCTGAGCCACAAGGGAAGCCCAAGAAGCCTGGAGTGGGTAGCTTATCCCTTCTCCAGCAGATCTTCCGGACCCAGGAATTGAACTGGGGTCTCCTACATTGCAGGTAGATTCTTTACCAATTGAGCTATCAGGGAAGCCCATTGCCATTTCAGCCTACAGAAAGAACCCCTGAACCACTTCTCAAAAGTACTCACCTCATTGACACATTACTCAAGACCATGGTAAAGACAGTTTTATCTGAAACCTTGAGGAGGGCACCATGATTGAAGTCATACTTGTTTAATCCATTCAAGCCCTTCTATCTTTGGTAGATGTAGGCTACATTAGGCCAAGTATTTTCTGATAGATCAAGCTTACTTATTCTAGATCTGTGTGAAACCATTTTCATTCAACCAGCCAAGCCAACATTTAAAACTATTTCTAGTCATTTGGTCCAGCAAAAAGATACAGAATCTCTGAAGTGTGGGCTTGCATGGATAAATCCAGTCTGATCTGTAATTATGCTCTCCTCTCCTTGATAGGGCTTCCTCAGAACTAATTTCCCTGCAGATTTTGCTGATGTGAACTAGCAAAGACCTGCAGTTCTTTTCTTAACATTACCTTCTACTCCTAGGTTTGCCTTTGCAATTTCCCAAGTTCCCACTCCTCCACTACCCACACTCACAGCATGCACTCTTGTTCCAGGCTGAGAGACATCACAAGCGTGGGAGAGTGCAGAGGGAAGAACTGCTTCCCACAAGGCAGCCCCCTCAAGGGGGCTGAAATAAGTTTCCTTTACTTTCTGAAGTCAATGATGCTTATAGAAATATTTTTGCACATTTTTCACAGAATTTTCAGGTGTTCTGAACTGAGAGGATTACTCTAGATAGCAAAGCCACCATATTTCTGGAAAATTCTCCTATAATATTTGACACCAGTAATCATTCTCTTCTTTTGAAAATCCCCCTGCTTCCATATGTGCTTTCATTCTCCAAATTTTGCCTCTCTTCATTAGTGTCTGAACATTCTTCACCATTGAAAATGACCTCTTCTCTTCTCTATCTTCTTATCTCTTTTCAGTTTCAACTACAATCAGTTACTGATGTTTTTGTTTTCATCTATAGCCACATGCCTAGGTTTTATCTCTTCTGAACTCCAACCGCACATTTCCAACTACATGCCAGACATCTCAAAGTTGCCACTGAAAAAGAATACCTCTATCTTTGGTATTCCATGTTTTCCAACAAAACAAGCTCACATCATCTAGCTGGGTTCTTGGAGTCATATTTGAGTTATTTTCCTGCATTCACTATGCCAATTCCTTTCTAATATTTCCGTAAATTCTCTAGTATCTATCCCATTTCTTTGATTAAATAATTTTCTGCTTTTCAAAGGCTTCCCACTGCTTTGAGGAAAAATATTCTATAAACTTCAGGCTATCAGTGATCCACTCAGTCTTTCCCCAGCCCCACCACTCTGTAAGCAGATCTCTAATTGATCCTTTGACCCACCTCCCATACTCACCAAAGCAAGGTGCCTCCCCACAGCCACCTTCTATTTCTTACATTCACTCTTCTTGAATTCACTGTATCATCTCAGATATGTTACTACCTCCATCTTGTAACTACCATTCCTCCCCTTTCAGCTGGCCTATGTAAATAATCCAAGAACTAAAGGATACAGTAAGGGGGAAAAAACAACAGAGGGAGAGGTTTCAACAATTAGATGCATATGAGGTCATGGATAGAGGAACTGAGCTTAGCAAGCTACTTTCCTGGCTAAGTCACAGGAGTGAGGGGGGGAGAAAACAATAAAAACCTGGAGATATATGTCTCAAAGACACAGAACAAAGGAAATCTGTGCCCCGTGCCCAGTAGAACCATGAATATTTGCAAGATCCCAGGGTTCCCCATCTCAGCATACATGGGAGAACAGTTGACACAGCAGTGAAGTGAGAAACCTGAAACAGGAGCCTTAGGTGGTCTCATAGAGGGCTGGGATGCACATTCAGTGTCAAACAAAAGAATTATTCCACTGCATTAAAGAAGCAAATAGCATGACCAAAGGGACTCACCACTGACACCTCCTCTGTGACTGAGAAAGTTGAAACAAGGAAGACACAGCCACTGCCTGTGTGACATGACCCGAAACCAATGGGAATAAGGGTGTCTCAACCGAAGCCAGAATGGCTTGATGACAAAGACTCACACAGCACATAGCCCTTCTCAATGCCTGAACATCACAAAGCCTCTCTGCCTTCTTCCAAATCCCCCTCTCCTTCCATGAACACAGCCTGGGTTGGGGAGGAGATGAGTGCTAAATTGATGAAGACGTAACATCTACTACCTGTCAGAGTATGAACCATGAACGGAAACTAAACTCAGTTACAAAAAATAGTTATTTTTAACCACCTGATTTTATGTTTGAGATTCATATCTGCATACATGTATTATGTGTATGTGTATATATAAAATTTTTTCAGTCACAGGTCACCAATGTATGTCTTATTCCACTGGCTGTTATACAAAATACCATAGACTGGGTGGTTTATCAACAATAGAAATGCATTTCTGAAGGCAGGGAAGTCCCAGATCAAGGCACCAACAGATTCAACGTCAGGTGAGGTCTCGCTTCCTGGTTCATTGATGACAGTCTTCTCCCTGTGTCTCCACATGAAAAAAGGGGCAAGGGAGCTCCCTGAAATCTCTTTTGAAAGGACACTAATCCCATTCCTCAGTGCTCTACCCTTATGACCTAATCACCTTCCAAAAGACCCAACTCCAAAATATTGTCATATAAGTGATTAGATTTCAACATATGAATCTGGGGGAGAGGGGAACACAAACATTCAGCCCATAACAATGTGGTTATAAATATCATGGCAAAAATAATCTGTCAGTAAAAAGGAGTTTGTTAGTCATGTATGGATGTGAGAGTTGGACTATAAAGAAAGCTGAGCACCGAAGAACTGATGCTTTTGAACTGTGGTGTTGGAGAAGACTCTTGAGAGTCCCTTGGACCACAAAGAGATCCAACCAGTCCATCCTAAAGGAAATCATTCCGGAATATTCATCAGAAGGACTGATGCTCAAGCTGAAACTCCAATACTTTGGCCACCTGATGAGAAGAACTGACTCCTTGGAAAAAACCCTGATGCTGTGTGAAAGATTGGGTGAGATGGTTGCATGGCATCACCAACTTAATGGACATGAGTTTGAGTAAGCTCCAGGAGTTGGTGATGGACAACTGAGTACTGAACTGAAAAAGGAGTTTGTGGTTGGAAGGAACATCATTCTAAATACCCACAGATGCAAAATCAAAACCAACTAACAGACAAAACAAACCAAAGTTCTCTGTGGGAAATATTACTCTTGAGGACCTCCAGGAAGTCATTTTCACAACCCTTCTTGAAAAATTCATTTAAGAATTTATTATAAATAAGAGAATCTGACAGCATTGGGAAGTAATTTGTAAATCCCATTCTATGATGAAATTGTGCAGCTGGAAACTTGAGGAATGAACTAAGTAAAATGACCTTAGAAGTGACTTCAAAACAGCAACCCTCATTATATCTTTCGACCTTGATCTTCCTACTCCCTATCTAATTTCAGGACATTAAATTGCCAGTTACAAAAACAGATAAAATTATTCAGAAATTTAAAACACAACTATCAAAGGTATGAATCAAAATATACACATATCAAAATACAAAATGTTAAAAAAGCATAAACATATATGACATAACTACAAGTATTTTGCATATTTATATATACATTCTAACTTTTTATATCAATAATTGTTTCATTTTTTAAATATTTAAAATATCAAGACATATTGACATGTGTCTACGTGTGTACATGAATCAGTGGGAGACATACTGATTTATATAAAATCATTGAAAAAAGCAGCTTATTGATGCAGAAAGTCAGCAGAAAATATAAGAACACATCTAATTATAAAGGATGGGAGCTATAAATGAAAAGATTTGCATAAAGACACTGAAGCTGAATTAAGTCAAGGGAAGTCTCTAAGCTCTTTTTAAAAAAATAACTTAAATATATTTCTCTGCAATTATATTTCACAATATATTAATTCTCTCTCCCTAAGGGATTCCATTTTGCATGGAACCTAAATAAAGTTCTTGAAAAAACTCTGCTGATATTGGATTTAATTACCAGACCTAATTCTTCAGTAGTAGAAGTAAGCCAAAGAACTGGGGGGAAATGCTGAATAGAGATCTGAGTGACCTGGCTAACTGGAAGGGAACAACATTTTTGATTAATAAAAAGGACAAGCACTTCATCTTAGAATGTCCAAAGGTGAGATACATAGAACTAAATAAATCTACAACACTGTTTGATAGCATTTCTCCAGTAACCCTATGGAGTATCTCTTCATATTATAACATGTGAAATAGTAAGAAGCATATTTTTCCATGCATTTTTCTACATCTAAAGTAAAACAATGTTTTTTAGAGCCTTTAGAATAAGCATTTCTATTTCTTGTAAAAACAATTTCTTACATTTTCAGGGTTACTTTTACTGTAAAGGTCACCAACTGTAATTGGTTGCAGTATTTTGTATGGCACAGTTGGAGTTGGCAAGAGACTGTTAAGTGAAAAATCACTTTTGGAGCTTCTAAAAGGAGTTGTGTTTGTCCTTACAAGACGAACTGCCTCCATAGCAATGAACTACAATGATTCTAAGTTTATTTCAAACATACAGAAACGTTCAGTCTTCCCTTTGCAAAGCCATCCTGCAATCAGCAATAATTAACATGCTTGTTAAAAAAGAGACCATTTTACTGATATTATTAATTCAATGCTATGCTAAAATCAAGTTTATTATTACTGCTCTAACAAATCTTGAAATTAACATATAGTCTTTAACTGCTATATTTCACTTACACAGCAATATGTTTTTAAATAGCATATGATTTGTTTGAATATGTTTCTCAAATAATGAGAGAGAGAAGAAAAGGGTTTGGCTACTTTAATAAGCCACTGCAGGGCTTATTTATTTTATGAAAATGAAGTATCACTAACTAGGAAGAGCTTATTTAAAGAGCTGTAAAATGGTTGTTGCCAAAGTAACCTCTCCCTGATTTGAAGCAAATCATGCCACAGACAGAAACATAACACAGCTCATTTATCTTTCTTTTCTCCTTGCTGGAGCCTAGAGGGAAAGAACAAGCAGTTTCTCTATCCTCAGAGCTGCCTGGACCACATATGGAGTCAACTGTCACTTTAAGAAGCTAAGGGATAACGAGGTGCACATCCAGAGACAGGCAACCAGCAGGACAAGGAGCCTGGAGATCAAGTCACAGGATGAAAACCTGCAGTACCTGGGAATGTCTAGTTTGGAGAGGAGGACACTCAAGAATTACAAAAACTAATTTCAATATTTAGAGCTCTGTAATATAGAATATGTCTTAAAAAGTGTTTGTGTGGTGGCAAACAACAGTATACATCTGCATCTAAGCAAGTGTCTGAGGGCAGCTCCCAGCCCAGCTCCAAACAGTCACAAACTTCTGCCCTCTTCCTCCACATGCCCTCATTTTCTTGTGGGGGTCATAGTTACTTCAGGTTTCTCCCTTGGCTCTTTTCCCTCATCCAAGAAATAGATGTACAAATAGATGTACAAAATTATATAGAAATAGAGACATAGTCTTTTTCAGCCATCATTATACAAGGGACAGTGTTTGCTTGGCCTATGTATAGATTTTATTACTTAGGTCAAACCATAAATATATACATGCATAATATGTATATATATCATATATATAATGTTTTGATTATAAACATATTTCATGTTCCTTATAGGGAAAAATTGGAAAATGTAAAATATAGGAATTATGTATAGTCTCACTACCTAATCACTGCTAAAATTGTGCTTATTTTCCTCATGACTTTTCTCCCCCAGTATTTTAATATAGCTGCGATCTTTGCATGCAGTTGCTTTTATATACAAGTCTCTTCACTCATTAAAACATAAAGATTTTGTGTTATAAAAATACTTTTAAATATTCAATAATTTTATAGTTTTATATTATATTATTTTCCTATTCTATCTTTTTGGAGCATTTACAATTATCCCTATTATAAATATATTAGGACTTTCCTAGTAGCTCAGATGCTAAAGTATCTGCCTGCCAGTGCAGGAAACATGGGTTCAATCCCTGGATCAAGAAGATCCCCTGGAGAAGGAAATGGCAACCCACTCCAGTATTCTTGCCTGGAGAATTTCATGGACAGAGGAGCCTGCCAGGCTACAGTCCATGGTATTGCAAAGAATCGGAAATGGCTGAGCAACTAACACACATATAAATATATTGGATTAATTTGTTATTAATTCATCTATTTTTTTCCCCTCAAAATTCTTTTTTTGCCTCATGACCCTCTCTTTTAGGCCTGTAGGAAAAGGACTGTTTCAGGGAAAGGATGTCTTAGGGAAAGGATGAGAGGGCAGGTGANATAAATATATTGGATTAATTTGTTATTAATTCATCTATTTTTTTCCCCTCAAAATTCTTTTTTTGCCTCATGACCCTCTCTTTTAGGCCTGTAGGAAAAGGACTGTTTCAGGGAAAGGATGTCTTAGGGAAAGGATGAGAGAGCAGGTGAAAATAGTTCATCCTTAGCTTCCAAGTTTTAAAGCAGACTTTTGAAACTTGCAGCAAAAAAAAAAAAAAAGGCAAAAAGATATTTTTTTTAGTCTCAAAAACCTAACTTTTGAGTAGCAAATAAAACCATAATGTATTTGTGACACTGCATTTATCTCATGAACAATAAACTTGAAAGTATATGAAATTAGGCAAGTAGTTTAGAAGGGATAACAATTTACGAGGAAAGAAGGGTGAAGTATAAGAGGAAAGCTGGAGAGTTAGATGGTGCAGGTCTCGGAAAACAGATTCTGAACATTATCACCGGGCCAAAACTCTTGGTACGGGGTAAGGGGAAAGAATCCCAGATACATTTGGGGATCTGAGCCCAGTGCCCAGTTCCAATAGAGACTATGCAAGACGTAAGCCATAATGGGTCCTTTTATCACTGTGGCGAGGTAACAGTGGGTAGAGACGATAGCATGAGAGGCACCTGACAAAACTCCACAGAGCAAAATTTTGCATGTGCCTCCTTGAGAGGTGGGGTGGGTGGGTCACTAAAACAGAACATACACACTCATCACATCCCAGTGGCTGAAGGGTGTGCATTGGAGAACAGTAACTGGAGAACAATGTGAACCCCAGTGCCTCAGCAGACATCACACTGGCACAGTCATGGAGCCCAGGTAATAACAGGTAGAATGATGCATCTTGCTAGGTGCCAGCCTAGAACATACCAAGTGCAGTCTCTTCTCCGAGCTTTGAAGCCATGGAACTTCCCACAACTGAAGTGCAGTCTCAGAGGGGGAATCCTGAATTGATTCAGGGTGGGGGAATTTTGAATTGACTGAGAAAGCCGTAATCTGAATGAGTCTACCATGAACTGGCTGAGACTAAATCTCAAAAGTGGAATGAGACGCTCAAAGAAAAAGTGAAAGTGAAGTCATGTGTGACTCTTTGCGACCCATGGACTGTAGCCCACCAAGTCAATGTTAATTTAAGTTGGAGAAAAATGATTGCATTTTGCACACCCAAATTTGTCACTACTGCATAATTAATATCATAGTAAATAGCTTCATAGCAATGATAACTTTCAATGACAATACACTTTCAAAGTGGGTTCAATCATTTAATTTTTGATCATTTATTTCTTCAACAAATTGATTGAGCACCTATTATTTTCTAGGCACTATACTCGGCAGCTAAAGCAGAAAACAAAACAGATGGAGCTGTTCCCAGTCTTTACTGACTTCCAACTAGGAAGACTGACAATGAAGAAGCTAACACAACAAATTACTGTGGTCACTATGACAAGGGAGGAGTCCTAACCTACTCCTCTAGGAAAAACAGCAGTGACCCAGAATTCGTAGACGTAAGGAAAGGAAAAGTATCCCAGAGAAAGAAAACAGCTTATCCAAAGTGCCGGGAGTTAGAGAAGGATGACGTGGCCACCCATTGCCAAGCATGCATTTAGCATTTGAGGACATATGTTCTGTGTTTTATAAATGGAGTTTCAAATTCAGAGGCTGTGATGCTATAGTTTAAAGAAAAAGGTAGGACTAAGAACTAATATTGGAAAAATAAATTCTGTGAAAAACACTTTCTCCTCTGTATTTAATAGCTTACTGTTTTTAATTTTTTATTTCCACTAATTAGGTAAAGAGATACCTCTTTTTTTCATGATTGGAAAAGAGACAGCTAACTGCCTGTCTCGATATTCATTTTTCACTTTTTCTGATTAAAAAAAAAAAAGAATTACTCAGTTGCAGTCATATGCCTGGTTTTTCTCCAAGATGCGACCAACAGAAATAAATTCCAAACGTTGAGAAGTATAAGAGGTGCCTCTAGGAAATCTTCTTTAAAGTTTCCTTCTTTCTGCTGCCATACTAGAATATGACCATGATGTCCAGATCTCCAGCTGCCATCTTGAAATATAAGGACAAAGTTTGTACTCTAGGGTTTGTATTAATAGCATGAAGAGTGAGAAGTATCAGTTCAGTTCAGTTCAGTAGCTCAGTCGTGTCCGACTCTTTGCGACCCCATGAATTGCAGCACGCCAGGCCTCCCTGTTCATCACCATCTCTCAGAGTTCACTCAGACTCATGTCCATCGAGTCCGTGATGCCATCCAGCCATCTCATCCTCAGTCGTCCCCTTCTCCTGCCCCCAATCCCTCCCAGCATCAGAGTCTTTTCCAGTGAGTCAACTCTTCACATGAGGTGGCCAAAGTACTGGAGTTTCAGCTTCAGCATCATTCCTTCCAAAGAAATCCCAGGGCTGATCTCCTTCAGAGCGGACTGGTTGGATCTCCTTGCAGTCCAAGGGACTCTCAAGAGTCTTCTCCAACACCNCCTCCTGCCCCCAATCCCTCATGTAGAATAACTTCCAAATCTCTTAGGAAGATTCTAAGGATCTGGCTTCTACTGACATCACAAGGGTCATTTGTTGCCTGGGAAACCTCTACCCTTCTGAACTCCTTCCTACCCTTCTGTCAGGTTCAGTTAATAGCTAAAAAGGAGATCTTAGTTAGTAGCTTCTTCCAGGAAGCCTTAATACTTCAAATTTTATTTATATTGGATGTTCCTCTGATTTATGTAAGAGACCATACCATTTCATCCCTACTGCAAAGCATAGTGCCTTGTTTGCTTAATAAATATTTTTTAACGGATGATTAAATGCTGCTAAACATCTTATAAAGCAACACACACACAATTCAGAATATCTGATATTCTGGATATCCTCTCTACTGATAAAGGTAACTGAAGTGACCGGCACTTACTTTCTACAGTGATTTGATAGTCTTTATGGTCTATGAATTTCATTCATTTACTTCCACAGACCTTCACTGAGTTCCTGTCATGTACCAGATACTGTGCTAGGTGCAGGGGACAAGAAGTGAATGAGAAAGGGTCCTTTCCTTAAAGAGGCAGTCTAGTGGGAGAAAAGAGCTTTGTAAACAAATAAGTGCAAACAAAAATACAGAAGAGAAGAGGGGAGGATGGTGGAGTGAAGGGTGAGAGGGAGGGAAGAAGGGAGACATGGGGAGGGGAAGAGAAAGGCTGGGGTGTTAGAGGAAGAGGAAAGGCTTTACAGGAAAAATACAAGAAACTTTGTAGAGACACTACTTTTCCATCTTTATACCCCTGACAGTGGCAGCAATGCTACCTACATTCATTGCACAGGCCAGGCACTAGGCTGAGCTTTTCACACAAATTAATTCTCAAAACAAAACCTATAAGGTAGATATAAATAAGGAAAACTGAGGCTTAGAAAGTTAAAGTGACTCTCCTAATAAGTGGCGGGGCCAGGCTCAATGTTAGGCCTGACAACAAAACCGGAGCGATTAACCATTCTCCCACGCAGTCTTCAAATATCTGAATTGATCAGGGATATTAGAAATATGTGTTAAAAGATGTTTCCAGTTCTCTTTGTGAATGCTTGATGAAACTGCTCTTCCTAAGCTACTCAAGGTTGGGTGTGGTCCTAAGACATACTTGGGCTGATGAAATGTAAGTAGAAGTGATATGTCACTTCTGAGGCAAAGTTTTAAGAGCCAGTGAACACCTCACCACCTCTCTCTCTCTCTGCCAGGACAACTGGCAAAGCTCCAGATGGTGGCTGCTGCATCAGCTTGGGTGGCAAAGCAGTGCTCCCCCTGCAACAAACCTTTTCTTAAGCCACCAAGAACCAGAGCTGTTCATTATGGCAGCATAGCCCCGCATATCCTGTCTAGTACAGTGGGTGTTACAAGGACAGAGACTTTCGGAAGGAATTCTGTGAACTCCATGTTTACCCAAAGTGAGATGTTACCACTTACTTTTTCTTTGGTAATCTGCCACAGTCCAACAAGAGTGCCCATATCTGATGAGTCCCTGCCATGGCTATCCACAGAATGTTATCTCTTTGGACCTCTGAACCTTTATGAAAAGAAATAGTAATTATCATATATGCATCTGATTAACAAACAACACCCCTAGTTGTTTCAGAAATTTAAATTAAGGGAGACAATAGTATGTTTATAAATCATCTGATAGAAGGAAGTAAAAACATTTACAATGTTTTAAGTTGTTTTGGAAATTTTTCCATTTTCCTTGCGAAAGGCTTACTTCTTGAGACTTAAAAATAAAAACATACATTCACAGAAATCCAAAGTATTCTCAATAGCAAAATGTCCCTCTACATCTCTGGGCACAATGTTTTTAAACATTTGATTTCTTATTTTATGTGACAAGAAATGGCTTGACGTACACACTCCAAAGAAACATTGGCAGTCAAGAACCTAAATTATATGCTTCAAGAATACAGGAATAGTTCCTTGAACAATTTCTCATGGAAGAATTGTACCTTTTAATAGTTCAAGAAAGGTATATTTCCACCACATATTAGCTTTTAGGCTCAGACTCACATCACTACTGCTATTTAAAAACCTACTGTTTAATTGCTGTGAATCTTTCTCAAAAAGATATAGTTGACATGTAATAAAGCTAAGAGTGCAATATATTATACCTGTTTTCTAAAATTAATGATTGTTTTTTAAGACTGATATTATCACTTATTACAGTGTGACAAGGCTCCATTTTGAAAATTAATTCTATTGTTAAAATATTTAATTATTTTAATTTAAACTGAATTCTGAGTCTACTTTTACACGTANGCTTCAGCAATACGTGAACCGTGAACTCCCTGATGTTCAAGCTGGTTTTAGAAAAGGCAGAGGAACCAGAGATCAAATTGCCAACATCCGCTGGATCATGGAAAAAGCAAGAGAGTTCCAGAAAAACATCTATTTCTGCTTTATTGACTATGCCAAAGCCTTTGACTGTGTGGATCACAATAAACTGTGGAAAATTCTGAAAGAGATGGGAATACCAGACCACCTAACCTGCCTCTTGAGAAACCTGTATGCAGGTGCGGAAGCAACAGTTAGAACTGGACATGGAACAACAGACTGGATCCAAATAGGAAAAGGAGTACGTCAAGGCTGTATATTGTCACCCTGCTTATTTAACTTCTATACAGAGAATATCATGAGAAACGCTGGGCTGGACGAAGCACAAGCTAGAATCAAGATTGCCGGGAGAAATATCAGTAACCTCAGATATGCAGATGACACCATCTTTATGGAAGAAAGTGAAGAACTAAAGAGCCTCTTGACGAAAGTAAAAGAGGATTGTGAAAAAGTTGGCTTAAAGCTCAACATTCAGAAAATTAAGACCATGGCATCCGGTCCCATCACTTCATGGCAAATGCTAGGGAAACAGTGGAACAGTGGCTAACTTTATTTTTCTGGGTTCCACAATCACTGCAGATGGTGATTGCAGCCATGAAATTAAAAGACACTTGCTCCTTGTTAGAAAAGTTATGACCAACCTCAGCATATATGACCAACCTCACCAACCAATATGTCTCAGCATATTAAAAAGCTGAGACATTACTTTGCCAACAAAAGTCTGTCTAGTCAAGGCTATGGTTTTTCCAGTGGTCACGTATTGATGTGAGCTGGACTATAAAGAAAGCTGAGTGTCAAAGAATCGATGCTTCTGAACTGTGGTGTTGGAGAAGAGTCTTGAGAATCCGTCCCTTGGACTGCAAGGAGATCCAACCAGTCCATCTTAAAGGAGGTCAGTCCTGGGTGTTCATTGGAGGGACTGATGTTGAAGCTGAAACTCCAATACTTTGGCCNCTGAACTGTGGTGTTGGAGAAGAGTCTTGAGAATCCGTCCCTTGGACTGCAAGGAGATCCAACCAGTCCATCTTAAAGGAGGTCAGTCCTGGGTGTTCATTGGAGGGACTGATGTTGAAGCTGAAACTCCAATACTTTGGCCACCTCATACAGAGCTGACTCACTTGAAGACCCTGATGCTGGAAAAGATTGAGGGCAGGAAAAGGGGACGACAGAGGATGAGATGGTTGGATGGCATCACTGACATAATGGACATGGATTTAGGTGGACTCCAGGAGTTGGTGATGGACAAGGAGGCCTGGCGTGCTGCGGTTCATGGGGTCGCAAAGAGTTGGACACGGCTGAGCGATTGAACTGAACCATATTCCTATACTCAACTACAATTTGATTAATGTAACTGAAAACACTAAACATGCTCTTAATATTAAGTTTCAGTTCAGTTCAGTTCAGTCACTCAGTCATGTCTGACTCTTGTGACTCTTTGTGAACCACAGCACGTCATTTATACCAATATCATTGCTTTAGCACTTAAGCCCTGTACCTCACAAACCAAAATAAATTACCTGGTTAATTTAGGTTGAATGTCAATTCCAGACACCTAAAAAACAAACAGCTTAATCTCCAATTGACTATTCATGCTACAGAAGAACTCTTAATGAGAAAAAGAGGGCAAAGAAATCAGCTTTAGTTTATTTTTCCAAACAGCCATCATGTCCTTCTCTATATTAGTAGATCAATATGCCCTCTAATTAAAAAACTGAAAGAAAATGGAAAGAATGAACTAGTAACCCAAATTCACTTTATAAAATATTTTCTCAGGCATTTACAAACTATTTAGACATACTTTGCTCACCAGTTCTGAACAAGTCAATATAACAAAAACTGACTCACTATTCAAAGTACTTTGTGTAACACACAGAGCTTTAGGGAGCAAGAACTTAATTATTAAAAATTTTTGACTTGGGGGAGGAGTCTCAGAGAGAAGGGAAAGTGGAAAGGTTCTAGGCTCCCTGTTTCACACAGGGCAGCTTCATTTTCATTTGTTTTATATTTTGTCTCTCCATACATGATTTTATATCAAAAAAGCATTCTATTTTTAAAAAAAAAAAAGTCTGAACACCACTGTTCTAAATAATCCTAGGTAGCCACTTACCTAGGATTAACTTCAAGGTGGTAATTGCTTGCAATAGTGCTAATTTCAATTTTCTTTTTTGATGGAGTCTGTGGACGAAGAAAATAGCTATTTTTTTAATGTTTATTGGCTATTTCTATTATCTGTATTTCATTGTTTTTTTAAATTGTATAAACAATTTATGCTTATTAAAGAAATAAAAATTACCACTAATGTTAGCCCCATTCTTTATATGCAGGTAAACACATATGTTTTTATATACACTAGGTCATATCACACATCCTGTTTTTAGTGGATCACTTTTTTCCTTTACCTCCAGAAACCTCCAAACTATCCCCAGTTAACAGCAGATCATTATAAACAATCTGCACATGCCCTTTCACAGCCTTTTCCACGGTAATACACAAAAATAAACACATACTATTAATAACATATTATTAAATAGTGTCTGTTTCTTATAAAAATTGTTTTTAAAGGAGGTAATCATATATATTTCTGTTTCAAAGTGAAATGCTTACTGTGATAGTCTGATGTTCAATTCTCAATTTTTCCACTCCAACACCATAAAGTTCACGTAGAATACACATAATTCTTGTCTTTTTTCCAGCACCTGATGGTCCATACACTAACAGATGTGGAAAGTCACCACATTGTACCTGCAATAAAAAGGATACGGCATTTTCCCTAGAGAAGCCACTGCTCCTACGTGTAGAAACTACTTTTTATGTATGAAATATTTTATGTCTCTATGAAAGTTCAAAAACGTGTGTGAATGAACATAGAGACAGACGTATCTTTAACTATGAAATCGATTATTCCCCTGGAATTAATGCTCTATAGGCTGGATGGCATCACCGACTCGATGGACATGAGTTTGTGTAAACTCTGGGAGTTGGTAATGGACAGGAAGGCCTGGCATGCTGTGATTCATGGGGTTGCAAAGAGTTGGACATGACTGATCAACTGAACTGAACTTATACACCTAGCACAGTACATNTGGATGGCATCACCGACTCGATGGACATGAGTTTGTGTAAACTCTGGGAGTTGGTAATGGACAGGAAGGCCTGGCATGCTGTGATTCATGGGGTTGCAAAGAGTTGGACATGACTGATCAACTGAACTGAACTTATACACCTAGCACAGTACATGTAAGATACAACACTATAAGCTAGAAAGCAAGAAATCCCAAACCTGGCTATCAGATGTGCTAAAAAAAAACTTTTAATAAAAGACTGATTAATTCCAGGACTCCATCCACCAGATTAAGATTCAGTAACTGAGACTGTGATGACTACTGTAGTTTGCACTTCTACAAAGAGTCCCTTGGATAAGAAATGAGTGCATGTGGTTTTATTTGGAAGGTAAAGGAAAACTTTGTAGGGGAGAAGGAAAGCAAAGTGGCGAAAGGAAGGCAACCAACAAGTGTTATCAACTTAAATACCACTCTGGACATCTGGAGCTTGATCCTGCTGAGGATACACCTGAAGCCAGTGTGAAAATACATTACAGTATTAAACCACCCAAGGAATGGGGAAGCTGGAGTATGATACATAACCTCTCCTCAAACCTTTGCTAGCTTGGGAAAGAAAATGGGGGAGATGTTAATTCCCTGGCATTTCAAGTCTGCTTAGAGGTGTCAGCAAGAAAAAGCCTCCAGCAAGTGCAGATGCAGGAAGCTGGAAGTCGGGTCTGTGTAATCTCACAAGTTAAGACCAAGAGAATGGAGTAGAATGCTGGAGTAGTTCTGTATTACAGAACAAGACTATGTATTTTGAATACGTTCACAGGTAATTCGGATGCTCAGTCAGGCTTGGGGATCAGTGCTGTGAAGGTTATAAAGATGACAAGAACACAGACCTTAACTGCAGATGCATAAAATCTTGTAAGTGTAATTTTATAAATAACCATTTAAAAATAAAGAAGTATCAACAGAAGTGCTGTTAAGTGAACTTTAATACTTTACAAACTTATCTATCGTTGGCACTGAAAGAAAAGAGTGTCAAGGAAAAGAACTATTCACCTAAAACAGTGCATGGAAAAAGGAGATGCTCCACAAATACAGCTTTCATTTTTAAAATTTCGATCTCAGCAAAAATTAAAAGTTATGCTGAAAGTGTTTCACAGTTTTATTAAGTTGAAGATTAAAACGTAAACAGGTGAATATTTTTGAAAAGCAAATCTATTAACTCAAGACTAACATACTAAATCTCTGTTCAAATATTTATTCCAAACCCTATACAATAAAAAACGGGGAAAAGAAAATAAAATATTTCCCATGGCTAAGAAAATCAGAGGACAGTCCTCAGGGAGACTTTGTTTGCAAGCACAGTCCCCAGCCCCACAGTCTGTCCCCGTCCCTGTTTTACTTTTCTCCACAGCACTTGACACCTTCTAAAGCCGGAGGGCGAAGCTCCGCTCTTGAGGAGCGCGAAACCCCTAAGGGGTGGGTGCACCTCCCCTCCCCCGGCTCTCGCCGCCCGGTCCCGCCGACTCACCAGGTTGCGCAGCTGGGCCGCCTGCTCTTTGTGATAGTCCAGCTGCCCTAAGGAGCAGGGCCGGTATTTGTCCACCCAGAGGCTCATTCCAGCCTGAGTTCCCAAGGTCAGACACTCGAATGTCCGGCGCGCGCGCGCGCACCCCTCTCACCCGCAAACAAGTTTTCCCGCGAGCTCCAAATCTCGCGACATCACTGCCGGCGTGTTCACGTAGTTAGGGACGGAAAGACTACGGAAGCCTAGTTTGGACAGAATTGGTCGCAATATCGGAACCGCCTACTTATTAATGTTCATTGTTTCATTTAATAATTTACTCTTTGTTCTCACCCTATCATAGTACAGGAATTATTAAGCAAAACTGGAAAATTGGCTCTGATACTCTAGGAGTAAAGTCTGGGTACTTCAGAGAGACCACCATTCTGAACTCATTTCATTCGTTCATTCATTCACTCGTTCCTTCCACTGAAACCTACCAACTATTTACCTTGTGGAGTTCTATATTTGGCACCAGAATATATCCGGCTTGGGACTTGTCTCACGTGGCAGAGACCAAAACAAGCTGTACTGAGTAAACCGCTAAAATTAAGATCTAATCTTCATTACCTTTCCTGACCTCGGTTCCTCGAGATTCTTACTGGATTTAAAGCTAAGGAATCTAAAAGGTCGTGAATGCACTTCTCTTGATGCATGTAATTTTAATTACATATTTAACTTACACTTTTACTTTACATATTGTTCAGAATCCTAAATACTGCAACGGGACAGAAATTAATTTCCAATAGGTGTAATAACCTTCTATCAAGGTCCCCCCTCTCATTCACTTATGACACAGGAATTTATTGTATTCTCTGAATGATCATATTTACTGAATTATTCATATGTGCAGGAAATTACTCGGCACAATTAATAACAACATCAAGTAAAAGACAGTTTCTATTCACAAAAAACTTTTGAAACAACCTGGGAGACTTCCACCTCAAGACCTTTCCACTTAGGATTTCATCCCAGTGCACTTCTCTGGGGCAAATCTGTAACTGGTTCTTGCCAGAATCAGGAGTAAGGTTCTTCTTCAGGCTGTATCTAATTTTGTTTCTTTAAAGAGGAAGAAATTTCATGGTTGCAAGAAGCTGAGAGACCAGTTCAGGGCATAAAAGGATATATGTAACCTTGGCTTTACCTCAGTGCTTATGAGTTTTCTTCTTTCATATACTTGGACAGATTTGGACCTTCTTTTTCAGAGAGCATACCCAGAAAAATTTGCTGGTATCCAGCCTCTATTTATTTAATAAAAATGAGAAAGTTCAGACCCTATTTCTTATAATTTGTTCTCTGATTGTCAATGATCAGTTATAATTGGTAAATAGAATTTGTAATAAAGCATCAGTTATAATTCCATTCCCTCATTTACCACAGAACTAATAGGCAGATCCCTTTCTGCATTTTAGAAATAAAATTAAATACTAAGAGAAAATTTTGAAGAGATTATGAATGGAAAATTAATAGTAAATTGTGGCAGAGACAATGCTCTGTGTTCACCTAACCTCTTTGCTGTTCCTCCTAGGGGGACAGGGATGCTTTCTCCAGCTTCCTCAGTAATTAGTGGAATTCTGTGACTGAGTTCTGGCCAATAGCAAGCAGGTCTGCCATGAAGAGTCCTATCTCCATTCTTCTCCAATTTAAACTCTTGGGTTCTCCTGCGTACTTTCTCTGTTCATTGGCCAGTTCAATGCAGAAAATTCAGAGGAGGGTCTTGAGGCTCTAGGGGACAGTTGAGGCCCTTGATAAGTAGGAAACCAAGTTTCTGCATCTTAGGCCAGAGCGATCCACCCTCTCCCCCAAAAAAGTGGGTAATTTATGCGGGAGAAGATCAGATGGATCCTCAGTGAGAGACTGAGAAAAGTGAAACAGAGGAAAACGTAAAGCCAGAGCACCCTGTATTATCAAGATCACTCTGAGGGGCAACTGGGGCTTGACCCCTCTGGGGACTTTTTGAGGAATGTATAGAGTATATCTTTGAATCATCTATTTAGGAGGGCTGGGGAGAAGTTCTTATACCCTACTGGTTGAGGTTTCCTCCCCTGAGGACGGTAATTCACAACACACAGTTCTGTACTGGGCCTACGTACTAAGTAGGACCCTGCTTGTGCCCATGCTGTCAAAGGACAAGAATCTGACCACTTTTTTCTTATCCATTTTCTGTTTCCTCACCCACTTATGTTCCAAGAATACAGGTATTAATGAGCTTGAGTTATTTTTAAGTGTACAATTAAGTAGCATTAAGTCCATTTATTCACATTGTTGTACAATCATCACTATTATCTGTCTCCAGAAATTTTTCATCATCCCAAACTGCAATTCTGCACATATTAAAAGTAACTCCCATTGCTGGTAATCCCAAGGCTATGGCAACCAGCATTCTACTTTCTGTTCTCTATAAATTTGACTAATCTGGGTAACTTTATAAGTGGCTGCTGCTACTGCTAAGTCGCTTCAGTTGTGTCCGACTCTGTGTGACCCCATGGACTGCAGCTACCAGGCTCCTCCATCCATGGGATTTTCCAGGCAAGAGTACTGGAGTGGGGTGCCATTGGAGCCATATAGTATTTATCTTTTCATGTTTGGTTTATTTTACGTACTTTAATGCTTTAAAGTTCATCAATGTAACATGTATCAGAATTTCATTTGTTTCAAGGCTGAATAACATTCCAGTGTAGCTATATACCATAATTTGTTTATCTACTTATCCATCAATAGACGTTTGGGTTGTTTTAATCTTCTAGCTTCTGTGAATGATGCTACTATGAACATTAGTGTGCAAATATCTGTTCAAGCTTCTGATTCCAGATTCCCTGGGGCAAATGGCCAGAAGTGGAATTGCTACAGTATATGGTAATTCCATGTTTAATTTGTTGAGTAACCCCCTCAGTGTTTTTCATGGCAGTTGTGTCATTTTATGTTCCCACCAGCAATACACTGAGGTTATAGTACCTCCACATCCTCATCAACCAGTAAACCTTTAAAATTTTTGCCATTCTGGTGGGTTGATAGAGGAATAAGTAATGGTATTGAGCATTTTATCACGTGCCTACTGGATATCAGAATATTCCTTTGTAAAATGCTATTCAAGATTTTGTGTATTTTTTTACTAGTTTCTTAATGATTTATTTCTTTCAAACATATGTATTGTACATATCTTTTTCTATGTGTAACTTGGCTTTGAACTCTGTTAATGGTTTCTTGTGATGAACAGAAGTTCTTAATTTTACTGTAATTTAGCGCATACTGGAGGAGGAAATGGCAACCCACTCCAGTATTCTTGCCTGGAGAATCCCCATGGACAGAGGAGCCTAGTGGGCTATAGTCCAAAGGGTTGCAAAGAGTCTGACACAACTGAGCAACTAACAGGGCATATTGTTTTGAAAAGATGTTTAGTGCATATTGTTTTAAAAATCTTAACTAAGATTCCATTTGGGATTGCTAGTTACAAGTATTTAAGCCCATATTTGAATACTGTACATTTCATCTCTTTGATCTTAGGAATCACAAAATATAAATTGTCCCACTTGAGCACATTACAAACCTGTCACCCATTTTACTCAATCCTTTATATATGAAGCTGTAATTTCAAAAGCGAAAAAGCACTTTTATCTGCATGATTTAACAGTGATATATATTTAACATATCATCAATTGCCTTTGCTACCTTCCTGAAAGGTAATATATTAAAACTAAAAATAGTCACTCATAGCTGTTAAAAGGGAGGATTTATTTTTCATGAAATGGCATAAAAACCCAACTACAACTTTAAAAACACAAAATGTGATTAAATATCTAGTATAAAAAGAAGGCAGTGCCTTTATTCCTTTGAGGTTCTATGGCTCTCATCACTGATATTACTTCATCCTAACATTTTAGAAATGAGTAACCTGTAACCTCTGAGAGAGGGACCTAGAAATCAGGAGATCCTACAGTAGAAGAGAGCAAGAGGGCATTGTACACAACAGTGCAGGAAAGTCCCAGGCAACAGTGGCAGAGCCAGTGTGGCAAACGGGCTATTTAGACTGGAGCAGGAGGGTGGCTATCTCCAGAAGATGATTTCAGTATCTGATGTGCTCACACATCCTGAGATGAGATTTATACATATGCAAGAGAGTCTGGGAATAAATTAGCAAGAGGTACACTAAAAACTAACCAAAGAGAAAACAGGACAGTTACCAAGAACCGGGAACATAAAAGTTATTTAAAAGAAATATGTAGTATCTAAAATAGGAAATGTTATAGCATTTTATCATGTGGCTCAATTGTGCATAACACATATTCAGAATAGTAACAACACCATATACTTATCTAACCAGAAATTATGATATAAATGCACTGGGAGGGGAACTGTGTCTAGGTGTGAGAAGGGAGGGATGTAAAAGAGATATGACTTCACTTTCTATAGTAGGTGATCAGCAGCTAAATTTTCAAAATCAAGAAACTGCAGTATATACTATTAAGAAATATACAGTTAACACCAACACACACACGCACATGCGCGCGCACACACACACAAAGAGTTGAAGGTGGTTTTTTCTGGGAAGCAGAAATAAGGTGGTTGAGCAAAGATCAGGAACAGGGATCCTATTTTGCATACCAAGCACTGTGGAACCTTTAACATTTTCACTATATAATTTGAAAAGTAAAGTTTAAGTCAATACAGTGATTAAAACAAAGTGACCCCAAAGAATGTACCAGCCTCTAATGCCACACAAAGTGAAGTTATTTCTTTTGCTAATAGTTCTGAATGGGACTTCTAGGGAGACCCACCTAATCAGGTAGGTCAGGAAAGGTTTCTTTGGGAAAATAACATTTAGGATGAAGCTTGAGCAGTGGAATGAGCCAGAAAGGGAGAAGAGTGTATTTTAGAATAAAGGACTAAGACTTGCATGGGCCCTGAACAGGGAAGCTTCCGGGGTCATACTGAAACACTTGTTCGGCCAAAGAGGAGTGAACACGGAGGAGAAAAGCATGAGAAGAGGCTGAACAAGCGAGGAAAGAGACTGCGCTGAGTGGTCATCCTGGTTTTAATGAGGATCTTTCTGGCCTATGTCCTGAATCATCTCCAGTTACCTCCTCAAAGGTAAGGTAATAGGATTAAGCTGGTTCTTCTCAACTCAAACATTCAAATGGTTCTAAAACCCCGAGCAGTCTCCCCAGGGATTTTCACAGTGATGAAAAGCTCTCTACTGGGCATCAGGGCGTGACTTCACCTCACCCCTGACTTCATCTTAGCTCCTAGTTTGATTCTGGGTGAATGGACTCAATCGCAATGTTAAAGTCTGGGCTACTAAACTCCTAAGGGCCCTACAAGCCCTAACACTATCTTCACCTTCCACTTTTCTCTGTATTTTTGCCAAAAGGAAGAATTCCCTGTCTTTAAAGAATTCACATTTTTGTGTGAAACTCCTTCTTTTGCCATGATCTTTATCAGTTCCTAAACTTCCCAGTTTTTGAGATATTTCTACAAAATGGAATAGCATTCCAGCGAATGTTGGTTTCAGCAACTGGAATGTGGAGATGATCACCTAGGATGCCTGCCAGTCTGTTACGACAATTTAGATCCGTTTATTGCAACACTGTTTTTAGAAAACATAGATTTGTTTTTTTCTCTCAGAAATTATTGTATTTTATTAACTAGATACAATAATTTAACAGCATTATTATGCTTTTCCTATAATCACAGTAGCTCATTAACTGGTATTATTCGATGTGTTCTTCCTGATTTCCATATATCCTCTACATTCCTCTTTATAGGAGTTACAAACTAAAATGCTAGCATGGTATAGACAGGCAAATGCAAGATGTAAGCTTTGGGAGAATAAAACAGGGAGAGAAGGAGGTGGCAGCCCCTCTGTTTCTTCCCACCAAAAGGGGGTGGCAGCCCCTCCGCTTCACTTTATCACCCACAAGCAGGATCTTGAACCATTAGTGATAGAACGTCAAGTGTTTTGAAAGAAGCTCCAGTCCAGATTTCTTTTTGGTACAGTTCAGTTCAGTTCAGTCACTTAGTCGTGTCCGACTCTTTGTGATCCCATGAACTGCAGCACGCCAGGCCTCCCTGTCCATCACCAACTCCCGGAGTCCTCCCAAACCCATGTCCATTGTGTCATTGATGCCATCCAACCATCTCATCCTCTGTGGTCCCTTTCTCCTCCTGCCCTCAATCTTTCCCAGCATCAGGGTCTTTTCAAGTGAGTCAGCTCTCTGCATGAGGTGGCCAAAGGATTGGAGTTTCAGCTTCAATATCAGTCCCTCCAATGAACACCCAGGACTGATCTCCTTTAAGATGGACTGGTTGGATCTCCTTGCAGTCCAAGTGACTCTCAAGAGTCTCCTCCAACACCACAGTTCAAAAGCATCAATTCTTTGACACTCAGCTTTCTTTATAGTCCAACTCTCACATCCATACATGACCACTGGAAAAACCATAGCCTTGACTAGATGGACCTTTGTTGGCAAAGTAATGTCTCTACTTCTTAATATGCTGTCTAGATTGGTCATAATTTTCCTTCCAAGGAGCAAGCGTCTTTTAATTTCATGGCTGCAATCACCATCCACAGTGATTTTGTACAATCTCCTGAGAAAAACGAGGACACTGTCCAGGCCAACAGAACTCATCTACAGGCCAGATTCAGCCTGCCTCCTTGGCTTGCAAACTCTGCTTACACCTTGTAACATTTTGTTCAAACCTCAGAAAGAGAGGAAATAAATTCAAAACTCAAATCACAGCAGTATTTCTGTGATTTATTTCTCCCTGCTTGACCTGGGAGATAAAACTCTGGTCAAGTCAGATACAGAAACATTTGACTAAAAGAAATGAGGGGCCTGTTTGATGGCCATTGATGCCAACATCCTCTGCCTCATAGTATCAGGAATTCCTGGCAACTGATAACTATTATCTGAAAGACTATCACTCTGGTTCAATAGGTTAATGGAGTTTTGCTTGTTTGTTTTTCAAAAATGTATAATATAAGAAAACACACTTGCCTATATTTTTCATATCTTAAGACAAATCATGTTTTCTATAAATAATAACCTGTCCACAAATAATACTCACAGATGTAAGGCAAAGCATATCTGACCATTTAGTTATTTATTTCCACAATAATCTGTTACATGAAAATCAATTTCTCTGTTCCAATTTTGGAATGAAGGCTCAGAAATCCCTTCAGTTTCATTTATTCTAAAAGAGTTGGACAATATATGAATAATTATAAAAGACTTTTATTATAAACTATGTGATTATATAAGTAAAATTGCAAGGATTAGTAATAACTTCTAACAGAACCCTTTTGATTTTCCTTATACTCCTTATACCTTTTTAATGTCTCTGACATTTTTATTCAAACATTCTGATATATTCTTCATTCTTCCTACTCCCAACTTGGAGGAATGATTGCATTTTATAGGAACTGCTTACCCAGAGAGGTGACTTTGAATTATCATATCCTTTCCTATGGAGCTTTTTAATGTTAGTCATTAGAATATAGTTTCAAAAAGCAGTTCTGTTTATTCATGGGCTACATGTTTGAAAACATCTCTATTTTAGATATTTCCCTAGGAACCATTAGTATCTCAAATTTACTCATAATTTTGCTACTAATTATTGTAACAGAAACATTATATCTGCAATTTCTATGTTGCATTTCACTGGTAAAACTAGATACATTCTAAATAAAGTGGGTTTTTTTTAATTCTAAATAAAACAGCAACTATTCAAATAAGAACATGGTTTTCATGGTATACAACTAGCCTCGTTAAGACATCTTTTAAAGCAGGTATATAAAAAGAAAGCTAATTTAACAAGGATTTATATTTGCAAGCATCCCTCCTCTCAAAATTGAAAACCATAACCAGTTTAAAAGCAACACTGATCTGACACTAATATCATGCATCATTCTGCCAAATTACAAAATTCCAACTGCTTTAAGTAAGATAATCTACCATAAAAACAGACCCTCAAATCTATAAAGGTTTAAAAAAGACAAGACTTTTCTTTTTCAGTTATGAAAGACCAAAAATGAGTGGTCCTGAGCAGCAGGTGGCTCTCTTCCAATCAGTAATACCGGGTCACAGACTCCTTCCCTCTTTCGTCTCTGCCATCTTCACCAGCTGGCTTCCACAGCCACTACACAGGCACCAAGCCCATGGAGGAACAGAGCATGCAGGACCACAAGCGGAACGTTCCTGTGGGCCAGGGTCCGGAGCAGCAGATGGCACATCCCGTTGGCTAGACTCAGTGGCTAACTCACACCTGACTCAAACTGAAACTGGAAAAACAGTCCCCCTCTTTCAAGCTCCTATCTGCAGCCCCTCAGCACTGTGTCTGTGAAGTTCTTGTGATAAATTAACCTATTATCTGTTATTATAGTTGTAGACAGCTTGTGGAATGATTGTTATGTGCCATTATGTCAGAACACTATGCTAGACCCTGGAGTAGAGACCCAAGGAGGAAGGAGTTGTGGTCTTTGTCTTCAAGGACTTTATTACCTGGGCTTTCATAGAAGACACTGGCAGAGAACCAAAAAGGAAATGAAAGAGGACCCACACTTGTATTCAGAGAGAGAAGTGTTTACTTAGACATTGAGCTTAAGGCTTCACTCTATCCTTGCCACTCAAAGTTTGGTACTTGAATTAGCAACGTCTGCAATGCCTAGGAGCTAATTAGAAACACAGATGCTCAGGCCTCATCCTCTTGTCTTTATTTTAATAAGATCCTTAGGTGATATTTATATAAATTAAAGTTTGAGAAATACTAGCCTGTGTCTCCATTAAAAGAGTTAAATGTTAGTTCACAATTATTATTCTGTCTACACAGAATTCATACTTTTGTGTGCACAGATTGACCACTACAGATAAGAAAAGGTCTTTTGTATCATGCTGAGGAATTTGTATTCACATCATGTGACTTGTTTTAGAAAAATAATATAACCCCAAAAATAGTGTGGATGGTGGGTTAAATAAAATAATAGATTATTTATAATAATAAATAATAATAAATAGGATTGGAATAAATAGATAGTGAAGCTGGGAGACCGGTTAGCAACATGCTGTGAACGTCTAGTCTTAATATGATATGAGCCATTTCTAAGACACTTCAACAAAGGACAAGTATTTAGAAACTACTTGGGGAATTTGGGGATAGAGAGAAGAGTTGTCAACAATGTTTTCTTGTTTAAGAAAACAAGATTTCTAAAATTTCTTGTTTAAGTGACTAGGTAAAGTTATGAGCTTTGAAAGTTCAAGTGCATTTTAAATAAATAGAACTGCTCTAAATTTTTATCTGTCTGTAATAAAGTCAGGCTTCCCTGGTGGTTCAGTGGTAAAGAATCCACCTGCCAGTGCAGAAGATGTGGGTTTGATCCCTGGGTAGGGAAGATCCCATGAAGAAGGAAATGGCAACCCACTCCAGTATTATTGCCTGGAAAATGGGCAGAGAGGCTGGCAGGATACAGTCCATGGGGTCACAAAAGAGCTGGATACAACTTAGAAACAAAACAACAATAAAATTATAAATGTAATATTATATAGCCCAAGCCCTTAATGAATGTAGTAAACACACTGAAGAATGCAGCCCTTCATCTTCACCCCCCTTCTGCTTTTACTTATGTTATTATCAATTTGAAGGACATTTTTCATATGACAAACTAAAATCAAAATATTATAGAACCACTGAAAAAAGAATAGCTCTGCCAAGCAATCATTTCAAGGAAAACTTGCTTTTACTTCCTAGGGATGTTGTTATTAAATGATTTTTGTCCCCTAAGAATGTTAAGTGTTACTAAGTGGAAAAGTAGAGCTTTCAATTGGCCCCTAAGTGGTTGAGATTCTTTTTCCTGAGTCTTGAAGTCATCACTGTTGTTCCCCAAAGTAAATTCTAGAATGCAGCAGAGCCTAAAGAAGCTTTAGTTAAGGACTGTTCAAAGGCTGCTTCCCAGAGATACAGATTACAGTGCCCCACGATGGTCTGCAAAGTAACAAGATATATTGTTCTGCAAACTTTCAGACATAAAAAAAGCATTTCAGTTCAGTTCAGTTCAGTCGCTCAGTCATGTCCGACTCTTTGTGACCCCATGAATTGCAGCACGCCAGGCTTCCCTGTCCATCACCAACTCCCGGAGTTCACTCAGACTCACATCCATTGAGTCGGTGATGCTATCCAGCCATCTCATCCTCTATTGTTCCCTTCNCCTTTGAAGTATCATGTTACTACTTGAGTGATCCAAACTCCTGACCTCCACAGAGAGCGACATTTGCCCCAAGAAATCAGAGAAAAAGTATCATGAAGATCAAAAGGAAGAAATGTTGTTGTTGTTGTTCAGTCAATAAATCGTGTCTGACTCTTTGCATCCGAGTGAACTGCAGCACACCCGGCTTCCCTGTCCTTCACCATCTCCCAGAGTTTGCTCAAACTCATGTGCATTGAGTCAGTGATGCCATCCAACCATCTCATCCTCTGTTGTCCCCTTCTCCTCTTGCCCTCAATTTTTCCCAGCATCACGGTCTTTTCCAGTGAGTCAGCTCTTCACATCAGGGGACCAAATTATTGGAGAAGGGAATGGCAAGCCACTTCAGTATTCTTGTCTTGAGAACCCCATGAATGAACATGTTGTAAAAAACAAAACAAAAAACTAATTCAGTCTTGATTGCCTTCAATCTAAGACGTTTATGGGCCATCCAAGTAGATATGTAAAGAAAAAGCTTAATATGCACATCCAGCATTCATGAAGATCTAGACAGGAGATGCGGACTTCAGTGTAACAGAGGTAATTGACGTTGCCACAGTGGATGAGATGAGCAAGGAAAACTATGCAGTGTGAAAAGAAAGGCAATAAAGAAAAATCCCTATGTGCTAGAGTTTGGGTTTTCCAAGATGCGGCCTCTGAGACAGAGCTGTGTGCTCAAGATGTTCATGGAGGAATGAGTGTGCTTGGAACGCACACCTGCAGGAGCATGGAGGAAGCAGGGTTAGGCAAAGGGAGAAGCTGAGCTACAATGCCGCCCCCAAGAGGGCCTCTCTAGGTGGAACAACCTATCAGAACTGTCCTTTATTCGGCCACAATAACCAGCCCTTTATATCCTGCCTTAGTCGGTCATTGGATATGAGTCCTGGAAAGGGCACAGATTCTATGTGAGAGACAGCCGAGGCCACACCAGGTTGAGCTGAAAGCTGTCTCTTNCAGAATTGTCCTTTATTCGGCCACAATAACCAGCCCTTTATATCCTGCCTTAGTCGGTCATTGGATATGAGTCCTGGAAAGGGCACAGATTCTATGTGAGAGACAGCCGAGGCCACACCAGGTTGAGCTGAAAGCTGTCTCTTGTCTGTACTCACAGCTGCTATGACAGCAAGTCTCTCCCCCAGGCAATCTGGGCAGCATGGCTCCGTGTCCATGATACTGAGAAATGCAGACGTGTATGAGTGAGCAGATAAAGAGAAGTCAGCACTTTGAAGTTTGAAAGACCGGGTAGAAAAGCAACAGGACTCAGCTCCTGCTGGGTTGGGAAGATGTTGAGAAAAAGGAGGGAGCTGTCAACAGAGTGAAGAGCTATTTTAATAACACATGTAAAACGAGAACCATCAAGAGTTTATATCTCTCAGAAGGGGTATAGGCTTTAAGAAGACATAGTTTTTAATATAAGGCTGAAGGACTAATGGTCCAAAAGTGGCATGGCATAGAAAACAGCTGCCTGATGGCAAATCAAGGGATCAAATCCTCTCACAACAGATGCTGAAGGGTCCTCTTAGCCTCTAAGAACAGCCAGAGGCAGGCAAGTAAACCAAGACTGGCCAGTCAGCCTCTCTCAAGACTTGGAATCTTAATCAGAGTGATCCGAAACTAATTACAATAAATGACTGGACTTGGCTCATCCAGTAATAGATTTTTGAGTGAGAATGACCTGCCTCTCCTGGCAGTGACACCTGTGGCAGTCCCTGGTCTCTGCTTTACATTTGGTTCTTCTGCATTCCTTGGGATTCTGTATAGTCTTTATTTAATAAAGACTTAAACAAACAAAAAAATTCCATCCAATATCCATTTCTGCTGCTTTCAACCAAAGAACCCAACTGATATCACAGACATCTCCCTTCTAATGGAGAGAGAAATACCAAAATCACCAATACAGAGAGATTTCAAACCTAAGTCCTGCAGCGTAAATCATCAGGGCAGACATTCCAAACTGCAGATATCGGTTTGTGACAGAGCTGTTTCCCATATGGACTCTGTGGTGTAGAAAGAAGGATTTAACTGCTTGATGATGGCTAACAATTGTCCTGAGAATAGAGAAGAAACCAAGTACAACCTGCAGTTGAAATTCAAAGAGGAACAAGGTCCTTATCATAAGAGGACAAGATAGGCGCTATAGAACTCTGAGGAAAGAGACTTCCTGCAGCTGAAGAAGCCAAGGAGGCAACTTAAGGAGACAACAGCGAACTAGGTCATTAAAGGAATTCATAGCTGGGGATGGGGGGCAAGATGAGCAAGTTAAGTCAGAGAGGCATGAAATTATAGACTCTGGGTAGCTGGTAATTCAGCTTTTCTGTTGATAAATTTTAGGGTCAGTGATGAGGAGATGTGGAAAGTCAAGTTTGGAAAAGCAGTTTATTGGTAAAACTAGGAGACAAAGTTCCTCACCAGTGTCTAACCAGCAGGTGGTGTGTGTGAAGCACACGAGACAGGTATAGGAGTTCTTATAGCATTCTACTTGTTGAACTATCTGGTTTTCATTTGGATCTACTGATTTTAGGTAGCTAGCTTTAACAAATCAACGAGATTCCTTCCTCATGACTTGCTAGATGCCTTTGAGAGGTTTTAAGGAAGCATGGCACAGTTAATATGTTTTGTCTTGCTCTCTCTAGCAGCCATTGAAACAGGACACCGTATCCAAGAAGTGCCTAGTGTGTGACGGGCACAGAGTAGGTGCTTGGTAAACAGCAGTTCCTTTCACCATTACTTTGATCGTTAATGCCTTGATGACGACTTCATGAATCCTACTTTCCTTCAATTATCATTCTTGTCCTAGTCTAGAAAATCTGTTATCATTTCTAAAATGTATGATTTAAAATTTGGAAATCAAACTTGACACAGTCTGTGGAAGCAGAATAAGTAAAGTGGCTCTTCACAGTCATGACTGGTAATACATATGTAACATGGTCCACAAATTCAGGGTGCAAAAGATGTAACTTTTGTTTTCTAAAATTCACCTTAATTTTAACCCTGTTTCCATCAGTCCATGGCATGTGGTAGATATTCAATAACTGTCTGTTGAATGAGTGTATGTATGAAGGAATAAATGAATTTGTTAGAATAAACCTCAGCAAGTCCATCTTCCTACCTATTCCATTAATGCTCTCTGACAATGAATTATCCAACTTTGCAAATGATCCTACCATCTTTTACTCCTTGAAAATATATTGACATCTTACTGAAGCTGTGTTCAACGAGAAAACCACGTATTCTAGTCTTCTAATTGAGTTTGAATTTTAAAAATCCTATTCTATTGTCAGATCACAAATTACAATTCTTGTTTTAGGAAATATGGTCACTGTATATGTTCCAGTGTTACTTTCATACTTAGCTTATCCTCAACACTTGTGGTTTTCTTTCTGCCTTTTTCATTCTCTAAAACTTTGGAAGAAAATGAGGAGAGATGTTGTCCATGAAGAATGGAATAGAGGGCAGGAGAAAGAGATATCCTTAAAGTATCCTGAAAGGCGGTTTTTGTAGCACTGAACATGACCTGGCTATGAAGGTAACTGGTCAACTACCTGTGTAATCTGTAGATCAGCAGGGAGAGTAAGTCAAAGAGTCAGTCCAGGATACTGAGCTGCTGCTGTCTGCAGTGATGAATGCTGTACCCAAGTCATGAGTCCAACTGGGCAAACTTAGATTGATAGCTACACACCTCAACATGTATTACCTGTATCTGTGGACTTTATCAGCCTTTGATTTGTAGATATCCAATAATAGAGATAATCAAGGCCTTGCAAAGCCAGAAATATGGAACCAAAGAAAAGCGTTTAAGTTGGGGATGGTTTTAAATCAAGCTTTTTTGTCTACTGTCACTCTGCCATGAAGTTCAGTACTATGTTTTTTAAATATGTGTGAATTGCAAGTGGCTTTCCACACACCTCTCCACTTCCACTCATCAGGAGACAGACACTCTCCTCAGGTTCTTCTGGTCATTCCAAACAGCCTGAGAGCAGATGTCTCAGATTTGAAGTGTTGAAAGTTAAATTTGCAACTTCAAGGACCTCAAGGTCACAATCTTCAGAAACTCATTTTTCTTTATGATATAATCATGACACGTATTATCCCAAAGTTACAACTGTGGACAGAGGTTCCAAGAGGTGACAGAAATTGCCCAATGTCACTGAGAGAGGTAAAGGGCCTAAACTCTACCTAGACTTGCTGGTTAAGTTCATTATTTTCTCTATAGTTGTAATTTTAAACTGGTTTCCTGTGGCTCCACTTGTCTCTCCTAGAAGAAAGGATAAGGACTAATAGAGAAAGATTATTTATTTCCTTGGGCTCCAAAATCATGACAGATGGTGACTGCAGCCAAGAAGTTAAAAGACGCTTGTTCCTTGGAAGAAAAGCTATGACCAACCTAGACAGCATATTAAAAAGCAGAGCCATCACTTTGCCGACAAAGGTCCATCTAGTCAAAGCTATGGTTTTTTTCAGTGGTCATGTATGGACGTGACAGTTGCACCATAAAGAAAGCTGAGCACCAAAGAATTGATGCTTTTGAACTGTGGTGTTGGAGAGACTCTTGAGAGTTCCCTGGATTGCAAGGCGATCCAACCAGTCCATCCTAAAGGAAATCAGTCCTGAATATTCACTGGAAAGACTGATGCTGAAGCTGAAGCTCCAATACTTTGGCCACCTGATGCAAAGAACTGACTCTTTGAAAAAGACCCTGATGCTGGGAAAGATTGAAGGCAGGAGCAGAAGGGGACAACCGAGGATGAGATGATTGGATGGCATCACCGACTCGATGGACATGAGTTTGAGCAAGCTCTGGGAGTTGGTAATGGGCAGGAAGACCTGGTGTACTGCAGTCCATGGAGTCACAGTCAGATATGACTGAGCAACAGAACTGAACTGAACTGATAGATACAAATGTCTTAATTATTGGTGAGAATTTTCTCAAATTAAAAAAATATATATCTATCCCTTGTCTTAAATGATTGAATTCTGTGAACTTTCTCTTTAAGTTAGTCTACAAACTAGGCACTCAGAGGTTCACAAACATCAGAAGGCTCTGGGCAGATTCTGTCAAGGTATTATTCTTCTTTAAACCACGTATTTCCTTGTTTGTAGCACACTGTTAAAATGATTGATGAACAAATAAGTTCACAATGGTTGAGGCAAACAACACTTACCTGCTCAAGCAACTACAAACCATACATCATTTTGTAGCATTAAATTTTTTGCCTGTTGCAAAAAAATAAATAAAAAATAAAAAGCCACACACCCACAATTCTTAATGACAACATGGAAGGAAACAGGTGATTTTTGCATCAATCTGATGCAGCTATTTTTCTTATAATTAATTCCCAACCGAAAGGCCTCTGTAATGGTGAGCTGTGGGCTATGTGTCTCATTCTTCCTTTCTGGGGCATTTCCAGAAACATTTGCAGTAGTACACACACATCTTTCATCCTTAATACACTTACAACTGAAGAATAAAAAAGCACAGTACACTGCTTTCAAGATTCTAACCTCATTCATCTTGAAGTACTATTGAAGTAGCTCATGCCTCTAGTATAGAAAAGTTTTCAAGTCAGTTCTACCACATTCATTTAGCACCTTTGTTTGTAGGCTGTGCAGCAAAGATACAGAGGTGAATAACACTTAACACAGTTCCTGGGCATTTTCTTTTACAGTTGGGGAGATATGAGAGACAGACAAGGAAGAAATGACAACACAGTGTGATAAATGCAATGACAAGTGTGACTATAAGAAATAGAAAAGGGCACTGGGTGGAGGGCAGGGAGGGTTCTCATCTACACGGAGTGGTCAGAGGAGACTGCCCCAGCAATGACGTCAGAACTGGACTTTGAAGAATTGATAGTAATTCTCATGCCAAAGAACTTGGGGGCTGCACTCTGGGAAGAAGGAGTGATACAGCAGAGCCACAGAGGTATGAGCAGAAGCAATTAGAGGCTGCTGAAGTATAAAGGAAGAGGGTGTGGAGATCTGTCATGAGGAAGTGGGAGGTGACACAGAAGGCATGCCTTGGGTCTCTTCAGATCTTTGAAAGTAGCCAGACGTTTTCCCTTTCCTTTTTGAAAATTCTCTGAAATGTATCCATCTGAACTACACCTATCAGATAGAAAGGCTCAGTTTAGTTCAGTCGCTCAGTCATGTCTGACTCTTTGTGACCCCGTGGACTGCAGCACACCAGGCTTTCCTGTCCATTACTAACTCCCGGAGCTTGCTCAAACTCATGTCCATCGAGTCGGTGATGCCATCCAACAATCTCATCCTCTGTTGTCCCCTTCTGCTCCTGCCTTCCATCTTTCCCAGCATCTGGGTCTTTTTCAAAGAGTCAGTTCTTTGCATCAGGTGGCCAAAGTATTGGAGCTTCAGCTTCAGCATCAGCCCTTCCAAAGAATATTCAGGACTGATTTCCTTTAGGATTAACTGGTTTGATCTTACAGTCCAATGAACTCTCAAGAGTCTTCTCCAACACCACAGTTCAAAAGCATCAATTCTTCAGTGCTCAGCTTTCTTTATAGTTCAACTCTCACGTCCGTACATGACTACTGGAAGAGACTTATCTTTGACCAGACGGACCTTTGTCGGCAAAGTAATGTCTCTGCTATTTAGTATACTGTCTAGGTTGGTCATAGCTGGTCATAGAAAAGGCTACCAAATATTAACAGCAGAATTATCTTTNCACGTCCGTACATGACTACTGGAAGAGACTTATCTTTGACCAGACGGACCTTTGTCGGCAAAGTAATGTCTCTGCTATTTAGTATACTGTCTAGGTTGGTCATAGCTGGTCATAGAAAAGGCTACCAAATATTAACAGCAGAATTATCTTTTTTCCAAATAAGTATATTTCTTTCCCCAAAGAAGGCTTTCTACCAAACTCAAGGTCAGTGTGACCTGGAGGTTAGAGCATTGGCTTTGGCATTAGGAGTGAATACAAATCCTGCTAATACCTTGTGGATATATACTGGCAAGTTACTCAAACCTTAAAATTTCTGTTTTCCTTCCTGTATATGGTTGCTGTGAGAATTAAATAACAAGAACTTACCACAGTGTCTGGAATGTAACATGTCAGAACACAATAACTGCAGCTGTCATTATACCCTTTTTTTATTGACAGTCACCTAAGCATCATATTGCTATGATGTCAATGGGATAAATAAACTGTCTCATTGTAAATCCTTTCAACTAAGCTCACTGGCAAGTAGACTGGATATTGAGGAGCAAGTAGCACCCCTTGGAAGCCTTGAGATATACTCAGGAGAGAAACCAAGAGTCCTGAAGATAGGCCCCTACTCCCATTGTACCCTGCCTTCAGCAGGAATTCTCTTGGCCACCCAAATGATTAAGCAAAGCAGCCCAGAAGGTGAGACAGATGTTCTCATAAAATCCCGATTGTGTATATGGAAATTGAGGTCTCCCCATCCCAGTAGCATGCTTGCATTGGGAATCTGCGGCTGGAGTCGTTAGGCTGCTCCCACATACTGCCCTCTGCAGGTGCATTTGATAAAGCCATAACTGTTAAGTCCACAGAATACAATGAAAATAGCTTTATTAGCAAGATCTGAGAATGTTTATTCCCTCCAGAAATAGTTTCTTAACAACCTGAGCTATTTATTCAATCTTGCATCTTAGAAGAAAATTAGATGTTGAGGGAAAAGTGTCTGAATGGGAATTTCAGAGCGGATCTCCAAAGAATGAAGAATTTCTTTAGAGTAGAGAAATGAAACTGCCTCAGGCCCCTGTTTCAATAGAATCGAATGTTCATTCATGAACGAGACTCTGTTATATATGAGATTACTCTGGAGTTTTTACTGTGATAACTTCCATAACTTCTACCTTGAAAAACATGCCAGTCTTATAAACTAGAGGTACCTGGGTATCTGACACAGAAATGAAAAGGGCTTGTCATGTCTTGAGTACATTCTGCAATGCCAAAATGCATAGCTTGTGCCATCCCCACCAGCTCTGCCTCACCACATCCTGGGGCACGGTTTTCACACTGTCCTCACATGCAGAGACTGAGAGCATGAGGCCGCTGGTGAAAGCTGAGCTCCAACACCCGTCTCGCTAAGATCAGTTCACAAAATGAACTTCCTTGCTTAGCCACCAGCTCTCTACCTCCTCAGTAATAAACAGTAAACAGGTATTTTGAAGGTATCTAATTTTATGTACAAAACTGTGCTAAGTACCATGCAAAATGCTGAAAAGGAAATTATGCTCTTTGAGATTAAAAATTCTGTAAGGTTAAGGGAGGGAGTGGGTTGCAGAAATTAACATGCAAAACCAAGAACAAACAACAGAATTAAAACTATGTGATGTAACTGAAGGAGCCCAGAGTCAATTATCTTATTTACTCATTTATTTCTTATTGAAGCATAATTGATTTACTGTATTAATAGGTTAACAGCAGAGGGATTAGATGCTTTATACGTTACAAAATAAATGTAGTACCAATCTGTCATCATATAAAGTTATTAAAATATTATTGATACATTCCCTATGCATCCCCATGACCTATTTATTATCTGACTAGAATTTTGTACTTAATCTTACTCTCTTATTTCATTCATTCCCCTACCCCACTCTCCTCTGGCAATCAACAGTTTGCTCTCTATGAGTCTGTTTCTATTTCATGTGCAGTCACAAATGGAATTGTTTTCTTAATTTTTTCTGATAATTGTTTGTTAGTGTATAGAAATATAACAGATTTCTGTGTATTAATATTTCATCCTACCACTTTATTGAATTCATTTAGTATTATTACTTTTATTTTTTTATTGTGTCTTAAGAATTTTCTATATAGATCATGTCACCTGCAAACAGTGCAGTTTTACTTGTTCTGTTCCAATTTGAACTCTTTTTATTTCTTTTTCTTGTCTGACTGCTATGGATAGAACTCCCAGTATTATGTTAAATAAAAGTGGTGAGAGTGGGCATCCTTGTCTTATTCCTGGTCTTAGAGGAAATGTTTTCAGCATTTCCATCATACTCTTGAGTATGATGTTAGGAATATCCCAGAATTTAAAACAGTATTCTAGGTTTAAAATCTTTCTTTGTGAATTAATACTTGTGAAATCATGGCGTTAAGTTGATTTTGTTAGCTTCGGTTTTCTTAATTCTAAAATAAAGGTTAGCCTATGGGAGTATTGCAGGATCAAGCAAGGTAATATATGTAGGAAATGTTCTTTAAGTTTCAAAGTCACACACAACAGTTCAGTTCAGTTCAGTCACTCAGTCGTGTCCGACTCTTTGNAGGTCTTTTTTTGTACAGTTCTTCTGTGTATTCTTGCCACATCTTCTTAATATCTTCTTTTAGATCCTACCATTTCTGTCCTTTATCGAGCCCATCTTTTCATGAAATGTTCCCTTGGTATCTCTGATTTTCTTGAAGAGATCTCTAGTCTTTCACATTCTGTTGTTATCCTCTATTTCTTTGCATTGATCACTGAGGAAGGCTTTCTTATCTTTCCTTGCTATTCTTTGGAACTCTGCATTCAAATGGGTATATCTTTCCTTTTCTCCTTTGTTTTTCACTTCTCTTCTTTTCACAGCTATTTGTAAGGCCTCCCCAGACAGCCATTTTGCTTTTTTGCATTTCTTTTCCATGGGAATGATCTTGATCCCTGTCTCCTGTATAATGTCACGAACCTCTGTCCATAGTTCATCAAGTACTCTGTCTATCAGATCAAATCCCTTAAGTCTATTTCTCACTTCTACTGTATAATCATAAGGGATTTGATTTAGGTCATACCTAAATGGTCTAGGAGTTTTCCCTACTTTCTTGAATTTAAGTCTGAATTTGGCAGTACGGATTTCATGATCTGAGCCACAGTCTTCTCCCTGTCTTATTTTTGCTGACTGTTTAGAGCTTGTCCATCTTTGGCTGCAAAGAAGATAATCAATCTGATTTCAGTGTTGACCATCTAGCAATGTCCATGTGTTGAGTCTTCTCTCATGTTGTTGGAAAAAGGTGTTTGCTATGACCAGTGCATTCTCTTGGCAAAACTCTATTAGCCTTTGCCCTGCTTCATTCCGTATTCCAAGGCCAAGTTTGCCTGTTACTCCAGGTGTTCTTGACTTCCTACTTTTGGATTCCAGTCCCCTATAATGAAAAGGACATCTCTTTGGGGTGTTAGTTCTAAAAGGTCTTGTAGGTCTTCATAGAACTGTTCAACTTCAGCTTCTTCAGCATTATTGGTTGGGGCATAGGCATGGGTCACCATGATATGGAATGGTTTGCCTTGGAAATGAACAGAGATCATTCTCTTTTTTGAGATTGCATCCAAGTACTGCATTTCAGACTCTTTTGCTGACCATGATGGCTATTCTATTTCTTCTAAGGGATTCCTGTTTACAGTAGTAGATATAATGGTCATCTGAGTCAAATTCACCCATTCCAGTCTATTTTAGTTCACTGATTCCTAGAATGTCGACGTTCAGTCTTGCCATCTCCTGTTTGATCACTTCCAGTTCGCCTTGATTCATGGACCTAACATTCTAGGTTCCTATGCAATACTGCTCTTTACAGCATTGTACCTTGCTTCTATCACCAGTCACATCCACAACTGGGTATTGTTTTTGCTTTGGCTCCATCCCTTCATTCTTTCTGGAGTTATTTCTCTACTGATCTTCTGTAGCATATTGGGCATCTACCGACCTGGGGAGTTCCTCTTTCAGTGTCCAATCATTTTGCCTTTTCATACTGTTCATGGGGTTCTCAAGGCAAGAATACTGAATTGGTTCACCATTCCCTTCTCCAGTGGACCACATTCTGTCAGACCTCTCCACCATGACCCATTCGTCTTGCGTGGTCCCATATGGCATGGTTTAGTTTCATTGAGTCAGACAAACCTGTGGTCTGTGTGATCAGATTAGCTAGTTTTCTGTGATTATGGTTTCAGTGTGTCTGCCCTCTGATGCCCTCTCACAACACCTACTGTCTCCCTTGGGTTTCTCTTAACTTGGACATCGGGTATTTCTTCATGGCTGCTCCAGCCTAGCCCAGCCACTGTTCCTTACCTTGGACGAGGTCGCCCCTCCTGACCTCTAACGTGAAGTAGCTCCTCTCGGCCCTCCTGTGCTCATGTAGCCGCTGCTCCTGGACATGGTGTTGCTCCACTTGACCACCACTCTTGACATCAGACGTGGGGTAGCTCCTCTTGGCCTCTGCCTCTGAGCTTGGACGTGGGATAGCTCCTCTTGGCTGCTTTTGCACCATTGCAGCCTGGCTCTCTCGGTCGCCACCCCTGACCTTGGGCATTGGGTAGCTCCTCTCCGACGCACTCCTGTGCAGTTCATCACAGCCGGNTGGCCTCCGCCTCTGAGCTTGGACGTGGGATAGCTCCTCTTGGCTGCTTTTACACCATTGCAGCCTGGCTCTCTCGGTCGCCACCCCTGACCTTTGGCATTGGGTAGCTCCTCTCCAACGCACTCCTGTGCAGTTCATCACAGCCGGCACTAGACACAGTCTTTAACATAACCCTGCCTACTAGAGGGACAAGACCCAGGTCCATCCACCAATGAGCAGGAACTAGTCCTTCCCAAAAGAAGCCTGCATAAGAATCTCTAACAACCTCACTTACCAGGCAGGAGAAACCAGAAGCAAGAGGAACTACAAACTTTAGCCTGTGGAAAGGAGACCACGAACACAGAAAGTTAGGCAAAATGAGAAGACAGAGAAATATGGTCCAGAAGAAGGAATGAGATAAAAACTTAGAACTACTAAGTAAAGTGGAGATAGGCAATCCACCCGAAAAAGAAGTCAGAGTAATAATAGTAAGAATTATGCAAGATCTTGGAAAACAGATGGACGTGCAAATTGAGAAGACATAAGAAATGTTTGAGAGAGATAGAAAAATTCAAGAACAAACAGAGATGAAAAATACTATAACTGAGATGAAAAAATACACTAGAAGGACTCAATAGATGAAAAAATGAGGCTGAGAACAAATAAATGAGCTGTGGGACAGAATAAATAAGAAAGAATGAAGAGAAATGAAGACAGTCTCAGAAACTTCTGGGACAACATTAAACCACCAATATTTGCATTAAAGGAGTCCTAGAAGGAGAAGAAAGAGAGAAAGAACATGAGAAAATGTTTAAAGAGATTATAGCGAACATGGGAAATGAAACATTCATTTAAGTCCAGGAAGTGAGAGAGTCCCATACAGGGTAAACCCAAGGCTGAACAAGCCAAGAAATATATTAAACTAACAAATAGTAAAGACAAAGAGAAAAAATTAAAAGCAACAAATAATATACAAGGTAATTCCCATTTGGTTATCAGATGATTTTTTTTTAGCAGAAAATCTGTAGGCCATGAGGGAATGGTATGATATATTTCAGGTGATGGGAAGGATAAACTTACAACCAAAAATATTATATCCAGCAAGTTCTCATTCAAAGTTCCCAACAAATCAAAAATTTTACAAACAAGTAAAAGCTAAGAGAGTTCAGTACCACCAAACCAGCTTTACAACAAATGCTAAAGGAATTTTTTTTAGGCAGAAAAAGAGACACGATTAGAAATAAGAAAATTACTAATGGGCAACTTACCAGTAAAGGCAAACATATAATAAAGGTAGGAAATCATTCATGTTTGTAAATATTTATGCATACAACATAGGAGCACTCACTATATAAGGCAAATATTAACAGCCATAAAAGGAGAAATCAAAAGTAGCACAGTGAAGGACTTTAACAGGTTGCTTTCATCAATGGACAAATCATACAGACAGAAAAATCAGTAAGGAAACGCAGGTCTTAAATGGCATATTAGACCAAATGTACTTCATTGATATTTATAGAACATTTCATCTGAAAGTAGCGTAATACACATTCTTTTCAAGTGCATATGGAACTATCTCCAGGATAGATTATATACTGGGCCACAAAATGAACTGTGGCAAATTTAAGAAAATTGAAATCATAACAAGTTTATTTTGTGACCAAAGTTCTTTGAATTATAAATCAGTGTCAAGAGGAAAAAAAACTGTAAAAACACAAAAATGTGGAGGTTAAACAACACATTACTAAGCAACCAATGGAACACTGAAGAATTTGAATAAGAAATTAAAAGAGAGAGAAAGAGAGATAAAAATGACAATGAAAATACAATGGGATCCCCCCAAAATACAATACGATCCCAAAACATATGGGATATTGCAAAAGTGATTCTTAGAGGGAAATTTATGACAATACAATTTTACCCCAGGAATAAAAATAATCCAAAATAAATAACCTAATCTTACNTCAAGACCTGTCTCTTATACACATCAAGATGTGTATAAGAGACAGATACAATACTATCCCAAAACATATGGGATATTGCAAAAGTGATTCTTAGAGGGAAATTTATGACAATACAATTTTACCCCAGGAATAAAAATAATCCAAAATAAATAACCTAATCTTACAGCTAAAGTGACTAAAGAGACAAGAACAAAGAAGGCCCAAAGTTAAAAGAATCAAAGAGATCATAAAAATCAGAGAAGAAATAAATGAAATAGATTAGAAAAGATAGGCGAAAGTCAAAGCTGGTTCTTTCAAAAGATAAACAGAATTGATAACCTTCTGGCTAGATTCTTCAAGAGAAAAGGGAGAAGGCTCAAATCGATAAAACTAGAAATGAAAAAGAAGTTGCCACTGAGACAACAGAAACAAAAGAATCGTAAGAAACTGCTAAACCAATCAAATGCCAAAAAAAAACCCCCAAAACCAGACAGCCTAGAAAAAATGGACAAAGTCTTAGAAGGGTACAACCTTTGAAGACTGAACAAAGAAGAAACAGGAAATATGAACAGATCAATCACAAGTACTAAATTGAAACTGAGATTTTAAAACTTCCAACAAACAAAATTCCAGGACCAGATGGCTTCACAGGCAAATTCTAACAAACATTTTGAGAAGAGTTAACATCTACCCTTATGCTGCTGCTAAGTCATGTCAAACTCCTTTGTGACCCCATGGACTGTAGCCTGCCAGGCTCCTCTGTCCATGGGATTTCCCAGGCAAGCATACTAGAGTGGGTTACCATTTCCTTCTCCACGGGATCGTCCCAACCCAGGGATCAAACTTGGATCCTGCACTGCAGGCAGATTCTTTACCACTGAGTCACCCTTACCCTTAAGAAACTATTATAAAAAATTGCAGAAAAAGGAACACTCCCAAACTCATTCTATGAGACCTCCATCACTTCAATACCAAAACAAGATAGAGATATTACAAAAAAAGAAATTACAGGCCAATATCACTGATGAGTATAGATGCAAAAATCCTCAAAAAATACTAGCAAAATCAAGTCCAATAACATATTAAAAGGATCATACATCATAATCAGGAGAGATTTATCTCAAGAATACAAGGACCCTTCAATATCTGCAAATCTATGAGTGTGATACACCACACAAATAAATTGAAGAATAAAAACCTTATGATTATCTCAACGTATGCAGTAAAAGATTTTGAGAAAACTCAGCACCCATTTATGATAAAAACTATCCAGACAGTGGGCATAGGAGGAACCTATCTCAATATAATAAAGGCCATATATGAAATCCATAGCCAGCATTATTCTCAATAGTGAAAACCTGAAAGCGTTCCTTTTAAGATCAATAACAAGACAAGGATGTCCACTCCTGCCACTTTTATTCAACTTAGTTTTGGAAGTACTAAACATGTCAAACATGTATTTTCATGAGAAGGAAAAAAAATAAAAGGAATCCAAATTGGATAAGAAGTATAACTGTCACTGTTTGCACATGGCATGATACTCTACATAGAAAATACTAAAGATGCTACCAGAAATTCTTAGAACCCATCAGTGAATTAAGGGAAGTTGCCCTGATACAAAATTAACACATAGCAATCTCTTGCATTTCTATACACTAACAGTGAATGATCAGAAAGAGAAATTAAGGCAACATCTGATTTATCATTGCATCAAGAAGAATCAAATACATAGGAATACCTACCCAAGGAGGTAAAATATTTATACTCTGAAAACTATAATATACTGATAAAAAAAATCATATATGACATAAATAGATGGAAATATAAACATGTTCTTGGATTGGAAGAATCAATATTGTCAAATGACTATACTACCCAAAACAATCTACAGATGCAATGCAATCCCTATCAAATTATCAATGGCATTTCTCACAGAACAAGAACAAAATTTTGAACAAACTTTTTATGGAAATGCAAAAGACTCCAAATAGTCAAAGCAATCTTGAGAAAGAAAAACAGGTGGAGGAATTAGATGCGCTAACTTCAGACTTTACTACAAAGCTACTGTACTCAAAAGAGTACAGTACAGTTCAGTTGCTCAGTCGTGTCCCGCTCTGTGACCCCATGGACTGCAGCACGCCAGGCTTCCCTATCCATCAACAAATCCCGGGGCTTGCTCAAACTCATGTCAATCGAGTTGGTGATGCCATCCAACCATCTCAGCCTGTCATTCCCCTCTCCTCCTGCCTTCAAACTTTCCCAGCATCAGAGTATTTTCCAGTGAATCAGCTCTTCACATCAGGCGGCCAAAGTATTGGAGTTTGAGCTTCAGCATCTGTCCTTTCAATGAGTATTCAGGACTGATTTCCTTTAGGATTGAGTGGTTTNTCTTCCCTTAGTCTTGACATTTCAGTTCTTCCTTTGATTGCACGAAACACCACTTGTCTCCTTCCTGTGACGCCGCTACTATTTTTAGTCAGCTACACACAGCCGCAGTTCTAAGAATTTTAACCTGTACAAGTTCATTCAGTTTACAGTTTGGAGAATATATGGGAGAAGGGTCATCCAGACAATAGCTGGTAGTGTTTGGGAGAGAAAAGAGGTGTTTGGAAGGAACGTTGGCAGGACCTGGCGGGGAGGATGAGTGAGGAAGCAACGTGAGAACTCAGGTTTCTGGAAGGAGGTACCATTTATGCAGGGCTGAAGGGAAGATGATGACTTTAGTTTTAGAGATGTTGAGCTTGAGGAATCTTGGGGACATTCCAGCGGGTTGTCAGGTTGGCCCTCAAGGATCTGCAGTGGCACTGTGACATAGAATTAAGGACCCATGGCACTCAGCTGGGAAGGGATGCTCCCGGAAATTGTCCGAGGGTGGGGACCCCAGGGAACAACAAGAAGAGGGTGGGAAGGAGCAGGCAGAGGGGTGAGGCCTCTCATGGAAGGCTCAGCACCTCAGGGAAGCCAGGATGCAGGAATGAGTGACCAGAGCTTCATGAGATCATTGAGCTCAGTCTTGAGAGGGGCTCTGGGACTTCACAAGTAGGGTCTGTGATGGGCCTGGTGACAGCAGGGTCAAAGTGCGGCAGGGAAATCCGAGGGGAAGTGGATCAGCTGTGAAGGCAAGTTTTCCAAACAGGGAGGTTAGGGAGAGAAGTGAGAGAGTGTGGCTTCGAAGGGCTATGCCCCCAGCTGAAGACTATTACTTTTTATAGGCTTCATTCCTTCCTTCCCCCATTCCACCCATTGGGTGCTCACTGTGTAACTTAGCTGTTTGAGGTCCTGGGGACACTTTGCTAAACAAGATGGGTCAGTCCTGGTTATCACGGAACATAAAATCCAGTCGTTGCTANTTTTTATAGGCTTCATTCCTTCCTTCCCCCATTCCACCCATTGGGTGCTCACTGTGTAACTTAGCTGTTTGAGGTCCTGGGGACACTTTGCTAAACAAAATGGGTCAGTCCTGGTTATCACGGAACATAAAATCCAGTCGTTGCTAGAGGAGAAAGCATCTTTCTTGAATAGTTTTATTGAGGTCTAATTTACATTCCAGGCCTTCCTTGGTGACCCAGTGGTAAAGAATCCACCTGCTAATGCAGAAGACCCGTGTTCCATCCCTGAGTCAGGAGGAGCCCCCGGAGATAGAAATCGCAGCCCACTCCAGTATTCTTGCCTGGAGAATCCCTTGGACAGAAGAGCCTGGCAGGCTACATACAGTCCATGGGGTTGCAAAGAGTCAGACATGACTTAGTGACTAAACAACAATAACAACAATTTCCATATTATGTTCTTGTGTTTAGTCACTCAGTCATGTCTGACTCTTTTGTGACCCCATGGATTGTAGCCCACCAGGCTCCTCTGTCCATGGGACTCTCCAGGCAAGAATACTGGAGTGGGTTGCCATTCCTTCCTTCAGGGGATCTTCCTGACCCAGGGATTGAAGCCAGGTCTCCCACACACTCAATTTAAGTGTATAATGCAATGATATCTAGCAATTTACAGAGTTGTACAGCGATCATCAGAATCCAGTTTAACAACATCTTCATCACCCCCAACAAGACTTCTCAGGCCCATTTGCAATAACTCCTTACTTGTACTTCCAGCAACCACTGATCTACTTTCTGTTTCTACAGACTTGTCTTTTTTGAACATTTAATATAAATGGAATCTTATAATATGTGGGATTTTGGTTGGTTTGTTTGCTTCATCTTGTTTCTTCCCCTTAGCATCATATGCTTGAGGTCCATGCATGTTGCAGTGTATCTCAGCATTTCTTTTTATTCATGCGTGATATTTCATCGTATGACTAGGTACACCACATTCTATGTACCCATTACCAAGTAGATGACATTTGAGTTGCTTTCACTTCTTAGTCACTGTGAGTAATGATGCTGTGACCATTTGTGTATAAGTGTTTATATGGACAAGAGTTTTCATTTCTCTTGGGTGGATATGTAGGCTGCTAAGTCATAGGTGTGTATGTATGTGTGTTAGTTGCTCAGTTGTGTCTGACTCTTTGTGACACCATGGACTGTAGCCTGCCTGGCTCCTCTGTTCATGAAATTTCCCAGGCAAGAATACTGGAGTGGGTAGCCATTCCCTTCTCCAGCGGATCTTCCAGACTCAGGGATCAAACTCAGATCTCCCAAATTGCAGGCAAATTCTTTACCATCTGAGCCACCAGGGAAGCCCAGGTCATAAGTAAATGTATGTTTAACTTTTTGGGAAACTGCCAAACTATTTTCCAAAGCAATCGCACCATTTTACATTCCTACCAGTGGTGTGTGAGGGTTCCAGTTTCTCCGCATCCCAAATAACACATATTATTTCTCTTTTTAGTTGTAGATGTAACGTGGGGTCTCACTGTGGCTTTGGTTTACCTTTACCTGATGACTAATGATGTTTAGCATCTTTTCGTGTGCTGATGGACCAACCATCCCTCTGTTTTCTTGGTAGAAACGGTTTTAAAGAGGGGAATTTTCCATTCCCCCTTGGAGATTGGACTTTTCTGATTCTGTGGTAAGAAAGTTCTGTTGACTCTTCCATGAAAACTTCTCTGATTCTCTTGTCTATGCTGGTCTTCCTTTTCTCTTAAATTTTAAACCAAAAGTCAGAGCATATCTGAGGCTTCAGGGCCTCCAGAAAACTTCTCCTGTAACTTAAACTCAAGCTCCAGTCTCATTTCCCACCATGCTCTCCCTTCTGCCCTTTGGCAGGAACTGTAGTGACCTTTGAGGATTTCACGTTCACCCCTGCCTCCGGGCCTTTACACTGACAGGCCCCTCCCCTGGAGTTCCCTTCCCCTTGATCTCCATGGGGCCAGTTCCATCTGATCACGTGGAGCATTTTCTCAGAGAAACTTTCCTGATTATCAGTCTCTTACCATCTTTTTTGACTTTTTTCAAAGCACTAATTACTAGGCAAAGTTATCTTAGGTATTTCCTTGCTTTTTAACTTTCTCCATCACAAAACTATCAAGTCCGCAAGGGCAAAACAGCACTGGCCTGATCAGTGTGGCACGTAGAGAATACCATGGAAAGAGGAGTCTAGAGGGCTACAGTCTGTGTGGTCACAGAGTCCGGCATGACTGAGCAACTGGGCATGCACACCCATTTCCGGAGAAGTCACTTCAGGGCCTGGGGAGGGGAGAGAGCAGGGTGCCTATGCCAGCCCGGCCAGGCTCCAGGGCGCTGAGAGCTTATCCTCTGTGCACTGGCTGAGCTGTGAGTGTCCCTCCCCCGAGAGGGGCTTGTCATCTCATTCAGCGCAGTACCCAGAACAGTGGCCAGTGGGTAGTAGGTGCTAAATAAGTCTTTGACTTCAGAGTCTGACTCTGGAATCTGAGTCTGGGGACGGAGGGGAGCCCCTGCCGACTGACTGGCTGTGTGACCGTGGGTCTGCTCCTTCCCGTCCCCGAGTCTGTTTCCTTGTCTTCGTAGCGTGCCTGATGGCGTGAGGGTGAAGGCCATCCCTCCTTGTCAGGTGGGAAGAGGCCCTGCCTGAGCTTGTGCACCTGGGCCTGCCGCCCTGGTGCTGTCGGGCTATTTTCAGCAGTGATGATGATCACACAGCTTTGTGCTTGGATCTGCCGCCTCTGTTCCCACTGTCCCCAGGGCAGCAGGCTCCAGTCCCTACCTGCGGGCTTGCGGAGGAGAGCTAGAGAGCAGGGAACGTGGGTGAGTGCCAGGGGAGGCTGACCGGGCAGAGGCCGGGGTTGGGTGAAAGCTGAGTCACAGCCTTAAAAACCAGGGGAGGGGAGTGTCACGGTGACCTTAGGTTCACTTCCTGACAGCATGTCTCCAGGCGACTGAGCCCAAACAGAAAGGCTTTGAGAAGGCAAGGAAACCGGAGGACGGATGAATGGAAAATTTTAATGAACAGCTAGCTGCCCAGGAATCCCTTCAGCCCGGAAGCACATTTGGAACACCAGCACCAGCACCTGGAAAGGCCTGTCCCTGGGCTGGAGCGGGTTTCCTACTTGCAGATACGGTAGGAAACCTCTGGGCATCCTTCTTCCCCTGCCATTCAGGCCCTGTCCCAGCCTCACAGTCCTACNGGGGGGTCTCTTGTGAGGACCAGGCAGCTGGACTATCGGTCATCTGATAGGGAACAGGTTTTTTTTTTCCATGAGTCATGGCTCGCCTCTTAAATCAGAACAAAGGATTGCTAATAATTTTTAACTTCTTCCCTTCACTACCTGGGGACCACGGTGCTGGCCCTACAATCTGACATCCTCTCCTCCCTGTCCCCATCGAAACCCTGCCCGTTCCTGAGACCCAGTTAAAGCTCCATGTCCTTGAGGCTTTAAACCATCTTCTGGTCCGGTGCCTGCCACTGTCATCTGCCTGCCCTCAATTTTTCAGTTCACGCTTAACTCACTCTCACCTCTCTCTCCTATCAGTAAATCATCCTGCCCTTTTCCCCCAGCTTGAGTATGAGTCTGATGGCCTCAAACATTTTCATATAACTCCTCACATGTTTATCCAAATTTCTCATAGATGCTTTTTCTGATCAGTTGTGTCCGACACTGTGACCTCATGGTCTGCAGCACACCAGGCTCCTCTGTTCTTCACTGTTTCCCGGAGTTGGCTCAAATTCATGTCCATTGAGTCAGTGATGCCATCCAATCATCTCATCCTCTGTCGTCCACTTCTCCTCCTACCCTCAATCTCTCCCAGCATCAGGGCATTTCCCAATGAGTCATCTCTTCACATCAGGTGGCCAAAGTATTAGAGCTTCAGCATCAGTCTTTCTAATGAATACTCAGGGTTGATTTCCTTTAGGATTGACTGGTTTGATTTCCTTGCTGTCCAAGGGACTCTGAAGAAGTCCCTTAGACTTCTCCAGCACCGTAGTTCAAAAGCATCAGTTCTTCAGTACTCAGCCTTCTTTACGATCCAACTCTCACATCTGTACATGACTACTTGGAAAACCATAGCTTTGACTAGATGGACCTTATCTCTGTTTTTTAATACATTGTCTCAGTTTGTCATAGTTTTACTCCCAAGGAGCAAGCGTCTTTTAATTTCATGGCTACAGTCACCTCTGTAGTGATTCTGGAGCCCATGAAGATAAAATCTGTCACTGTTCCCACTTTTCCCTTTCTGTGTGCCATGAAGCAATGGGACTGGGTGCTATGATCTCGGTTTTCTGAATGTTGAGTTTTAAGCCAGCTTAAGCCTATGACCTTGACCAAGTCATCTTACCCCGCGGAGCCTCAGTTTCCCCAAGTGCAAAGTGGAACTGGTGTAAGGAAGCAGGAGTTCCCGTATATACAGCACCATCACGGGGCTGTCCCCATGGAAAGGGGTCCTTTGGGTGGCAGCTGTGATTGGTATTGAGGGCTGGGAGAAGTCAGGGCCAGTTCAGCCCCTCGGGTCCTCCCTGGGCACCCTGCAGGTGGTGTGTCCCAGCAGGTGCTGAGTGAAGACTGCCTGAATGAGGGTGCGATAGCAGTCTCCCAGGCCTGGTCCCTGGGAGGGCCTGGCTCAGGGTGCCTGCTGTCTGGGCACCTAACAAGAAAGCTGGGACCTGTAATTAGCAGGGCTGGGCTTGGCGGGCTGGCTGTCCCCAGGGCCCACATGATACTTCCATCAGCCTCAATGAGTGCTCGGGCGAAATCTGAAACCCGAGCCACGGGCTGGAACCAGTTACACAGAGAATAGAATTGTCACAACAGGAAGGGTGTGTTCAGAGGGACAGTGGGAGGCGCCTTGGCTCTGCTGTCTAATACCTCAGGCCAACCAGGAGGTGCCAGGACCCACATACTCAGAGAACGACTCCCAGGAGCAGGCCTTTGGTTGAATACCCCTGACCCTGGTCTTGAACTGTCAGGAGGGACATTTCCCTCCCGCCTCTAAGGATCTGCCTGTGCTCCACCACCTCGGGCTGACAACCCCGCACCCATGGTTCCCAGGACTTGCCCTTCAGACATGTCCTTCCAAGCCCTGCCATGCCTGTCTTTCAGAGTCTGCTGAAATGCTGCTTTTCTTGGGAGCCCTCCGGAACCCCCAGGGCACTGCTTGGACCCTTCAAGGTCATTGTTCACAGGCTCCCCGCTCTGGCAGCCACTAGCATGAGTTGCTGGAAAGTGGAGAAAATTTTATTTTTCATTCATGCCCAGCTTGGTACTTGGTATCCCATGTCTGCTGTGTTGGAGGGAGAGAAAGACTTCATGTAGGGAAGGAAGGAAGGAAGGAGTCAGAAAGCCCAGGTTTGAGAGAGTCTCTGGCTCTGATGGGTGGAAAACCTCCAGCAGCTCACCTGGCTTCCCTGGGCCTCTGCCTCCTCACCTTAGGAAGACTCTCTTGCTCATCCTTCAGGGTCTTTTGGCTTTGAAGTTCTGTGGTCCCCAAAGCAGCCTCCTCCTGCCAATCCTCCCACCCCACTCCTTGTCCAATACTGCACTTCAGTGTGAAATCATTGCCCCTCTGCCTGTTACCCAGCTGACCAGACATTCTGAGCTGCTGTCCATCAGTTATTCTCCTAGAGAGGAAAAGGAACAGTCCTTTGTCACACACTCCTGCCTCGTGGCATCCAGGATCCACTCTGGCAAGCTCTGGTGTGGATTGACCATTTTCCGTCCAGACCCAGAGAAAGTAGGTGACCATGGGCAGTTCACTGAGCATAGAAACTGGTTGAACTTGACCTAGAGGTGGCCTCTCCCACCCCTTGCCCCCAGTGGGGCTGTCTGATTGGAGGGTGGGTTTCTGGTGGGTCTCAGACTTTGTTGGAGGCTCCCACCGAGNTGACCATGGGCAGTTCACTGAGCATAGAAACTGGTTGAACTTGACCTAGAGGTGGCCTCTCCCACCCCTTGCCCCCAGTGGGGCTGTCTGATTGGAGGGTGGGTTTCTGGCGGGTCTCAGACTTTGTTGGAGGCTCCCACCGAGTGAGAAGGGTGGGCAGGAGGTGAGGCGGGGGCAGGAACAGGGCCCAGGGAGGAGCAGAGGGCCGTGGGAGTGGGAACAGGGCAGCAGGGTGGGGTGGCCTGTGATCTGGAGGGATGGTGCCAGCATTCCTTCGTGGGTAATAATGCCAGTGGGCCTGGCACTCACCTGGGCAGGAAGTCCACCTTCCCTGCGTCGTGTCCACTCTCAGGAGCAGCATCAGTGGCTCTGCTCCTTGTGGGGCAGGGCGTGCAGAAGAGGGAGAGGGAGCTGGCATGTCTGCGGGGGCCTGCCAGGCTCCTCCCTCCCCTTTATAGAAGAGGATGTGCCTGACCTGACCATGTGGCCCGATGCCAGCAGCATTATCGGTGGGGCGAGTGCCTCTGTTGCACTGGGCACCATGCAAATCTTTTTCATCTATTGAGATGTTTAATTCCTCTACTCCTCCCACCCCACTGTTTCTCTGTCCAGACGAGGACACTGAGGCCAGAAAGTGAGGTGACATGCCCAAGCCTGTAAACCTAAACCTGCTTTAAAAAAGAAAGAAAGAAAGAAAAAATGCTGCAAAAAAGAACCATGAACCCCTGAGCCTTTGACTGAGTCCTAGGCTTGATTAATTGCTGGGGGTGGGGGTGGAATCCTTTTTTTAGCAAAAGATAAAACTGGACCTGTGGTGCTCAGACCTCTCCTCTTTTCCTCTACCACGAGGAAGGGACTGGGACCCAATTACACGTTTAACCAGAGTTGGGGTGGGAGCCCAACTCAGGGCTGCTTCTTGCACCACTGCCGTGATTGGGACGTAGAGTCGTGTACAATCCCAAGGCCTGGCTGGGGAGGGAGTCCAAGTGCAGCCCACCTGGCAGTGCCCATGCAGATGCAGACACCTCCAAGGCAGAGCCCCCGTCTAGCATTCCCGGACGGGAATTCAGCAAGTCAGGCACAGACACACACATGAAGGTCACTTCTGGTCAGCAGAACCTTTGGTAATAGCTGGTCTGGGAGCCAAGAACAGCCCCTGATGGCTCCTCACTGTCTCCAACTGTGATTTCAAACCCTCTTTATGTTTTTAATCGTGGGAGTCTTTCCATAACATCCTATATCTAAGCAATGCTGCTGCTGCTGCTAAGTCACTTCAGTCGTGTGCAGCATTTTATTGCTGTAAATTTATTTTATAAGTATTGGTACAACTTCTTTTATAAGTTCAAGTTTGTAACATTTAGGTATTTGTTACAAAACTAACCAGCAAGAGCAATGTCACTTCAAATAAAAAGAATTATGTACTGATTGATTGATTGGACTGTGCCTGGTCTTAGCTGCAGCACACTGGACCTTCCATCTTTGTTCTGCTGTGCAGGATCTAGTTCCTTGACCAGGGATGGAACCTGGGCTCCTTGCATTGCAAGTCCAGAGTCTGAGCCACTGGACTACCAAGGAAGTCCCACAAATGTCACTTTTTTTTATGAATATGCATTTTGAGACTGCTCCAGTTTTTAAAAAACAGTTAGCTTCAGTATCTAGTTTTATTTTGTAACAGGGAAATCTGGATTCACATTAGTAGTAAGCATGATAACATCATAAGCAAAATCTTATTTTACAATCACAGGGTGACTTCAAGTTTATCTGATCCAGGAGTCTGAAAGGCATAAGATGATACTTTGCATTCACAATGGCATCACTGTAGTGTTCAGGACCTCATCCTCCTGAAATGCAGGGACTCAAGGAAGGAGTCCCTGAGGGAGTTCAAATCTTTATCACATGATAAAAAATACTTTACAATGGATCACATATGAAGTCTGAGCAGGACAGGTCTTCCCTCTGAGTTTCAAAACACCCAACTTGATACTACTGGTTTCACGGTTGACACTTTCTCCACTTTGGCACCAATGGCAACAATGTAATCCTATCCACTTAGAAAAAGTTAGAGTTATCAGTCAGCATCCAGAACAGTGTTTCAGACTGTGTGAGGCAGAAGAATCAACTGAGGAACTTGTGGAAAATGTGGTGATCCCAATGCAGAGCATCCTGGAGATGCCCACTTTGGGAAATGCTGTGCAGATGATGCTGACCATATGCTGCTGACTTTGGAAGGCAGTGGTTTCCAGGCCCAGGTGTCTTGCCCAGTGGTGCTGACTTGAGTGTGGTAGGTATGAGGGAAGCCCTGTACTTGCTGGTACAGCTTTATGTAAGCAGATGTGTGCAGGCCAACATGGAGAAAAACTATTCAAAGGAAGAAAGGCTGGGGTAGTTGCCTCCTAGTCAATGACACGTTTATAAGGAATTCAGATCTTTATACAACTTGGCAGGGAGCACTTCATTCCAAGGTGTATCCAGAGACGTATTCCTGTGGCCCCAACAGCTAACACTCTGATATCTCCAGAGTATTAACAGCTGGTGCACAGTACCTGTTCTCATTTTGTTTTGTTTTTTAATCACTTTTTTTTTTTTTTTTTTTTTTTTTTTTTATTTTGTTTATGGTGTACCCCAAAACCTTTGAATGGTGCTTTGGACAGAGGTAGGGCTCAATATATACTTGTTGAATGAAGGAATGAATGAGAAACAGTGGATTATACCCNTTTTTTTTTTTTTTTTTGCTGTGAGCTTGGCTTAAGGGATCTCAGTTCCCAGGTCGGGGATCAAACCTTCAACCCCTGCAGTGGAAGTGCAGTCTTAACCACTGGACCACCAAGGAAGTCCCAATCACATTTTTTTTTCCCTCCTGGGCTCAAACCATTTTAGCCAGGGGCTTTGGGAGAGGGTCCAAATGCTGAGAGGACGATGAAATCTGAAGCCCTCCTCCAGGCCATCTACACAACTTCTCAGCTGCTGAAATCACAAATGTTTAAAAAGAATACTTTTACAACCTGCAAAGAGGTCCTTGTAAAACCCTTAACAGCCACTGGCTGTACCAGCTATGTCCTGAGAACAACACAGGAGTGACCTCAAGAATCCTGGCAATTTCTCTAAACATTAGACTCTGTGATTATGCCCATTTTACAGCTCAGAAAACTGAGACCTGGAGTGGCAAAACAGATTGCCAGAATTGCATGGCTACTCACTGCTCAGCTGCATGCTCCAGCCAAGAAGAACCTGCCTGCTCCCTGGACAGCAGGATCTCTTGCCTCTGGGCCTTTGCTCATCCTTTCCATTCACCTTGGCTCAGTTAAATATCACTGCTTTCAATATGGCAGGGCTTATCCAGTGGCTCAGTAGTAAAGAATCTGTCTGTAATACAGGAGACACATGAGAGTCAGGTTCAATCCCTGGGCCAGGAAGATCTCCTGCAGAAGGAAATGGCAACCCATTTATAGTATTCTTGCCTGGGAAGTCCCATGGACAGAGGAGCCTTGTGGGCTACAGTCCAAGGGGTCGCAAAGAGTTGGACATGAGTGAGCGCCTGAACACTCACACACTCAATATGGTGACCCTCTGGGGATCACTGGGAGGCCTTTTCTAGGTTTGATATCCTTGCTGAGTCTTCCTGGAAGCAAGACAGGACTCAAATCCATACCACCCCGAATCCACTATCCCCTGTCCTGCACATTCTCTAAATGTTGTAATTATCTTCTTGAAAGACGTATCTGTACCACTGTACAATAACTATCTGGATATTTTAATTTTTTGGAGACTGTTTTATTCTCTGTGAAACTATTTTTAAAATTATTTTATTCATTTGATTGGGCACAGTGGTAGGGAATCCATCTGCCAATGCAGGGGGCGCAAGAGATGCAGTTTGGACCCCTGGGCCAAGAAGATCCTCTGGAGGAGGGCTTGGCAACCCCTTCCAGTATTCTTGCCTAGAGAATCCAATGGACAGAGGAGCCCAGTGGGCTACATTCCATGGGGTCGCAAAGAGTCAGACACAGCTGAAGCAACTGAGCACCATTTATTTGGCTGCACCAGATCTTAGTTGCAATATGTGGGATTTAGTTCCCCAACCAGGGATTGAACCTGGGTCCCCTGCATCGGCAGTACGAAGTCTTAGCCACTGAACCACCAGGAAAGTCCCTGTGAAAGTATGTTTTAACTTGGGCTGCCTGTTTATCCCAGTTGTTTAGTGGGAAACGGCTAATAAAGGACCCGTCAGCCTTTGCCCCAGACTTAGGTAAAGAGCACGTTTTTCAAGAAGGGGGGAGCAAAATGACGGTGACAGAGCGCAACTACATTAACTGATCAGATATCAAGCACCCACACCTGCACATCCAGAGCGGCTCCCCTTGCTTTCACCTAATTTGCCCCATTTACTCCTCACCCTGTGTGGTGGTGGGCCCTCTCATTGCCCACATGCTAAAAACTGAGACACAGAGGTACAGAGAATGGCAGTGACTTGTGCAAGGAGCAGAGGCAGGATGGAGCTTCAGGGCTGTTTGGATCTGATAGTAGGGGGCTGGATGCAACATTGACATTTCTGTAGAGGTCAGAGTTGGAATGTTCACAGCATGGAAAGGGAAGCTCTCCTGGGAAAAGTCCTCTGATAAGCTGTGGGGACAGAGGTGAGACTCAAAGAGCTGATCAGCATCAAACTGCTGGGGAAAGAAATGATAGGAATTTTGGTTTTGTCTTTAGAAGAGAGAGAAGAGAAGGGAGCCAGAGGCCAGAGGCCTGCCTTGGTCAGGTGGCCAGGTAGTGGGCTCAGGGTCAAGAGGCCAAAAGGTCTCAAGAGGTGTCTTGTGCTGCCAGGCAGCGCCAGGCTTGATGCCTCCCTGCAGGGTCCCGGCTGCAGGAACCCCTGCTGGCCTCCCCAGTGCTTGATGTGATGGGGGACTGTGTGAGTGTGTGCAGTTGGAGATGGGATGATGGCAAGGACCAGCGGGCACCTGGAAAAGAGCAGGAGGCTGGAGGGAGGGGTGATGGGGACTTGTTCAGAAACCATGGTAATGACCTTAGATCCTCACAGGAAAAGCGGTGCAAACTGCAATTTACCCAGATCTCAGAGGCCTGGGAGACCTCAGGTGATGACTGGGTTCTGTACACACGATCCAGAGGTATTCTGAGGGGCAGACTTGCCCCTGTGGGCTGAGTCCTGGAGAATGGCCGGGACTTCTTGACAGTAGCTGGATCTGGCACAGCATGGTGGTGTCCTTTCTTTCCCTCTTTCTCAATGATTATTATCACAACCACATTGCAACCGAACAAATACTTTAGAAAGGGAAAAAAACCCACTCTGTTTCTGGCCACTAGAAGAGTCTCTTGGGTAAACACAGTAGCAGGTTTAAGAGTCCCCGCCATTTCCTATCCGGCTTTTCCTTTTAACATTTTAGTTTAAGCGTTTTTCCATATTGCAGCACCATCGTCCGGCTGAATTTCAAGGCGGTTGATTCGGAACCAGTACAGGCCTGGGGTACGGCTGACCCTGCTTCTGCCGTTTATTTACTGTTTACCCCGGGTCGCCGCCCTCCTAGGAAGTTACTTGGCCTAGGATCCCCACACCTTCGCGTGAGCTCTGTACACACGCGCGCGACCACACATCGCTCTCTGTCCTGCGTTTAAAAACTAAGCCGGCTCAAGTGAATCTAAGAAGCCCTGATGACACTGGCGTCTGTGAGTGCCGTTGGAAAGGAAAGTTTCAGAAAGACTACTTCCCCTGAATTCCCATTAAGCGCGGTGCCACCCTCCCTCGGCCCCCATCCAAGCGCGCCCGCAAAGTTGAAACACTCCCGGCTCCTGGGAGAAAGTCTCACGGACCCACAGTTTTGGAGAGACACGGGGAAAGTGACCCCAACCGCCCTCTCATCAGCTAAGTAGGCACGCCCCCTCCTTTGATGGACAGGCGAAGTCGCCAATGAAGCCCAGGGGAGGTTCCTTTGGCTCGNCTCCAGCCCAGCATTTCTCATGATGTATTCTGCATAGAAGTTAAATAAGCAGGGTGACAGTATACATCCTTGACCTACTCCTTTTCCTATTTGGAACCAGTCTGTTGTTCCGTGTTCAATTCTAACTGTTGCTTCCTGACCTGCATACAGGTTTCTCAAGAGGCAGGTCAAGTGGTCTGATATTCTCATCTCTTTCAGAATTGTCCACGGTTTATTGTGATCCACACAGTCAGGGTCACACAAAAGGCATCCAAGAAGTAACAAATTCTAATGACTTCGAATCATTACTAAACCATCCTTCTTTGGTTCAAAGACTGGGAGAAGGCTCAGTTAGGGAGTGATATTTTAAAGAAGTAGTGATAAGTTTTGAGTCATTCCTTCCCTTTGTCATCTAGTTGACTAGAATTTTGGTCATCATTCTTATCTGGCAGATGGTGTGAGCTAATTTATTATATAATCTGGAAGGCTCTAGATATCTTGGATTAGGTATTGGTAGAGGTTAAATTTTGAAGTAGTTTCTTGGATTTAGTTTCTTTGCTTCTTTTAATAGTTATTTGGAACAGAGTGGTGACTGCAGACAGGTAATACAAAGAATCAATCCTCCAGAAAAAAAAAAACTTAATAAAAAAATTTCTTAAATAAGAAATATCTGAGAAAAGTAAAATTTGGTATATGAGCATAAGTGTTTCTATTAAAATTGACACCTACTGGGTCAAAGTGGGTAAATTTCCTTTATTGCTTTACCATCCCCTTTCAATCCTTTCTCCAAGATCTTAAACATTAAATTATATTTTTATACTATATTCTAAAAACAACTTGTCTTACCATAAATGCATTGCCCTGTAAGTGTTCATCACACTGAACAAGATGTCAGCTAACTACCTTCCATTGAGAGACACTAAAAACAAAAACAAAACTCCAAAATGCATGGGCTATGTGGCTTTATAATTATTCAGTTATGATGAATAATTTTAAACACTGGCTAACAGTATGTTGTTAAAGACGATCAGAGTCTTTAAGGTTTCATCAGGATGACAGCAGGAATTCTTCATTGTCCAGTTCTGGGAGATTTGATTCGGGCTTACAAACTTGCACAAGAAGAGGGCATAGGCTTCTTACCAATTTCAAGTTTGAAATGAAAGAGAGATGAGTACTTTCTTCTTTCATGGAAGAGATGAGTTTTTTTAAAAGCCATTCTATTAGGGTTTTATTTTCAATTCTGGGGAAATTGACTTGAATCCTCAAGAAATGTTGTGAGTTAATTTTTAGGATAAAAGCATTCTTCTTTTGATGATATTCCTCAGTACCATCACAAAAATAAATTGAGATTCACAAGTTATTGATACTCTAAGAGTATCTAATGCCCAGGCAGGGCAGAAAGAATAATGTGTAAATTTAACCTTTTTCTTTTGCAGGCAAAAGGGAGGAGGGAGTGTTTAAGAGTGTAAGTTCTGGAGTTAGACCAACCTGGTTCAGATCCTGGCTCCTCATTTTCCAGCTGTGTGACCTTGAGCTAGAAAACTAGCTAGCACCTTTTCTCCTCGATTTCTTCATCTTAAAGCTGAAAGCTTCATGAACCCCTACAGGATAAGGCAATTGGGAGCTAAACTATATATAATCTCAAAAATACTTAGGTTCCTGGTTCCTACTGTTCTTATTTAACTATTTTAAAACTCTACTCTCTTATTTGTAAAAAGAGGATCATCATTTTGCCTATAATGTTCATGTGAACATAACATTTACTGCATTACTTGGTACATCAGACCTTGATAAATACTAGCTATTATTTATTACTCCGACTTTTCAAGAAAATAGCAGTGATAATACCAAGCATGGCCTCTTCAGAAGGAACTTCAGTAACACTGCCATCTAGTGGCGCATCCAAACCTGCAACGTTCCCTCTTTTAGAAGTCCTGATCTTATGCCTTTCGTTATTTCTGGCCTGTTGATGCAACGAGCTCTGCTCAATCTTTTCAAGCATCTCTGAAAAGATTGGTCACTGCTGGCCTCTGCCACCTGCCTCGGGCACCAGAGAGCTGGGTGCAAAGGAAAGGAAAACGCATTGGCAACATTAGCCTTCAGTGTACTTGGGTTCTAACAATCCATTTGCTTCTGTCCTGTTTTTGTGAACTCAACCACAGGTACAGTGTTTCCTTAAGCAAAGCTAACTTGAATATTAATGAAAAATTAACAAAACAGCCAAACACAGAATTGGCTATGGCATCACTTCACAATGCCACAGTACTGAAAGATAGCTTTGGGGTAGAAGGTGATTTAAAAGGCTACTGAAGAGCCATGGCAATTAAGCAGCAGGTCATGTGTGACTGGAGCCAGTGAACTAAAAATCATTTCAGCTGAACAAGAGTGCACTGGGGTGCTGCAGAGTCCACTGCCCCCCGTGGCGTTCATCAGTTCATGGGCTAGAACAGAAATTGCCTGAAACCAAACTGGGCAGGTTGGACCTTATCTAAAGAGCAAGCACAAAAGTGCAATAACTAAGGGTGACCTCTGTGTCATAAGCTTGAATGTCATCTGTTATATTTTTGTAGTTTTGTTTCTTTTTGTAAGCAAGCGCATTTGGGTGAAGAATTGCTCAGGCTCTAAATATTGTGGCAAGTTTTCAGTTTAGTAATGACCCTTCAGAATCTTTTGTTTCAATTACCCTGATAATAAAAGTAGAATTTCTAAGTGGAGATTAAAAAAGAGTTCTGGTCTCAGTTGCCTGGNGCAAGCGCATTTGGGTGAAGAATTGCTCAGGCTCTAAATATTGTGGCAAGTTTTCAGTTTAGTAATGACCCTTCAGAATCTTTTGTTTCAATTACCCTGATAATAAAAGTAGAATTTCTAAGGGGAGATTAAAAAAGAGTTCTGGTCTCAATTGCCTGGATTTCTGTTTCTGTTTAAACTTTTGGTTAGGGACCCAGATCCTGACACCACACTCACTTCTTTAAGAAGCCTCAACTGACTCCTAAGTGAAGTCAGATTTTTATAGCAATGTTATCATTGAACCAAGTACTCACTTTCTTAGGACTTGTCACAATGCATTACTTATTTGTCTGATTGCTTGATTAATGTCTCTTTTTCCCACATGACTGTAAGCTTCCTGAGAGTAGGAGCCCTGTCTGCTTTTGTGTAATGTCACATGCACACAGCTAGCACAGACCCAGCACAATGCAAGAGCTAAGTGAGGAACCGGGTGGGGGGCTTACTCATTGCCAGCAATGAGTGATCCCCAGAGCTAAATATGCACGGAACAGAAATGCATGTGGCCTGTGGTGCAGCGCAAACTCTGACCAGAAAATGATTCTACTTATTCTATTTTAGCTTGTCTACCCTCTCCTTATGTTTTTCTCTTTGTTAATGATTCTGGGAAACTTAATGTTCATATGAATTACATAGGTGGCTTAATGTAGTGTCTTGTAAACAATGTATGCTCTCATCTTGTTAAGATTTGATGCGATCAAGATGATTTGTGGGCTTACTAATTTTAGGGAATTCAGCTTTAAT
>SJYV01000621.1:0-73833 GCA_006410875.1 Neotragus pygmaeus | reverse complement strand
GGAGAAGACTCTTGAGAGTCCCTTGGACTGCAAGGAGATCCAACCAGTCCACTCTGAAGGAAATCAACCCTGGGATTTCTTTGGAAGGAATGATGCTGAAGCTGAAACTCCAATACTTTGGCCACCTCATGCAAAGAGTTGACTCACTGGAAAAGACTCTGATGCTGGGAGGGATTGGGGGCAGGAGGAGACGGGGACGACCGAGGATGAGATGGCTGGATGGCATCATGGACTCGATGGACGCGAGTCTGAGTGAACTCCGAGAGATGGTGATGAACAGGGAGGACTGGCATGCTGCAATTCATGGGGTCGCAAAGAGTTGGACACGACTGAGGGACTGAACTGAACTGATATGTTACATTATCACCATATCTTGGCCCATCAATCACTAATGCTGTTTTGGGGAAATAAAATGTTTTAAGGTTCAAAGTTGATAAAGGAAATTAGTCTGAAATTAGGGGTTTTATATATTTAATGGTAGAGAGATTTCTTTCTTAGAAAGTCAGATTGACTGAAAGAACTGAAAGGAGGAGATAGAACTGGCATCAAAGAAATAAAATGATAACTATCCACTCATCTTACATTGGTGATACCAGTTAAATCTGAGTTCTTGCCAGAACTAAATGACCTTGGTTACAATATGCATGGATATATTCCTAAAAGATTATATACTTAAATCTAAATTTTTGCTAGACTAAATTATTAAAAATACATTAAGGAAATGGTTCCCCTCCTCCCCCCACCCAAAATAGGTAGCATGATAAATTTGTATGTTGCAAGTTTAGTTCTATTAATAGGCTATGTCACAAGGAATGTGTTACTATAATAGCTAAAGTTTCAAGGTTTGTGAATTATTCACCTAGAGAAAACCTTCTTGTTTTTTATTGTATCAAAAGTCAAAGTCTTGAGTATATGCAAGATCGTCCCTATAATACTATCTTTTTATATGATCTGCATTTGATTATGCTTTCTTGAGTGAGAAAGAACAAGGGGTAAATTTTTAGCCATTATACTGAGAATGTCCCAGAGGCAAGTCTGTGCCTACCTCTGTCATAGCATTCCGTCATTCTACAACTGTAATTCTTTTGGACCTGTCTATGTGTCTCACTGAGCTCCTTGAGGGCAGCAAGTGTCATAGCACATAGAATGAACTCAGTGAATATCTGTTCAATTAATAACTTGGGTTTCTACAAAAGCAAAAATAGGAATTCAATTAACTTTAAAAATTCTTTATACTGCATGTATCAGATGTGCATAAATTATGAAATTTTGATCTGAGAAGTCTTCCTGTTGATTAGACTCTCTCTCTTTTTTTTTTAAAGCCAAGTATATTTGTACTTGTTTTTAAGAAATTCCAAACTCTTTATTAATATAAATTAACTTAATTCAAGCAACTTTGTTGAGTTCCCACTCTGTAAAAGTTTCCATGCTTTGCACTAAGAAAACATGATAAATTAGACACTTTCTATCCTCAAACTTTAGACATGCATTTAAATAATTACAGTATGAGGAGAGTAAAGATGTATGTATAAAATACATATGTAACATAGAAGAGGGAGGGTCACATCTGCTGATAGAAGTCCAGAAGCCTTAGAGTAGCATGTGATTAACGAGTGAATGGTGGGGAAAGAGGAGGAGGGTATCACCCTCTATAGCTGGAACAGTAGGTACACAAGAACAGAGACATGGAACATCAGAGATGGAGACAGTGTTTAAGGGGGGATGTGTTCATGTGTGTGGTTAGAGAGGCAGCCAGGTGTATATTATGTAGGGCTTGTACAACATTCTAAGGAGCAAGTACTCAACTCTACAGTGAAGAGTTTTAGCATGAAAGGGATACTCATATTTGTTTTAGGAAAGCCGCATTTGTGACAAGAGAAGCATCTGAGAAGAAAAGGAAGTTTAAAAAATTGCTGGACAATATCATATGAAATGCAGAGAGGGAGATGAATGTACTCAGAGAGGTATAACAGGCAAATCAGCAGAACCTGGAAGAAAGCATATGTGGGATAGTGGAGAGCATTCCACTAGTGTATCAGCATGCAATAACATTTCTGAAGTTCTCTAAACAATTTCTGCACCTCAGCTTCCCAACAGAATCACCTGGGGTGCTGTCCAGAACCCCAATGCCAAGACCCCTAAAATCAGAATCTCTGGAGGTAGAAGTCCATGACTGTGTGGTTTCAAGGTGCAGTCAAGGCTGAGAACCACTGGTCTAGACAGAGATTCTTCCCGCAAGTTATTGGTGGTGGGGAGGGAATGAGAGCTTAAATGAGCCATCGAAAGTCATAGAAAATTGGAAATAGAATCTAAGTCTCTTGATTTCCAGCCCAGGGGCCTAACCACGAAACTGAATTATAGCCAAAGAGTATCAACAGATCACTGACCAGCACTGACAAGTCAGGTTGATTGCACTCATTCATTCACACTTCCACACGGCCAAAGCTAGCAGAAGCTGACCATATTAGAAACAGCTAAGAAACAGAAAATGTTTTTACCTCCTGACACTCAAGATGATGACAAACTAAATAGGAAGACATAATGCCTCTCAATGTAATGCCAGAGAACACATAATACAAGATATGATGAATGGCAGAAGCACTTACTGAAAGAGGCATAGGAATTCAGAGAAGTAAGAGTTAACTCTGGAAAAAGATAACTTGAAGGAGGAAACAAGAATCATCAAGATGTAAACTTGAAATTATGAATATTTTAAAAGGCAATGAATGGCATTTCACGAACTTTCAGTAATAATCCAATTAATTCTGACAGGTATTCACATAAGTCATTGAAGATGGGTTTTACCAGGCTAGATTTTGTAGATTCAGAGGAGTTTAGAGCTCTTTCAGAATTTTTAATTACAAATCAAAATGGAGATGCAGACATTTTATTCATGGAAAAATTTAGGGAAAATACAATTAACAGTGGGGCAAGATGATTTATTATTAATAAGCTCATGTAGCTCTGAAGAACACTCTTTCAAAGTTTCTTCAGAGACTAGACTATTTTTAACTGGCACAGTAATAATATTTATTGTGTCCACACATAAATACTATAAACTACAAATTCAGTTAATATCCAAGAGTTTATATAGAGAATAAGAAAAAAACAATTTTCCATAATACAATCATTAGTCATCCCATAGTGATCATTTCTTCATCTTCCCTTCCTTTGCCCATCCATAGAACTTGTATTTCACCTCTACTATGACATTGTCAGAGTTCAGGTTCAAGTTTTAAATATCTAGACACAAGTCACTGCGCTGCACACTCCCAGGGTGTTCCCAGGGGCTATGGGGAGTGACTAAGAGAATGGACTATGGACTCAGACTACCCGACTTCAAATTCAGCTCTTGTCATTTACCAGAGGGACACTCTTGAGTAAGCTACCCAAAGTCAGTATGTCTCAGTTTCTTTACCTCTAAAATTAGAATAGTATTATTAGCAGCAGTATCTCAAAAGATGGTGCTACCAGCTAATATCCTGGTGCCTTGAACACTGGACATACTCAATAGATATTGGTTATTGTGATATTGTGATTTATGATAAGAAATGTATATTTGAGTTTTGTTCCTGTCCTGGCCCAGAGTTCCTAAAACCCTTGAAGTTTCCCCTTGAAGAGGGAAATTAAAGTGTCTTTTGTTGTGCTAATGAGGTGACTTAGGACAGCAACTAAGGACAGGCTGGTTGCCAGTGAAGCTAACTGTGTGATTAGAGGGTAAGAACTTTCTGTTCTATCCTTGACCTCAGGAGTTGATGATGAACAGGGAAGATTGGCGTGCTGCAGTCCATGGGGTCGCAAAGAGTCAGACATGACTGAGCAACTGAAGACTGAATTGAAAGTAATCTCTTCACTAAGATCAACGTCTTCAAGCGAAATAAACCCAAAGGTTGTAGAAAATGCTTAGTGCACAACCCCAGGAGGAATAAAAATGTATGTCAACCACTGATTTATTAAGTAATTTCTGCAAAAGCTGCACCTAGGAGACATCACAGGGGTTGAGTTATTGGAGGAGAGACTCCCAGGCCAAATAAGGCACTGTGAATGCTCTTGAATTTACAACTTGCTGAAAGAAAGAAGGCGGAGGGCGGCGGGGGCAGCGGGGGAGTGTTGGGAGAAGAAACGACCATTCCATTTGGGTGGTTTGATAAATCGTGATTTGTGGAGAGTGCTCATTTCAAATCCCTTGCATTTTATTTTGTGAGTTTATGCATTTATCCACATGTTCTGCTAAGGAAACTGAAGAAAGCTACATGAGTTCTGTCTCTTGGCCTCTGGGAGGCAGAATGGACAAGTGAACTTTACACCGAGTGACTTTTCCTCCTGGAGACTGCTGTCACTCGATGCCATGATCTATACCCCAAATCTTTGAAAAATGATGATGAATTATTCCACATGACAATTTCCATATAATTTCACTGCAAAGGCTTTTAAAGCTGAAAGGAGCCTTAAGAGATCATCTTGAGACAACTTCCTGGTTTTATAGATAAGGAAAAGGAGCCTCAGAAAAGCATCAACCCTTGGATAGGAACATACAGCCAGGCCCTGGTAAAGTCAAGACTGGATTCCAGGGTCTCAGACAAAGAACAGCATCCTTTCGCCTGCTTGAGCTAATGTCTTCTTAAACTAGGTAGGAGTATGCTATAAAATACTGTACTTGCTTGAGAATCTAATTTATTACTTGAAAACTATTTAGGACATTGGGAAGACAACAAAGCAGTGATGTGCTAGGCATTGCTGCTTATAATAAAGGTATGGGCAGAAAGCCTAAAATGGCAGGCTGCTTATAGACAGGCAGAGAACAATATGATTAAATGGTTTGACAAAGAATAAAAAATGTTCATTCTCAACTAGGTAACACTGAGCATTCTAGAATGAACCCGTGGCGGGGTTGCAGGGGTAGGGTGTCATTTTAAAAAAGCGATTTGCAAAGATTTCAAACATGTTTGGTCTCATCTAAAATGTTTACAACCTGGCAACCCACTCCAGCACTCTTGCCTGGGGAGTCTCATGAACAGAGCGGCCTGGCAGGCTCGGTCCACAGGGTCGCAAAGAGTCTGACACAACTGAAATGACTTAGCACACACACATAATTTTAGCTTACACATCTCTCAATGTTTGATATTCAGTTTAGTTTCAGTTTTCAAATAAGATAAGTAATGCTGCATTGAATTTATTTGTAGCTAAGTCTTAGAACAAATTCATGATTTATCCTATCCTTTAGGATAAATTTTAGAACTCCTAGTTTAAGAATATGCTAATTCTTAAACTGCTTTGTGGACAGGTGATACTGTACCCTTCTGCCAAAGCTGCTATTATCATTTTGTATAGTAGCTTCCCTGGTGGGCTTCCCTGGTGGCTCAGACAGTAAAGTGGCTGCCTGTAATGCAGGAGACCTGGGTTCAATCCCTGGGTTAGGAAGATCCCCTGAAGAAGGAAATGGCTACCCACTCCAGTACTCTTGTCCAGAAAAGTCCATGGACAGAGGAGCCTGATAGGCTACAGTCCATGGAGTTGCAAAGAGTCGGACACAACTGAGCAACTTTACTCACTCATAGTCTTTGGTAATTTGACATCAAGAACTCAGAGAAGAGCACTGTTGTATCACATGTGCTCTTGTTAAATGGGAACGTTTAGTGAGAAATTGTTTCTCAAAATGAGCATCCGTTTGTAACAAGGATGTGCTATGTATTTAGATATAAAGGTAGATATGAAGTAGCCCCTGCCCTCAAGAAACTTAAATCAAGAGAAGGCAACTTAAAAGCACCAAGCATCCAAAAAATGAAGAAATGGCATTTAAGGAGAAGCTGCTTTAAAGAGAGTGGAGATTGTATAAAATGTGTGGTGAGCAAGTTTGAGGCAATCAGTCACAGGAGCAAGTTTATTCAAATGAATGCCTTGGACTGCTGAAACTCATTCTGACTTGGCTCTGCAGAGCAGGCTGGCAGTGAGGCTGGCTAAATTTGTAACTAACGGTCTGTGCCTACATACAGGAACAATGGAACGGTAATTTTCCTTTTTTAATGGCCAGCTACCAGTATCCTTTATGTGAAATGATAACAACGGACTCTCTTCCAGCGACATCTTTGAAAAGCTCTCCTCCATGGAGGCCACCAACCCACCATTACACAAGAGTACCTCATTTCTGTCATGCTGGGTCATCATGTTCCCTGCAGGTGTGTGGCTCATCACAATTCTTTATACTTGTGCTCATGGTGGGTTTTTTTTGTTTGGTTGGTTTTCTAAACAAGATTAAAAATGCACATGTAGCTCATATCATCAATCCCCAATATTGCTTAACTGAACTGTGTGTGTTTACACAGCTGCTGACTCCTGGGATACCCTCTTGGGAAGGAGACAAATGTACCATTTTGTGGATCAGTGAAAAGTACAAAGATTGAATTTCTTTAAAAAAAAAAAAAAAAAGTAAGGGTTCTCTATCCAACAATCTTGCCAGCAGAGGCAGTGGCTGTGCACACACTAACCAGTGGCATCTCTGTTTCAGTCATCCTTTTGAAAGTAACAACAGTTTTTAGAACATAAAAAGTATTTATTTCTTCTTTAAAGAAAACTGAAGTTTTACAAGAATGCCCCCATTGTTTGATTGGTTGTTTTAGTTTATAAATAGCAAAATCTGGAAATACTCTGCTTTGTTGTGGATCCTCCCAACTGGAAGTTGTAGCATTTCCCCTACCCTAGGGGAATTGCCTGTTCTACACAGCTGTGCTGATCCCCACCCACTTCCTGCCTGAGTCCTCTTGGAGATGCTTCAGGATTTCACCCCCACTTCCTCTGCCTCTCTCTAAGGAGCTCATTAACCATAGCTCACTTCCTTTCCACTGACTGACCCCATACTAATCCTTTGAGGCAGATAAAGATGAGGAAGCTGTATCAGCAAGAATCAGTGACTTGTCCAGAGTCTCCATCTTTTCTGAAGGGCCACATGTCATTCTGCAGAGAAGGAAATGGCAATGCACTCCAGTATTCTTGCCTGGAAAATCCCATGGACGGAGAAGCCTGGCAGGCTACCATCCATGTGGTCACAAAGAGTCAGACATGACTGAGCAATGAACACACACACACACACACACACACACACACACACATTTCATTCTGTATCCTTTTTATGTGGAGAAGAGTTTAAAGTCTAATAGGAGAGTGTCTATTCATATAACCAACTATCATAGACTGAGTAGCTTATAAACAATAGAAATTTACTTCTCATAGTTCTGGAGGCTGGGAGGTCCAAGATAAAGCCCCAGCAGATTTGGTGTCTGGTGAGAGCTTAATTCTTTGTTCTCAGATGGCCATCTTCTCACTGTGTTCTCACAGGAGGCAAAGGAACCCTGTGGGGTCTCTTTTTGCTTTTTATGTGTTTTTCTTTATCTATTTTTAAACTTTATGAGGTCTGTTTTATGAGGGCACTAATCCCATTCATGAGGATTCCACCCTCATGACCTAATCAGTTCCCAAAGTCCCCATCTCCAAATACTATCACAGTAGGGGTTATGTTTCAACACATGAATTTGGGGATGGGGAGACACAAACATTCAGTCTACAGCAGACAGATTAATTAAACAAGTATTTACTAGTAAAACGATTGATTCTATTTTGGTTAAGTACTAAAATGGTGACTTCAGTGTGCCATAAAAGCAAGCACTGCAACTCAACCTTTTGTGGGGCCTAAGAAAGGCTTCTATACAGAAGGGACATATAAGCTGACACTGGACGAATCTGAAGAAGTTACCCAAAAGAGAGAGAGAAAATGAGTATTCCAGGCAGGGGAGCAGCGTGTAACAAGGGCCCTGAGGCAGGTTGGAGTTTAGTATATTGGAGAAATTCAAAGAAGATCCAGTATGACTGGAAACAAAAAGTGAACAGTGTAGGGCAAGAAAGCAGGTTGGTGAAGGTGGGAACTGGCATGTAAAGCCAACACAAACCCACAGGGAGATTTCAAAGATGAGTGGCATGATCAAATATGCCTTTTAAAATTATCACTTTTTGCAAAACTGAAAGCAGAGTGATGAAGTCGGGGGATACTGGAGTAATCAAGATACTATGGTAACGTGGACTAGGGAAATGAGGAAAGTAGGTTAATAGTAAAATAACTAGGAGATAAAGTAAATTGTTTTGGTGCCCAGACATGGGACAGTAGGGGAGAAGGAGGTATCAAGAATGGTTTCTATCTGTTATGATTAAATTGTGTTCCACCCCCCAAATCAATATGCTGAATTTCTAATCCACAGAACCACAAAATGTGATATTATCTGGAATAGGGTTGCAGATAATTAGCTTAAACTACAATGAGATTTTACTGAAATAGAGTAGGCCCTTAATCCAATATGACTTATATCCTTATAAAGGGAAAATCTGAACACAGATATGCACAGAAGGAGAATGCCATGTGAATATTAAGGCAGAGATTGAAGCAACACATCTATAACCCAAAGAATGCCAAAAGATTGTCAACAAACCTACTTCTCATTAAGTAACAAGCCTGAAACAGATTCTCACAGCCCTCAGANACACACACACACACACACACACACACACATTTCATTCTGTATCCTTTTTATGTGGAGAAGAGTTTAAAGTCTAATAGGAGAGTGTCTATTCATATAACCAACTATCATAGACTGAGTAGCTTATAAACAATAGAAATTTACTTCTCATAGTTCTGGAGGCTGGGAGGTCCAAGATAAAGCCCCAGCAGATTTGGTGTCTGGTGAGAGCTTAATTCTTTGTTCTCAGATGGCCATCTTCTCACTGTGTTCTCACAGGAGGCAAAGGAACCCTGTGGGGTCTCTTTTTGCTTTTTATGTGTTTTTCTTTATCTATTTTTAAACTTTATGAGGTCTGTTTTATGAGGGCACTAATCCCATTCATGAGGATTCCACCCTCATGACCTAATCAGTTCCCAAAGTCCCCATCTCCAAATACTATCACAGTAGGGGTTATGTTTCAACACATGAATTTGGGGATGGGGAGACACAAACATTCAGTCTACAGCAGACAGATTAATTAAACAAGTATTTACTAGTAAAACGATTGATTCTATTTTGGTTAAGTACTAAAATGGTGACTTCAGTGTGCCATAAAAGCAAGCACTGCAACTCAACCTTTTGTGGGGCCTAAGAAAGGCTTCTATACAGAAGGGACATATAAGCTGACACTGGACGAATCTGAAGAAGTTACCCAAAAGAGAGAGAGAAAATGAGTATTCCAGGCAGGGGAGCAGCGTGTAACAAGGGCCCTGAGGCAGGTTGGAGTTTAGTATATTGGAGAAATTCAAAGAAGATCCAGTATGACTGGAAACAAAAAGTGAACAGTGTAGGGCAAGAAAGCAGGTTGGTGAAGGTGGGAACTGGCATGTAAAGCCAACACAAACCCACAGGGAGATTTCAAAGATGAGTGGCATGATCAAATATGCCTTTTAAAATTATCACTTTTTGCAAAACTGAAAGCAGAGTGATGAAGTCGGGGGATACTGGAGTAATCAAGATACTATGGTAACGTGGACTAGGGAAATGAGGAAAGTAGGTTAATAGTAAAATAACTAGGAGATAAAGTAAATTGTTTTGGTGCCCAGACATGGGACAGTAGGGGAGAAGGAGGTATCAAGAATGGTTTCTATCTGTTATGATTAAATTGTGTTCCACCCCCCAAATCAATATGCTGAATTTCTAATCCACAGAACCACAAAATGTGATATTATCTGGAATAGGGTTGCAGATAATTAGCTTAAACTACAATGAGATTTTACTGAAATAGAGTAGGCCCTTAATCCAATATGACTTATATCCTTATAAAGGGAAAATCTGAACACAGATATGCACAGAAGGAGAATGCCATGTGAATATTAAGGCAGAGATTGAAGCAACACATCTATAACCCAAAGAATGCCAAAAGATTGTCAACAAACCTACTTCTCATTAAGTAACAAGCCTGAAACAGATTCTCACAGCCCTCAGAAGGTAGGACCCTGTCGGCTCCTTGATCTTAGAATTTTAGCCCCCCAGAATGGAGAGATAACAGGTTTTTACTGTTTAAGCCACTCAGTTTGTGATATGTTGTTATGACAGCCCGAGCAAACCAATGCACTATCACTGTCCCAAATCTGATGGATAGTGGGATCCATCCTGAAGGCGGTGGGCATGAAGATGCCTTTCTTCACTCCTTCACTCTCTAAAATTTATCCCTATCAAAGACCTTTAGAAAGCAGACTGAGGATTCAAGACTTGGAGTAAAAAATAATTCATCTATCCATTCATCTAGAAATATTCATTCAACCAGTATTTCTTTGGAACTTACAGTTTCAAGTACTAAATGAAACTTAAAGTATTATCCACATGGATTGAAAGGAAGCACTTGTTTGGGGGTGGTCAGGGAAATTATAGCCAAAATCTTGGATTCACTTGGAAAATGAGAAAATTTGGCCGATTTTCAAAAAAGCATTCTTAATAATAAATGCTATTATTTTATAAAGTGCTTCCCAGAGGAAGCATAATAATCCCATAGTTTGAGTCATAGGAAAGTTTGGTGGGCATGACACTCAATAACAGAATTTGGGGAAAAAAATCTTATAAAGGCAAGAAGGCAGGATTACTTCATTGTTTCCATCTTCATTTTCTATAAAGGCTCCTTGTGGAGACTTCATGACATGGGTGGCCAAATAATCACTGAATGATACAGTGGAAAATGAATCAAAATGTGATAACGTTCTTTTCACTCCCATTTCTGACTTTTATTTGCAAGCTGTATTCATTGGGCTTCTTTCTCCTTAACACTTTCAGTTAATACCCTCCCTTTTCTCAATATTTTCCATTACTGTCTTTGTACTTAAATTTCAGGAATGTTAAGTTTTGGAAGCTACAGACAGTCTAGGCACACACATCTTTGTTGTAGCTATGAAAGCAGCCTTCCTTCCAGATGCAAACTGTCAAGAGAATTGTCCAGTTCCCACACCTTTCATGGGATTTTAGAAAGTATTATTTCACATTGTTAACAGATTAGCAACAAGATAATCCTCATGTATTTTCTTTGAAGTGCTTATATGTTGTGTTTAAAGAACTAAGTTTTAGCTTCCTGGCAACTCTTAAATTCCTTCATAATCTATGTCTGCATTTCTAGGTATCTTACCTGGAGTGGCAGGAGGTGGGGGGCAATTCAAGGTTATCAATTATCCCAAAAACAGAAACTAAGAAAGCTTTGACAAGGTTGTGTCATTTCCGTCAAACTGGCTTATCACCAAATACTCACTGATGTCTGAGCAAGTAAAAACGGCCTAGCCTGCTCCTCAGGCAGTATGGAGTCTGGTCCCCAGTAGAGGGAACCAGATCTTCATAGAGAATAAGGATGGCTGTGTTTCCCCACATACATGACAGAGGCTCATAAGACACATGACTCAGGTATGATACTTCCAGAAAGGTCACATCCCATAATTTTCGGATGAAATGGTCATTTTTGCCCACAGTGCCACCAGGGCTTGGTTTAAGGGTCTCAGATAGGGTAGGACAGTGTGAAGAACAGTTTAGTCAAGTGGTCATTTCTCAGATAAACTGTTTTTCAGGGAAGACTTCCACAATTCAATGACCTTTCCATGAAATTCCAACTCTTTTCTTCCTGAGAAGTTGCAGTCAAATTTCTAGCAAAGAATATCATTTCTGATCTTTCTCTGCCCCTAGTACAGTGCTCCACTGGATGGAGAATATGAAGGAGGCCATAGGAAGCACAGTCCTTAGCAAGAAAAATGAACAAGAAAAGAGAAAGTTTTGAACACACAAGCTTTATGTGACTATAGGAGGGAGGTCATGGGGGAGAAGGTCTCTCCAGAGAACCCAACAAGCAGATCAGAAAGAAAGAATCGGAATTTGGAATCTGCCATATTCAGAAAGCATTCAAACCAGATGACCATGATGTCAGCCAAGCTAGACCATTCTATGCCTCAGCTGCCGTAGCTCTAGCTCTGCTAACTCTGGAGAGGTGCAAAAAGAAGAGAGGGAAGAAGTGGCCTAGAACAACATGAGCTGGAAAGGGAGCAATATTTTACATTTGAAGAGAGTTTACAATTTTATGATTATTACACTGGACTGACCTGGACTGGAAGTATGACAATTTCCTAAAATTTCATCAAGGGGTAGGTAAAGAACTACTCAACACAGAAAGATTAAAAGAGAATAGCAGTAGGGAATAAGATTGGCCTATATCCTCTTAAATCAAGCTTGTTCAAAAAAATAGTTATATGTTACATGTGTCATTAATTATTGACTTAGGTATTGAGATCACTATTATAATCATGATGAGATCATCTCTCAATTTTCTCTTTGTCTATTTAAATAATATCCATTCTTTTAACTTAATGTTTAGTCATCTTTGAGTATCTCCAGAAAAACATCTTTCTCTGCTTTTATCAAGATCCCAGATAATGCCATACATTTTAGCTGTAGTTTTAAAATATGTAATCTAAGAGAGGCCAAACAAAATGACCTCTACAGTTATTTCCAGTTCAATAGCTATAAAATGAATTGTAGTTTTCTTCAGAATCTCTTTGCCTTAGTTACCAGGTTAGCTATCCAACTGGGTTTGAATCTGATAACCCACTAATTGCTCTCTGCTGCTGCTACTGCTGCTAAGTCGCTTCAGTCGTGTCCGACTCTGTGCAACCCCATAGACAGCAGCCCACCAGGCTCCCCCGTCCCTGAGATTCTCCAGGCAAGAACACTGGAGTGGGTGGCCATTGCCTTCTCCAATACATGAAAGGAAAAGGGAAAGTGAAGTCACTCAGTTGCATCCAACTCTTAGCAACCCCATGGACTGCGGCCCGTCCACCTTTACACCTCTACCTTTACACTGGGTTCCATGTAAAGGCAAGTCAGGAAATAATCTCCACACTTGATCTCCCATGGTCATCTGCAATCACCTCCTCCTTCCTTCACCTTTCACCATGCTTTCTCAACACGTTCCTCAAATCTGCCGAGAAGTGCATCTCTCACTTTGAAACCTCTGTTCACCTCCATCTCACTTCAGCTCCAAAACGAAAAGCCTCTTTCAGAGAAGATATCAGTGCAGTTTAGACAGAAACTCTCACATTGCTGGACATCTAAGAAGAATAAACTCTGAGGAAAAGAACACTGACATAAATGCAAAGCTCAATTTATACATCATAGAAATTTTTGATAGATGTAAACCTGACATGCAAATAGAATTTTTATGACCTATTGCTACATTTAAGGTGCTTTTTAATAGAATATACAATTTAGAAATATAAAAGTGCATTTTAATTGCCCACAAATGAGTTTTTAAAGTACTTAGCAGTGTCAAGAACATTAAACGCAAGTGATTAGATAAATTATCCTGCTAAAACTAATACTTAATTTAAATGGCAATAACTATATGAAGAGTAACTATGTAGTATTAAGACAAATTTCCACAAACTGTGCTAATTAAAGAAATTAGATTCAAGGTTACATCTTTTATTAGCACATTGTCACCTTTTATATTTAACAGCATCATTATGGATGTGCAGAATCCTGCAACTGTGTATATAGAAAAGATTCGGGATCACCAACCAGCTCTGTGACCTTTTCACACATGTCATCATCCATTCTTGTATAAGGCATGGCCATTTCACAGTTCTCCTGACTTTACCTGTGTCTTTTCTGGTTTCTTCATTGTCTGACCAGCACTCTGGGTCTGTCTGCCTCTTTTTTACCTGATCAAAGAAGGAGCTCATGATTACAGTTTAGAGGGCCTCTAACAACATTTTTATTTGGCTCCTGTTCCATGTCATATCACCAAACTGTCTCACTACAAATCACTGTCTCATACATAAAATTCAGAGTAAACCCATGGAATTGCAAGATTATGAGCCTCTGGTCCATCCTGGCCGTTGGCTGTTAATAACAGCTCTTAAGTGATGTTGTGGAACCTGCCCAAGACCATTAGAATAACCCTAATATCTAATAAATTATGTTGTGCTATGAGGCACGATTGGGACAGTCTTTGAGGCATTTTAGTAAATGCCTCAGAAGATTACAGGGAGCCACAAAAATGTCTGACAGGGTGGTATACCCTAGTCCAGGATCTCTGAAAAGCTCCTCTGAGGAAAAGACTTCTAATTTGAGACCTAGGTAGTAAATAAGTTATCTAGGATGGAGAAAGAGACCATTCTCAGCTTATAAGGCAAGAAGGATCATGGAATGTTTGAGGATCCACTAGATTAGTAGGGTGAAAGAGAGAGGGGTGTGAAATGAAAGTATCTCCTGCCGTATCAAAGATATGATATATGATATAAATTATCAAGATTTGCCATATCAAGATATATGATATAAATAAGAAATGTCACAGCCCTCTGTGAATTCTGGCCTCCAAATGTGAACAAGGGCTCCCAAAATGTGATCCAGCGGATGCTGCCACTACCTGTGGTGACTGCTGAGGAGCTAGAGGAGTGCAAGAAGCAGCCATCTCTAGGACAACAAGGAAACAGGATTGGCCCCAGACAGCGGAGGTGCCTATGAAAGGGAATGAATTCAGTGAGCTCAGAGGCTTGCATGTTCCAATACAGAGAATGCTGAATTCCTTAACTTGATACCTGATCTTTGATGTTCAGACCGCCTGCTCCCTTTGTTGCAAGCTTGTATACAGCCTGACTCCCCTCCTGCCTCCTTGGAGCAGTGTTCTCAGAGGTACTGAGATGCTGTCTCCCTATACAAATAATAACATTTTATTATTAAAATAAATAAATTTTATTTATTCCCACCAAATAAAATAACTCTACTTTCAGGTTGTGACTTTATTTTTTAGTCGACAGGGGAAGAGGGTTGAGTGAAAGCAAGAGAGTTTCAGATGCTAGAGAGTGACAATTAGAAGCAAGCATGGATGTGGAGTGTTTAGAAGCCATTATAATAAATGAGGACAGAGCCAATGTTGGTTTGGACTAGGATGGTGAAAGAAGAAATGAGGAGAGGTGAACATTTAGAAGGCACACTCAACACTGATGGTCAACTGCCTGCATAGAGCAGGTGAAGAAGAGAAGGATGTTTCCAACTTACACTTTTGGATAGATGGCAGTGTCATTCACTGAACTAGTGATCATTAAGGAAAAATTGAGTTTCTGGGAGTGGAAGATAGAAATGAGGCTTGCGCTTATTGAGGCTTAAGTACCTAGTAAATATCCAAGTATCACTGTTGACTAAACCATTGACCTGAAGCTCAGAAGAAAGACCTGGACTGGGAATATAAATATGGTGGTAATTAAAGAGGTTATATGAAGCTATCAGAGTAAGAAGAGCACATTAAAAGAAATCAGATCTTAAAAAATAGGGTCTCTGACCAAGCCTTAGGGAATGCCAGTATTTAAAAGTGGGGTAGAAATAACATGTCAGAGGAGCTAGAGCTACAGGAGAATGACTAGCAGGGTACTGTATCCCATGAGCCAAGAGGATAAAAAGTATTAGAGAGGAAATCACCATGAGAATAAAATATAATGAGAGGTCAAATGAAATGAGGACTAAAAATATCTTGTGATTTAGGGATGGCAGGACAGGAAGGAGGAATCTCTAATGATCTTCCCAAGAGCCATTCAGAGAGTGAATAGTATGAATTGTATAATAGCATGAGTCTTTAAAAGGTAAGGAAGCTCAGAGGGTAGACAACTCTTCAGAGTGGTTGTGGCCAAATGTCAAGTTTTATCCAAGACAGTTCACATTTGGGCTCTTGTCCTGGAGAAATTATCAATAGTTCCCTCCCTTACTCTCAAACCTGTCCTGTTTTGAATGATAGGTTATATATCACTCTATCTGAAGAGCAGGGTGAAAGTTAGCAGATAAATTGGCATAAAGCAATTCTTAACTCTTGGGTCCAAGAGGGTGGCAGCACAGAGCTGTGAGTGAACCCACATTTGAAGGAGTAGTAGTATAATTTTAGTTCTACCATGTATTGGCTGAGGGACCTTGGACAAGTTTATTTAAGTTCTCTGAGATTAACAGGATTTACATTTCAGCACAGAGTGAGGATTTTGTGCAAAGTGCTAACATATAGTGCTCAACAAATACAGGTTCTCTTAGTTCCTATGATTTCTCCTTTCTACTTCATTTCCTTCTTGATATTTTCTTTTTCTTCTTCTCCATAAGTTCAGTTCAGTTCAGTTCAGTTGCTCAGTCGTGTCCAACTCTTTGTGACCCCATGAATTGCGGCACACCAGGCCTACCTGTTCATCACCATCTCTCGGAGTTCACTCAGACTCGCGTCCATCAAGTCCGTGATGCCATCCAGCCATCTCATCCTCGGTCGTCCCCTTCTCCTCCTGCCCCCAATCCCTCCTGCCATCAGAGTCTTTTCCAATGAGTCAACTCTTCGCATGAGGTGGCCAANGGGGTATCTCTTTACGGCTGCTCCAGCAAATCACAGCCACTGCTCCTTACCTTGGATGAGGGGTATCTCCCTACGCCACGTTCCTGACCTTCAATGTGGGATAGCTCCTCTATGCGCAGCCGCTGCTCTTCGGGTTGCTCCTCCTGGCCGCAGGCCCTGGCCTCGGGCGTAGGTGGCTCCTCCCAGCTGCTGCTCCTGGCCTGGGGGCTCGGGGTGGCTCCTCAGGGTCTCCGCCCCTGGCCTCGGGGCGAGGTGGCTCCTCCTAGCTGCTGCCCCTGGCCTCAGGCTCGGGGTGGCTCCTCAGGGTCACCACCCTTGGCCTCGAGTGCGAGGTGGCTTCTTCCAGCCACCCCTGACCTCGCATGCGGGGTGTCTCCCCCCAGCCGCCCCTGACCTCGGACACGGGGTGTCTCCTCCCGGCCGCCCCTGACCTCGGACACGGGGTGTCTCCTCCCGGCCTCCTCTGGCCTCGAACGTGGGGTAGCTCCACCCAGCCGCCACCCTGTCTTCGGACACGGGGTGTCTCCTCCCGGCCACCCCTGACCTCGGACTCGGGGTGTCTCTTCCCGGCCGCCCCTGACCTCGGACGCAGGGTGTCTCCCCCCGGCCGCCCCTGATCTAGGATGCGGGGTGTCTCCCCCTGGCTGCCCCTGATCTTGGATGTGGGGTGTCTCCCCCCGGCCTCCCCTGACCTCGGACGCGGGGTGGCTCCTCCTGGCCTCCACTGACCTCGGACGTGGGGTAGGTCCTCTCGGCCTCGCTAAGTGCTCCGGCCCAGCTCTCGCCATCTGCTGGTGCTTAGTGTGCTGGCCCGACTCTCGCTGTACTAATACCCTATAGTAACTCAAACACTTTGTGAAAGAGGACATTCTTATTTTTATATTTAAAATGAAGTCTTGTTTTGGTGTAATAGGTGTCACGCCTCTTGTCCCATTACCCTAACTGGGCAAATGTATTGATACCCAGCTCATTCATGTCAGTATGTTTCAACTGTTACTTACACAATGTCACTTGCATCTCACTCTAGCAATGCTGAGAGATGCCGAACAAGTATATGGTGTGATTCTTTTCTCAAGAATGGTGTTTTTCAAGGAGAAAGACCACATACTATGCATAATATTTCTGCTGCCACTATTGCTGCTACTTCTGCTAGTGGTCACACGTATTAAGTGCTTTGGATGCACTGTGCTAGGCAGCTGGCGTATCCTATCACATTAAATCCTTACCTTGTGCAAGGTACTATCATAGTTGTTCCATTTTACAAGTGAGGAAAACTGAAGTTTAAAGAGGTTAAGCAAATGGCTCAGAAGTGCCCAAACTGGTGTCTAAATCCTGATCCACCTGACGCTATAGCCCATGATCTTTTCATTTCTCAATGGAACACAAATTGAATAAAATACTGAGCAGAAAATGAGTGCTATGAGTGCTCAGGACAGAAAAAGGGCACCAACTGCAAACCAACAGCACTGGTGAAGGCTATGTAAAGAGCTGGAACTCGAATGGCCTGGAATGATAATTTATGCACATGCTTCTCTAAAATAAGCAATGCCCTTTACAACTAGTTAAGCTGGAAATGTTTCCCAAGGGATTGGATGTATAGATTTCCAAGATCTTTTATCTCCTCAGCCTTGACTATTTAAAGTAAATTTTCATTTAAATGCTTGTGAAGTCAAATTGGACAGAATCAGCTCTGCTCTATTCCAATAGCTCCAAGCTTCCCTGACATTAACTCTCAGCTTTATAAGCATGAATAGGTGCTCAGGGTTCAAAATCACAGAGTTCATTGTAGTTTACCAGTAGCACATTATTTGTTTTCAGTTCCTGCCTCTAGCACTGAAATGGTACAGCCTTCAGATTGATTTAAAGTGGCCACTTAGAACCTGGCTGAATAATGCTTGACTTTCATCACGCTTGAAAGGGTACTTAAAGCACAGCCCCTGCAACTGTGTCATCTTCTGCAAATCAAGGTTGATTAATAACAAGACTGGCTCACTCTGGCATCGTGCCTTTATCTGTGTGAGACTGAAGCTATTCCTGGAAAATATTCAGCTTTCTTTTGCTGCAGTGTTGGGGTGTGTTGATAGCAGAGGCAGAAAGGAAGGTCAAAGTTAGCATTTGAGTTTGGACTGTGAGGAAGAAAGTGGGAGGACGGAGATCCACCCTGTAAAGTAGTATTAAGGTTCTGCGTGGTCCTGGCACAGGCTCACATCAGGAGTGGGGCTGCGACTGGGCTTTCTCTGTCCAGTCAAGCAGGCACCATTTTACAACAAGTCTTCTGGAAAATGGTGATATCATTGGTGGGTGTGGTTGCAGGCCCTTTTCCCGCCTTTCTTCTGAAAACAAGCAGACTATTCTTTTACACAAGAATTTTCAATGTGTACTCTGTGGAAGCTTGCCATGGATCTGTGGTCTGCTTCAACTGCAGAACTTAGGCTATGGGAATTTTTGTAAAAGATTTTTTCCCCCACAATTTACACTGAGAGTAAGCCTGGTCTATCAATATTTTCTCCTAACTTGTCCTTCATCATCTCCTGTAGTATCAATGCCTTCCTCAGAGCACTCCAGGAATGTAATTTAAAATGTCAAACCCTTGGAAAGAAGATGTTTGTGTTGCGCTCAGCATATGCAGCAGTAACCTGTACTACAGTGCCTTCAACTGAGTGTTTTTCTTCATTACTTTTATCATATTTTCAATGACGTAGTCATTTCTGTTGGTTTTAATATTTTTCTATCCTATAAACACCAATGACAAAACAGAGTATATTTTGCCAAGGTCACACTACACAGATCCAACTGTTATGGTTTCTGGTATGGGGTGTGGGTGATATATATGCCAACCACATTTATCACTCCCACTATCAGTGCAGGTTCAAGATTTTACTATTTTGTCAAGATTATGAAAAAAATATATTTAAATGTGAAATGTTTGCTATTTGCTTTCTCTCTATATATATATATTTATATTTATATTTATATATATTAATGCCTTTAGGTGTAGATAAAAGTAGATTGAAACTTTAGGGCCAAAACTAAAGAAGTTGATTTGTCTCTAGCAAACTTGCTAATGATCTTGATGTACTTCAAAGTTACTTGAGCATTCCAAAGAATGTTGTAGATATTAATTCTCTAGTCAAACTATAGAGAATTTAAGGCTTTGCCACAATCTCCTTGATTTGCATGGATTTTTTTTCAGAGTTCCAATCACTGGTTGACTCAAATATCTATATAATAGTCATTTAAGTCACCAGCTCACTACAGAATGAGTGTCATGTTCTCTATTAAAATAAGAAGTCAACAAGTTAACACCAAACTCTACTAAATGCACATTTGAACTACCGTAATTTAAATACGGGATTCCCAAATGTCTCAGTGGTAAGGAATCTACCTGCCAATGGAGGAGACTGGAGATTCACATTTGGTCCCTGGGTTAGGAAGATCCCTTGGAGGAGGAAATGGCAACCCACTACAATATTCTTGTCTGGGAAATTTTATGGACAGAGGAGCCTGGCAGGTTACAGTCTGCGGGGTTGCAAAGAGACAGCATGACTGAGCAAGCAATTTAAGTACAGGTCTATTTGTTTCTAGAATGAGAGATTTCAGACAATGGAAAACTATGTTCTTTCTAGTAAACTTAGTAAGAAAGTGGGTAAGGTGGTATTAAGAGTCTGCTATGTTCTAGAAACCGTTCGAGGTGCTTCTGCTGCCCCGCAACCCTGCAGGCAGATCACTGGGCCACAGAAGAATATTCTCAAGTCTTAAGATCAGTGGAATTCACCTTTCTAGGTTTTAGACTTGCTTTGGACTCTTTGCCCTTTTCTTGTTTACAATTTCTCCACTTTGGAGTGAGATTATCTAACCTGTGCCTGTCCTACCACTGTATTTTGGAAGTACATAGCTTGTCTGGTTTCACAGGTTCACAATTGGAAGACATTTCCATCCTGCCTAAGGATGAACAACACCTCAATTCTCATCTGTCTATGATTTAGATGCTGTTGAGATGAGACTTTGAACTTGGAATTGATGTTGGACTGGGTTAAGATTTTTAGGGCTCCTGGGATGGGTTGAATTTGCTTTGTATATGAAAAGACACAAATTTGGGGAGCTCAGAGGGTGAAATGTTATGGACTGAATTGTGCCTCCAAAAATTCATATGCTAAAGTCAAAATACAGTAGGATTGGTGTTGTTATAAGAAGAGACACCAGAGAGCTCTCTCTGTGAGTGCACACAGGCTAGGTGAGGGCACACGTGAGAAGGTGACTATCTGCACGCCAGAAGAGAGCCTCACAGGACGCCATTCCTGCTGGCACTTTGATCCTGGATTTACAGCCTCCAGAGTTGTGAAAACATTAATTTCTGTTAAGGTATTCAATCTGTGGTATTTTTTAATAGTAGTCCAAGCAGACTAACCCACCACCATTAGTAAACTTTAACAGTTTCTCTAAAATTGGTCCACCGTTCTAAAACACTATTATTAATAAATTGGTCTACTATTCTAAAAAAGTATTATTTTAAAAAGTATTATTCCATTATCAGCAAATAGTCACGTCTTGCCCCGAGTAGGAAGACACATAGCTGGCAGAGAAACTAAAAATTGTCTGTAATCTCCTTAGGACACAAATTAGACCTCTCTCAATATTTTCAATATATATTTGATAAAAATAAAACAGTTAATGGCCATGATAAAGACAACAAATGATATAATTCAACTAACAATTTTTTAAATTCTCTTTTGCTTTGGGATGCATTATAGATTTTTTACAAGGAGATTTCCTAACAATGCCAATTATTATTAAGTTTCAAAACAACAGAGATAATGAGAAAATCTAAGTTTTTAAGAGTACAAAGATCTATAATAATAATAATGAATAGATCAAATACAAAGAAGCAGGCATCACACTTACCAGAATCTAAAAGACAGAGAAACAATGCCTCTAAGACTCTGACAGAATTATTATTACCAACCATCAAAAGTCAGAGAAAAAATAAAAACATTTGCAGAAATTAAAAACTACTTCTTTTCCTATTAATGTTTCATTTGAATTAATTTAAAATGCACTTGAAGTTACTGAGCCATAGAACCTGGGGAGTGGAGAAATAAACCTGGCTTCTGCAGGTAATGGACAAGATGGAGAGTTTGTTTGTGGAGACTACATTTGGATTTTGTGAGGAGTATGAAGTAATTCTCTGCTAAGGAGGGAAGGCATTTGAATGAGATAAAATTTCAGTGGAAATCTAATGGAAGGGAAAGAAGGTTTGGAGCAAATATAAAGTCCTCATTCTGTTCTAGGTAGTTGCCCATTGGTGGGGAGTCACCCTGAGTGCAGGTTTGGGAAAAGGGGTAGAGGCTTTGTAGGGAAAACAACAGTGGTTAGAAAGAACAAGTCAAGAGGCTGTGATCAGCAGGCCAATGAAAAGCTCCTGGAGGTTTTTTAGAATATCTTTGCTTGAAGAAGAGCATTTTCATCATATTTGTCAACTGATACATGCTGAATGCCCACAAAGTTTACAATGAACACTTGAATATTACATGTTTTTAACCATAAATTTACCATTTTTATAAATCAGGTTGTAATTTAACTGGAGTATATAAAAACTTTTATCCAAACAATAGAAATATTGCCCAACCAAATATTATGCTTGTGTGATCTTTTCACCGGAAACAATATGGTCAATTAAGGGAGGTTGTTGTTGTTTTTCCTTCTTATTTGTAGTCTTCATCCAAAGTTACTATCTCAGCACAGTAAATTTGTACTCTGCAGACTATCAACAGTAACATATAAACTTAGAAAACAAAATCTTCCTTTTGCAACTAAAATTAGCATTGTTGAGCCTTCTGCAAGACTTTCTGGGGTAAGGTTTGCTGTGTGACAAGTCTCAGCAAGGCTCTGTAGTTTTCTGCTTTCTAATCCTGTAACTTTCCATCCTATAATCATGCGTAAGCTGTAAGGGCTACTCAATTTTCCAGATGACTTCAGGGACAAAGAATTCCTAATTTGTTATACTAATCTTGACATTTTGAATTGTAATTGAAAATAGTTTTCCTTAATTAACAATGTTGTTTTTGGTGAAAAAAATTAAACAAGAGTAGCATATTTAATGGAGCAGTATTTCTATTTTGGTGTCTTTTTCAGTATAGTCCTTCAGTTCATGGTGATATATATATAAATAGATAGATAGATATAAATTTTTCAGTTTATCCCATAGAGGATTCAAATATAAATAATACTCTACAACTTTACTTGGGAAATAAAGATTTTACCCATAATCGACCTATTTTACCCATGAGAGAACTGTTATGACAGAGGTTTCGTGAAAAGCCCTTTCCTCTGATTAATAGACAAATGCATTATTCAAAAGTTACCTCTCTGAATATAGGAGAATCTTTAGAAAGAGAATTGGTATTAAATGTCCATCTATAATTTTTCTTCTAAAAATACGCGAGGTATTATGCTTGCCTAAATAGGAAAAGGAGTATGTCAAGGCTGTATATTGTCACCCTGCTTATTTAACTTATATGCAGAATACANATAAACAAGGATTTTCTTTATAGCACAGGAAGCTGTATTCAGTATCTTATAATAGAATATAATGGAAAAAATTAAAAAGCACACACCCATATATATACACATATAAATATATATATTTATATATATATCATATATATATATGATATTTAATATAGGGATATATATATATATAATAGGAGAAAATTATTATAGGTTGCTAGGGGACAAACCCTGGGTCAGGAAGATCCCCTGTAGGAGGGCATGGCAACCCACTCCAGTATTCTTGCCTGGAGATTCCCGTGGACAGAGGAACCTGGCAGGCTATATAGTCCATGGGGTCGCAAAGAGTCGGACACGCCTGAAGCAACATGGCACTCACACAGTGGACAGAAGTTTTTCTAGGGGATTGATGCAGTACTGTTTTCAGTAGAGAAAACTGGGGTCTCCTTGCTACATTCTTTCCACCCCTCCTCACCCGTGCTTTTGTCCTGTTGGAGGTAAATTTTCCCAGGAACACAACACAAGGTGGTGCTGTTGCATTTATGCTAAACCAGCTGCAGGCCCAGCCCCTGACGCTATCTGTAGATTTCATTTGGAAAGTGTTAAGCAAGTGCCAGCAGGGAGAGAAACGTTTTGCATATGTTAAGTGTTTAGCTGGTAGTTATCCTTTCAGATGAGAAAAGCTAAGTAGAAAGAAAGAGGAGGAATGTTAAGTTTCTTTCAGTTGAGGAAGCTTCTGGGGGAAACCATCTTAACAAAAGAAAGTGCCAGTGCCAGTGGATTCCTGTGTTGCTAAATTACAGAAGCACAGAGAATTAGGTCTAGGAGAGATACTAAGATGCTATCTAATCCATAAGATTTCATTTGTTAAATTATAAGCCAGTTAAACTTTTCCCTTGGTTTTAAAATTTCCTGGGGAAGAGAAAAAGGTAAATTACCAATCCCTACTGTTTGTAGTCTCCCCTCTGTGAAGATAAAGGGGTTGTGAATCCACACCTCCTCCCACTCCTCTCACTCCACGTATACATTCACATGGGATAGAAAAGATTTTGTCAGCAGACTGGTTAGTGAGGATCAAAAAGAGATTAGAAATCAGGGAGCTTGGATCCTCTTCCCTTCCTCATCTGACCTCACCCCGGATTAAGAGTCTTCAGATTCAGCACCTCCAAAGTAAAGAGAGTCTGTGAGCATCCTGGGTTTCCACAAATAGTTGGTTCAAGTGAGAAGCTTTTTTTAAAAGTACAGATTAAGGATCATACCACAGAATTGTTTAATCAGAAAATCCAGGGCAGGGTCTAGAAATAACACTTAAAAAATAAAAACTAGAGTCTCCTAAACTCTGGAAAGCTTTTTTCCTATGTGAAGATAGAGAAATTACATAGAAACTTATAGGCAAACAGCCCACTTAATCTCATGACTGGTGAGTAAGCACCACTAGATTAAGTAACTCTAATTCCATCTGGCTTTAAAATTTTCAGTCATCTTTAATACAAAAGCCCTTGAAAAATAAACTTCAGCAGGTCCAAAGTAATTTCCTCTTCACTTGTATTCCCAGGCTTTTGAACAATCTATCATATATAGATCTAAAAGTAAGTGTTTTCTAAATTTTCCATACCTGTGAAATTGGAAGGTACAGAACTATTACTGTGGTAAAAATCTAATAACAGTAAATGTGTTCACCCTGCTTCCTACAGACTATTTTATTTTCCTATAATGGTAACTCTGAATTGGTTGACAGTTAGGAAAATAGTATTTTGACAATTTTACCTTGCATTCTGATAAAACTAGAAAGTCAAGAAGCTGGCCACATTCTTGGCCAGTATACAAGCTTATTTGTAAGTCACATTCTAGAAAATTCAAGTGTATGGGAGTCACAGAAAATCCTCCAGGAAAATCTGGTTTTCTGAGTCTTTCAGACTGTCTAATTCAGCAATGTGAAATTCAGGAACAATGCCATTTAGAGCATTCGCATCCCAAGTGAAAGAATCAGATAATTGAAGCAACATTTGTTTACTCTAGTTTATGGTATCGAGATAATTAATTCTGCTTTCCATTTCCCCTTGCTAATGTAATGTGACCTCATTGTTATTTTTGAAGTAAATCGATTAGGAGATTTGGCTTGCATATGCAGCTCTTGCATATGGGTAATTATTCCAGCAAACAGAAACCTATACACTCTTTACAAGCTGGAGTCTTAGTGCCACTTTCTAATATTTGGTTCTTGTTACTTGTAGCTTAAAAACCATTTCCAGGTCTAATTAATTTGCTCTTCAGTAGTCTGAAGATAAGTGTTTCCAACCCATGGATTGAATATATAAGATGATGCATGGGGTCAAAATTAGCATTTAGTTAAATATTAGAGTAAATCAGGGACTTCCCTGGTAGCCCAGTGGTTAAGACTCCATTCTTCCAATGCAGGGGGCATGGGTTCAATCCTTGGTTAGGGAACTAATATTTCACATGCTACACAGTGCAACCCAATTTTTTTTTTCATTTTAATTTAAAAGAATAATAAGTCAATGTAGGAGCTAAACTCCTTTAAATACCATGTAGATAACCTGTTCATTAGATTTTTCAAATCGCTTCTCAAAATTCAGCCCAGCTACAACTGAAGCACAAGTTGGAATCAAGATTGCTGGGAGAAATATAAATAACAGATATGCAGATGACACCATCCTTATGGCAGAAAGTGAAGAAAGCTAAAGAACCTTTTGATCAAAGTGAGAGGAGAGTGAAAAAATTGGCTTAAAATTCAACATTCAAAAAACTAAGATCATGGCATCCAGTCCCATCATTTCATGGCAAATAGACAGAGAAACAGTGGAAATAGTGAGACACTTATTTTCTTGGGCTACAAAATCACTGCAGATGGTAACTGCAGCCATGAAATTAAAAGACACTTGCTCGTTCGAAGGAAAGCTATGACCAATCTAGACAGCATATTAAAAAGCGGAGACATTACTTTGTCAAGAACGGTCTGTCTAGTCAAACCTATGATTTTTCCAGTGGTCATGTATGGATGTGAGAGTTGAACTATAAAGAAAGCTGAGCGCCGAAGAATTGACGCTTTTGAACTGTGGTGTTGGAGAAGACTCTTGAGAGTCCTTTGGACTGCAAGGAGATCCAACCAGTCAGTCCTAAAGGAAATTAGTCCTGAATATTCATTGAAAGGACTGATGCTGAATTGACTCATTGGAAAAGACTCTGATGCTGGGAAAGATTGAAGGCAGGAGCAGAAGGGAATGACAGAGGATAAGATGGTTGGATGGCATCACCAACTCGATGAACATGAGTGTGAGCAAGCTCCAGGAGTTGGTGACAGACAGAGAAGCCTGGCGTGCTGTAGTCCATGGGGTCTTAAAGAGTCGTACACGATGGAGCAACTGAACAGACAACTGTTTAGCTTCCCAGGTGGCGCATTGTTAAAGAATCTGCCGCCAATGCAGAAGACAAGGTTTCGATCCCTGGGTCGGGATGATCCCCTGGAGTAGGAAATGGCAACCCATTCCGGTATTCTTGCCTGGAAAATTCCATGGACAGTGGAGCCTGGCAGGCTATAGTCCATGGGGTTGCAAAGAGTCAGCCACAAAGGAACTACTGAGATGCATGCACACATTATCTGTTGATTATCAGTTACAAATTTCCATATTCCTCTGCTGCTCAGTCACACTGTTCCAAATTATCTCTAAGTCTGTGTCTTGTGATTCTCAGTATAATTACATCTGCTTCTCCCTGATTTTCCATGAGCTTGTTTCATCCTTTCAAGAGGGCTTATAAATGCATTTGTTCCCTTTATCAGAAGGACACCAGCCCAGCAGTTCTGTCTTACTGACGCCCATGCTTCAGTGAATAAAAATAGCCTTGTGTCCTCTGGAGTTCTCTGAGCCATTTAGGAAGAAAGAATGTCTGTCATGGAATCACTATCATTTGTAATGTCCTCTCCAAAAGACAGCCACAGAAAAAAAAACTCTAGAACTATTTGTGACCTAATAAAATACAAAAGAAGAAAATGTACTCAAAATAATACAGCTTTTCTTTATTGCACAGTCCCAGCTTCTTTGAGCCCCAATGATTTTGTTACTGGACTTGGTCCCGGTCATACAGAAGTTCTATGCATCAGGAAATCGGTTGCCATCTCAGTAATTAACAGGAAATTACTCTGCATTTTGAACCAGACTGTCTGCTTTTGCTGCTGTTACTACTGCTGCCTTCCGAAGGTTTAGGATGCTCTCCCCGAATACTGAAAATCTGTTCCTTCTTTACTCAGAATCCATTCTCAGTGTTGTGAAGGAGCTGCGAGCGTTGGTATGAAGTGAGGTTCTTCACCTAGCAGTGAAGCTAAAATAGCTTTGTCCTTCATCAAGTTCCTGAACTTCTCTGAGCTTAAAAAAACTACACCTATAAAGTGTAAAATTTATCTGCTTCTCAGTGTTGTTTTTGTGGAATTAACAATGCCACAAAGTGAGACACTGTGACCACAGTGTGTAAATTGAGTGTTGCTGCACAGATATGAGGAAATGTTAAATACTGGTTAAATACTGACCTCCTACTGGAGCCCTCTATCTCAGGGGTCCCCGGCAATCAGGTGAGGCCTGGAGAGAGAATGTTGGAATGTCTATGTATAAAATGTATAAACTTAAAAAAAAGATATTACACCTTCACAATATTTAATACAGGAATTAAACTGATGCTTTCTCTAGTCTGCATCTGAAATGGTCATGGAACTTAGCAGTGAGATGTTCTGAGGGGCATGCTGGTACCACGACTAGGTGACATGGAGTTCCCATGCATCGGGACACGTTCCCACACATCCCACACACACTGTACTTTGTGCATGTCCTTTGTGGCTGGCAGAACAATGCCGACTCCCAAACCTGTCCAGGAACCCCTGGCACCTGGGAACAGATTACCTCACGTGACAAAAAGAACTTTGCCCATCTGATTAAGACTTGAGATGGGGAGAGTATCTGGATTAACTGGATGGACCCAATGTAATCACCAAGGTCCTCATAGTAAATGAACTGGGGAGGCAGGAGCATCTCAGTGAAAGATGTGACAAAAGGTCAGAGTGATGTGACTGCTGGAAGGGGGCCACAGGCCAAGGAACATGGTGGCCTCTGGAAGCTGGAACAGTCAGGGAAACAGGGTCATTCTTGTAGTCTCCATAAAAAACACATTCCAGCTGACACTTTGATATCAGCTCAGTGAGACCCATTTTAGGTTTCCAACCTCCATCCATAGCGTAGTAAGTAATAAGTTTGTATTGTTCAAGCCACTATATGTGTAGTAATTTGTTACAGCCACAACAAAAAGCTAACTTATTATGTTAAGTGAATTTGTGAATTCTATGATCCAGTTTTAACTAAACTATTTATCACCAAAAGGGCAAATGTCCTCTAAAGAGATTTCTGCAGAAAAAGTGTTGCTGAAAGACAACTCTAATATTGCAAATGCAACTAAACAAGACATTGGCAACACTGAGCTTCACTATACTCCTCAGCTCATTTTAAAATGAAAAGAGTGATTTTCTAATGTACTTAATTCTATTGTTTTCACTATATTAATTTTTAAGTGAAGATAGTGGCTTTATATCATTAATACATAGATAGTAGTAAAATGTTACTTTTAACATATGTATTTTATATCTATTAAATCGTTTTTTAAAAGCCTTTTAAAGTTGAAATAATTATAGATTCACATGCAATTGTAAGAAATAATACAGAGAGATCCTCATATACCCTTAATCCAGTTTCCCTCAAGTGAAGTGATTTTGCTCAGTCGTGTCCGACTCTTTGCAACCCCACGGACTGTAGCCTACCAGGCTACTCGGTCCATGGGATTTTCCAGGCAAGAGTACTGGAGTGGGTTGCCATTTCCTTCTCCAGGGGATCTTCCTGACCCAGGGATCAAACCCAGGTCTCTCGCATTGTAGGCAGACGCTTTACCATCTGAGCTACCATGGAAGCCTCGTTTCCCTCAATGGCACCATCATAACTCTAAGGTAGTATTCTTGCCATAAGAACCCCATGAACAGCATGAAAACAAAAAAAGATATGACACTGGAAGATGAGCCCCCCAGGTCAGAAGGTGTCCTGGGGAAGAGCAGGGGGCAATTGCTAATAGCTCCAGAAAGAATGAAGCCATTGGACCAAAGCAGAAATAAAGCTTAGTTGTGAATGGGTCTAGTGCTGAAAATAAAGTGTGATGCTATAAAGAATAATATTGCATAGGAATCTGGAATGTTGGGTTCATGAATCAAGGTAAATAGGACACAATCAAACAGGAAGTGGCAAGAGTGAATATCGACATCTTAGGAGTCAGTGAACTAAAATGGATAGGAATGCCAAGTTACTTCAGTCGTATCCGACTCTGTGCAACCCCATAGACGGCAGCCCACAAGGCTCCCCCATCCCTGGAATTCTCCAGGCAAGAACACTGGAGTGGGTTGCCATTTCTTTCTCCAATTTGTGAAAGTGAAAAGTGAAGGGGAAGTTGCTCAGTTTTGTCCGACCCTTAGCATGGACTGCAGCCTACCAGGCTCCTCCATCCATGGGATTTTCCAGGCGAGAGTACTAGAGTGGGGTGCCATTGCCTTCTGGGGGAATTTAATTAAGATGATGATTTTATCTACTACTGTGGGCAAGAATCCCTTAAAGGGTAATATCATAACTAGGGTATTGACATTGATACAGCCCACTGATCTTATTTAGGTTTCACCAATTTTACATGCATTCATGAGCATGTATGTAATCAGTTGCATACAATTTTATCACTTGTGTAGATTTGTGTGTAGACTATATCACTTGTGTAGATTTGTGTAACTGCAGATTACACAATAATCTCACTATCACAAGAATACATCATGCTAGCTACAGTCACCTCCACCTCCCTCCCCACTTCCTTCTAACCTTTAGCAACCAGTTATCTGTTTTCTATCTCCATAATTTTGTCACTCTAAGACTGGGCTTTTTTTTTTTCCACTCAGCAAACTTCCCTTGGGATCCACCCAAGTTATTACTATACTAGTTTTTTATTGTTGCTGTACCAAATTACCACAAATTCAGCCACTTAAAGCAACAAACACCTTTTATCTCACACTGCTGAAGGTCAAAAGTCCAAGAACAGCTCAACTGGACCTCTGCTTAGAATCTGACAAGGCATAAATCAAGGCTGTGCGCCTTTCTGTAATGTTCTGGGGATAAAGTGGCTCCAAGTTTGTGCAAGTTGTTGATCAAATTCAGTTTCTGGCACTTGTAGGACAGAGGTCCCAATTTCCATGCTGGCTGTCGGCGGGGAGAAGTCTTTGCTTGAGAGCCTGCCTGCATCCTTTGTATACTTTCCATTTGGCACTCCCCCAGCAGTAACAGATGAGTCCCTCTCACACTTGGAATCTTTATGATTTCTGACATATCACTTCCACTCCAGCCAGAGAAAATTCTTTGAAGAGTTCATGTGATTAGATGGGACCCACTCAAATAATCCAAAAGACTCTCCCTATTTTAAGGTCTGTAACTTTATACCTGCAAAGTCCCTTTGCCATGTAATATAACATATTCACTGGTTCCAGAGATCAGAAAGCATACAATTTTTTTTTTTTGGGGGGGGGCATTTTTCTGTCCACCAGATTTATATACCAATAGTTTTTTCCTCTGTATTGCTCAATAGTATTCCACAGTATGGGTATACCATGGTATTTAACAATTCATCCATGGAAGGACTTTTGAACTGTTTCCAGTTTTGGACTATTATTAATATAGATGCTGTGAAAGTTCTTGTAATGACTTTATGTAACACGCACTTTTTTTCATTTTTCTGTGGTAAATGCCCAGGAGTACAATTGCTGAGTCATATGGCAAGTTCAATTTTATTAGAAACAGCCAAACCATTTTCCAGAGAGGCTGTGTCCTTTTACATTGCAACCAGCAAAAAAACGAGTGATTCATTTCCTCTGCATCCTCATGAGCATTTGCCGTTATCATTCATTTTTACTGTGGCCATTCTGACAGGTGTGTAGTTGTATCTCATTGGGGCTTTAAATTTATATGTCCTTAATAATTAATGATGTTGAATATCTTTTCATGTGCTTCTTTGTGTTCTCTTCAGTGAAATGGCTGTTCACATCTTTTGTCCATTTTCTAATTGGATTGTTTGATTTCTATTTTTTACTGTTGAATTTGAAAAACTTATATGGTCTAGATATAAGTTCTTTGTTGCACATGTGGTTTGCAAGTATTTTCTCCCAGTCTGCTTTTTACCCACCATCTTCACATCAGCTTCATAAAGCAAATGTTTTAATTCTGATTAGGTCCAATTGATCAATTTTCCCTCTTACGGATTCTGATTTAATGGCAAGACTAGAAAATCTTCACCTAGCCCTAGATCCTGAAGATTTTCTCCCATTTTGATTTCTACAAGTTTTATAGTTTTGTGTTTTACATTTATTTCAGAGACCCAGGAACTTTAAGGGCCCACTGACTTCTCTTTTCATTTGGAGCTCTTTTCAATCCAAGACATTTCTATTGAGAATGGCATTTGGGGTGGGTTAAACATTGAGGAATTTTTAAATGAGCTAAATAGTAATGGTACAATTTCATTTTCAGACAAGTATTCACTGCAGAAATTTGATGAGTTAAAGATATAAAGAAGATTGTTTAAGAATTGTTGTTGTTTTCTTACAATCATTCTGCTCTTAGGTTGACCCCAAAACTCCAATTCCACCTTGAGCATGTTCTTAAGAAGACTCCTGAAGTAGATAGAGGAAATGTTTGATAAATTATTTATGAATGAAATGAATGGGTGATAGCAGTTACCATAAGGTCTAATTTATATATTTTTACATTGTGGATGTCTATAACTCCTAAAGATGTTTTTATCCAACTTGATCTAAGAGCAACTCAGGATGATGTAGGCAAGAAAATTCCCTGGAACTCAGAATCATTCAGGAAGCTTTATAACAATTTTCATTGAAATTGTGGTGGAATCCAAAATCTGTATTTTTAAAATGCTCTCCAGGTGATTCTGATATTCAATCAGGTAAGTGACTAAGACAAAAAGACTGGATTTCTTTTAAAAAATTTCATGTTCCTTATTTGTATACTGACAACATTTCTACATTTTCACTATTTTAAATTGGGGACAAAACATAAAAGCCTGTGTGGCCCTCTAATCTTACCTCCACAAATTCATGAATAATTCTTAGACAATACTCCTGTATACAGAATACTTTCTTCTTGTTATACACTGGAACAATGTTTGGAATCAAGGACTATGACTTGATTGAAACCCTGGGTGTGCTAAGTTGCTTCAGTCATGTCTGGCTCTTTGTGACCCCACGGACTGTAGTCTCCCTGGCTCCTCTGTCCCTGGGATTCTCCTGGCAAGAATACTAGAGTGGGTTGCCATTTCCTACTCCAAGGGATCTTTCTGACCCAGGGATCGAACCCATGTCCCTTATGTCTCCTACACTGACAGATGTGTTCTTTACCACTAGAGCCACCTGGGAAGGCTCTTGAAATCTTAGACAGCCACATAAGAAAGAAAATTGAGAATGCCCCGTGGTATACCCAAGCCAAGTAGCATCAAGATGGGTTTTGTAAGAAATCATTCATTCAACAATATGTATTTTCTTATATTTAAAATGCATCATGATAGATTTTATGACCCCAACACATTTAGTCCTGTAATATGGAGGCATAGCTCAGTGAAAATTTTAGGTCAATAAGTAAGCTAACGCAAAGTAGCAGCATCTATAATGGTAGAGAAAGGACAGAGTGCTATAAGCACACACCGGAGGACGATCTGAGTCAAGAATTATTTGGTTGCAAGTAACAGGAACCCACTGAGGGCAGCAAAAATTGGTTATTTAACATATGGGTAGAGGTAATTCTTGGGAAACCAAAAGGGTAGGAAGTAGAGCTGTCAGGAAGAAAGGCAGTTGGTTCTTCTCCTCTATCTTCCTGAAATCACATGATCTAGCATATTTGCTTCTTTCTGGGCACCGTTTTCACTCTCTGCAGCCTAGATTTTATCATCGTCATCACCATTGTTATGTCTACATGCATATGGAGAATATGAATGCCCCACACTGGAAGCCCAGATGAGTCTACCTCTCTTCCCATTTCCAATAAGAACGGAAATGGACTATTATCTTAGATTACAAACCAAATTCCTGGAAGAGAATCTGACTGGCCTGATTTGATTCATACACCCACACGAGCTAAGAAGACATCTTAAATTAGGATGACTTTAAGAGATATCTTGTGCACAAGGATAGTGTTCTAGATGAAAGAGCAACTGACTGAGAATTGGCAGAGATGATACTATCAAAGTCTGGGGAGAGTATAACACACCTGGAGCACAGAAAGAAGGTCAAGACAGCTAGAACTTAGGTACAGTGGAAGTGGGAGTGGAGACAGAAGGTGAAGAAAGAGAACCCTGATGCCTACCGAGGGAAGAAGGGGCTAGATAACAAGGAAACTTGAAAGTATGCTAACCGTCAGGTAGAAGGTCTTAGATGTAAAATTTTACATTAAGAATATTGCATCCCATTCTCCCTGTTCAAATCACCAGTTGTGACTAAACTGAATCCAATCACATCCTTACTTAGCATATTTTGTTTTGGTTTATGCCATATGACTTTCTCCCTGTTGTCTTCCTATTACTGTCCTCTTCTGGGCTTTCTTTGGATCGTGGTTGAGGTAAAGGTACATAGAATCATGGTTTCACACAGAAGTGAAAATACATTTAATTTATACTTTTCTTTCACTTTTCACTTTCATGCATTGGAGAAGGAAATGGCAACCCACTCCAGTGTTCTTGCCTGGAGAATCCCAGGGAAGGGGGAGCCTGGTGGACTGCCATCTCTGGGGTCGCACAGAGTTGGACACGACTTAAGCGACTTAGCAGCAGTAGCAGCAGCAGTGATGGGCGGAGGAACCTGGTGGGCTGCAGTCCATGGGGTCGCTAAGAGTTGGACACGACTGAGTGACTTCACTTTCACTTTTCACTTTCATGCATTGGAGGAGGAAATAGCAACCCACTCCAGTGTTCTTGCCTGGAGAATCCCAGGGATGGGGGAGCCTGGAGGGCTGCCGTCTATGGGGTCGCACAGAGTCGGACACGACTGAAGTGACTTAGCAGCAGCAGTGATGTCCTGAATGTCTTTTAACCTCTTAGATGTGCTGGGAGAAAATGCCTCTTGATTGAGCCATCTATATTTATTCCCAGAAGAGAATATAAACAGCGTGAAAGACAATCCAAAGCATTAGAATAACATGTATTTTCAGCTTTTTTCCTTTGAGACTTATCTTCAGGCATGATTCCGAAGGTCATGGCAATTTGGAAAATTCCATTTCAAAACAATTTTCCCTAAAATAACAAGAGAAAATAAGCACTAAGAAAAGATACCCTAACAGAAGAGATATCAGTTTAGCTTCTTAAATTTGGTTTGCATAATGTGTTTCATACAAGAAATTCCTGCATTTTTAAAAATTAATTTATTTTAATTAGAGGATAATTACTTTACAATATTGTGATGGTTTTTGCCATACATTTTGAAATATTTTATGACAGTCCCCACTCCCACATCATTTGTTGATCTATACAAAAATAGGCTTCCCTTATGCCTTAGTTGGTAAAGAATCCGCCTGCAATGCGAGAGACCTGGGTTCGATCCCTGGGTTGGGAAGATACCCTGGAGAAGGGAAAGGCTACCCACTCCAGAATTCTGGCCTAGAGAATTCCAAGGATTATACAAAGAGTCGAACACAACTGAGCGACTTTCACTTCACTTCACATACAAAAACAAGGTCTTTCTGGGCTATTTCTTAATGTCTGTGGAAAACCTGTAATGAACTTTCTCCACCTGGTTTCCCCTTTCATTCACTTGAATTTTCCTTTTAGTGTTTCTGGTCGTACCTTCTCACCTCTACCCTTCAATAAGCCTTGTTTTGTGCTACCTTACTGAATCCTTTCTTACTAGCTTCTGATCATTTTAATGCTGGACTGCTTAAAAGTACTTTACTGGAGACAGAAAAAAGAAATTCAACTTATCTCTAAGAAATCACTTGGAAAAGCATAAACAAGTCATGTGACTTAATGGTGGCTAGTTTCTTTTCAGGGGCTTGGACCAAGACCAAAGCTAGGTTTAGGTGAATATTTGTTACCTTGAGACAAATGAGAGTACACTCGGTGGAGGGAATTCTCCGGAGGACAGTATGAATGACTGACTGCTCTTTGTTCTCCGAAATCAACCACTGTGGCCTTGGTTATTCCTTCCTGTTTTTTTCTGGGGCTCAAGCTAAATGTATATCTTGGAAGGCTAAGTAGGTGCTAGCTTGTAATTTCCGTCTCTTTTCTTAGAACATGCAAAATAAGTTAACTGATTCTTAGGCAAAAGTAGATCCCTAGGGGTTATCATCTTTAATAACTCAATACTAAAGGTCAATTCTAGTTTAGAAAATGATTGGTTCTCGATAGAATTTTAACCTACAAACTTTAAGAAGCTGAGCTCAAGAGTGAAAGAATAGAGGTACATTTTAACTGTATGACTAAATGTTGAAGCCCTATGATATTGTAACTTTCCTTAGCAAATTTTCTAATGCTGGTTCAAATCTATCATTGAACTGACTTTTACCCAAACTGCCACTTCATGAATAATTCACACTTATGGAAGTACAAAGTCCATGAAAAAAATATTATTTTTGCTACTGACGTGAATGGCCAAGATACTTGTCATCTCTCAACATTAATTTTTGATGGCTTGCTCCTTAACAGAAAATAAAGCCAGAGAGAGCTGCAAGGACAAGCAATACTTCTTCTTTTGTGCTTGAAGACAAGTCCAGTTTTCTTTGACATATAAATAAGTATCTGAGAGAGAAGGAACCATGACACCTAAGGGTGACAGAACCCAAAGAAGTGATATTAAAACTAAAATGCAGCGAATATTTGACATTAAGCCAGATAAGTAATAAATAGATTACATAATTCCTAAACCAATTCAAATTTAATATTTGGAAATAGTCAATAGACTTACAAATTAAATCCCAATAATATTTCTAAGGAGTTAGGACCAAAAATAAATTCAGGTCACTAGAATTACCAATAAGAGTTATGCTTTTCAAAACAAGACCACTCATTTTTAAGGATGGGGCAAAGAACTGATTTAACCCTCTGTGTTGTCCCCCGAATAGTTTTACATTAAGTGACCTTTTTGACCTAAGTGAAACTTATTAGAATATTTTTCTTCTGTTATTCTTTTTATAGATCTTATGACTACAAGATATACCTAATGTCAGAAAAAATTCTGCCTTATGTTCTTCACATCAACTGTTCCCCAGAGTAATTCAGGGGAATTCAAGATCTAAAGTGAAATGACGAAGCATATAAAAGACATAAACGTCTCCTCACTTATGTACCAGCCATATTTTCATTTTTCTGATTCATGATCTCTGTTGTTATGGTTTCAATTGCTTGAAACCAAGAGAAGTGACATAAAAAACATAACAGTGACAATGTAGAGCTTTCAGTTCCAGTTTCCTTATTAATCAAATTAGTCCTAAAATGGATCATTTCACCATTGGCTGTTTGTTTAAAGATACAAATAAAAATATAGAGATTTATACTTGTTCTTATCCTATAATAAGTTGTAGATCTTGCCGTTATATGGTATTTATGCATTTTCAAAAGTAAGACCAAGGAGTTTCCTCCTTAAGAGATGATGTTTTCAATCACAGGGCTATAAGCATTTCCTTAGGAGATCAGAGAGGAGACTTTGCAATGATTTGCCAATTTGCAGAAGTCACACAAAAGGCAAGATTTTGTGATGATCCTAAATGCCAGGTTCCAAGCAGATTCTGTGTTGAAATGTAGGGTAGAGAAGCTGATTAATACTCCTCTCTGCAGCATAGTGTTCTCGTATATTTTTGTTGTATTTGAAAAAATTATTCTGTTCTTTATTTATCAAAACATACATTTCACATGCTATGGAGATTCCTCCTTGCACTAGTGATACTCTGGGCTCTCCACACTGTCTCTTTTTTGAAGTTTAGACACATCTCATTTTTCTCAAACATAGCCTTAGCCCCTTGAGATGAGTAAGAAAGAAGTACCAGCGTCCTCATTTTCAATAGGGAAACTGGGACAGGAAAAAGTCATTTATTAGCTATCTCTGTTGGGTAAAGCAAAAAAAAAGGAAAAGAGACAATTTTCTGGATAATTGGTATAAACCATGTGATATTTTGAATAGCATGAATACCTTTCAATACTTTATATTTCAGTTTCTGTTTTAGTTTTAGGGATAGGAAAGGGTTCTGTATTTCAATTGCTAGAGATCCTTAGGCTATTGTATAGAAGAAAAATGTAATCAGGATAATGTTTCAAATTAAGCAAAATTCCAGAAAGTTAAAAATTAGCTCAAGGCAAAATTGTCAACTAGGGAGCAAGTAAAGTTGGTTTCTGCTGAGATTTAATCTTTTCTTTGCACTAAAAATCAAATTCATCCAAAATCAAAGACCTTGAGTTAGTGGAGTCATGGATATTTTTATTAAAAACGTAAACTCCCATTGATAATATTAATGGCTGGTCAGCATTTAGAGCAATTGGAATTCTTATACTTTGTTGATNACTTAAAAAGTTAGCTCAAGGCAAAATTGTCAACTAGGGAGCAAGTAAAGTTGGTTTCTGCTGAGATTTAATCTTTTATTTGCACTAAAAATCAAATTCATCCAAAATCAAAGACCTTGAGTTAGTGGAGTCATGGACATTTTTATTAAAAACATAAACTCCCATTGATAATATTAATGGCTGGTCAGCATTTAGAGCAATTGGAATTCTTATACTTTGTTGATGGAAATGAAAAGTGGTTTCACCACTTTGAAAAACAGTTCTACAGTTTATTAAAAACACATACATATACTTATCTTCTGACACAGCAGTTTTACTCCTAAGTATTCACTTGAAAATAAATGAAAACTTACATTCATTCAGTAACTTGTACATGAATATTTTTAGCATGTTTATTCATTATCACTACAAACAAAAACATCCCAAGTATCCCTTAGCTGGAAAAGAGATAAACTGTAGCACATTTCTACAATAGAATACAACTCACCAATTAAAAGAAATAACCTTCTGGGTTTGTTTTTAATTTTTTAATTGAAGGATAATTGCTTTAAAGAATTTTGTGGTTTTCTGTCATACATCAACAAGAATCAGTCAAAGGTATACCCAGGCACCCTCCCTCCCAGACCTCCCTCCCATCGCCCTTCCCACCTCACCCTTCAGCCTGTTGCAGAGCCCCTGTTTGAGTTCCCTGAGTCACACAACAAATTCTCATTGGCTATCTGTTTTACACGTGGTATTGTAAATTTCTATGTTACTCTCTCCATACATCTCCCCTTCTCCCTCCTCTCCACCCACCTTGTCCATAGGTCTGTTCTTAATGTCTGTTTTTCCACTGCAGCCTTGAAAATAAATTCATCAGTGCTATCTCTTCAGATTCCATATATATGTGTCATTATATGATATTTATATTTCTCTTTCTGACTTACTTCACTCTGTATAATGGGTTCTAGTTTTGTCCATCTCATTAGAACAGATTCAAATGTGTTCCTTTTTATGGCTGAGTAGTATTCCATTGTATATATGTACCACTGCTTCTTTATCCATTCATCTGTTGATGGACATCTAGGTTGCTTCCATGTTCTAGCTATTGTCAACAGAGCTCAGTGAACACTGGGGTCCATGTGTCTCTTTCAGTTTTGATTTCCTCAGGGTATATGCTTAGGAGAGGGATTGCTGGGTCATATGGTGGTCTTATTCCTAGCTTTTAAGGAGTCTACATACCATCTTCCATAGTGGCTGTATCAGTTTACATTCCCACCAGCAATGCAAGAGTGTTCCCTTTTCTCCACACCCTCTACAGCATTTATTGTTTGCAGACTTTTTGATGATGGCCATTCTGACTGGTGTGAGGTGATGTCTCATTGCAGTTTTGATTTGCATTTCTTTGATAATGAGTGGTGGTGAACATCTTTTCATGTGCTTGTTAGCCATCTGTATGCCTTCTTTGGAGAAATGTCTCTTCGGGTCCCTTTCCCACTTTTTGATTGGGTTGTTAGCTTTTTTGGTATTGAGTTGTATAAGCTGCTTGTATATTTTGGAAATTAATTCTTTATCAGTTGTTCCCCTTGCTATTATATTCTCCCATCCTGAGTGTTGTCTTTTCACATTGTGTGTAGTTTCTTTTGCTATGCAAAAGCTTTTAAGTTTAATTAGGTCACACTTGTTTATTTTTGTTTTTATTTCCATTACTCTAGGAGGTGGGTCATAGAAGATCTTGCTTTGATTTATGTCATCAAGAGTTCTGCCTATGTTCTCCTCTAAGAGTTTAATACTTTCTGGTCTTACATTTAGGTCTTTAATCCATTTTGAGTTTATCTTTGTGTATGATGTTAGGTAGTGAGCTAATTTCATTCTTTTGCAGGTAGCTGTCCAGTTTTCCCAGCACCACTTATTGAAGAGGCTGTCTTTGCCTCATTGTATATTCTTGCCTCCTTTGTCAAAAGTAAGGTACCCATAGGTGTGTGGGTTTATCTCTGGGTTCTCTATCTTGTTCCATTGGTCTATATTTCTGTTTTTGTGCCAGTACCATACTGTCTTGATGACTGTAGCTTTGTGGTATAGTCTGAAGTGAGGAAGGGTGATTCCTCTAACTCCATTCTTCTTTCTCAAAACTGCTTTGGCTATTTGGGATCTTTTGTGTTTTCATATGAATTGTGAAAACTTTTGTTCTAGTACTATGAAAAAAGCCATTGGTAATTTGATAGGGATCACATTGAATCTGTAGATTGCATTTGGTAGTACAGTCATTTTGACAATATTGATTTTTCCCACCCAAGAACATGGAATATCTCTCCACCTATTTATGTCATCTTTGATTTCTTTCATCAGTGTCATAGTTTTCCATATACAGGTCTAGGCAGGTTTATACCTGGATATTTTATTCTTTTTTTGCAATGGTAAATGGTATTGATTCCTTAATTTCTCTTTCTCATTTTTCATTATTAGTATATAGGAGTGCAAGTGATTTCTGTGTATTGACTTTTATCCTGTGACTTTGCTGAACTCACTAACTCTAGCAATTTTCTGATAGTTTTTTTTTGACTTTTCTATGTATAGTATCATATCTGCAAACAGTGAGTGTTACTTCTTTTCTGATCTGGATTCTTTTCATTTTTTTTTTCTTCTCTAATTGATGTATCTAGGACTTTCAAAACTATGTTGAATAATATAGTGAGAGTGGACACACTTGTCTGGTTCCTGATCTTAGAGGGAAAGCTTTTAGCTTTTCACCGTTAAGAATAATGTTTGCTGTGGGCATTTCAAATATGGCCTTTACTATGTTGAGGTAGGTTCCTTCTATGACCATTTTTTGAAGCATTTTTATCATGAATGGATGCTGGATTTTGTGAAGGCTTTTTCTGCATCTATTGAGATGAACATATGGTTTTTATCTTTCAATTTGTTGATATGGTATATCACATTGACTGATTTGCATATATTGAAGAATCCTTGCATCCCTGGAACAAACCTGACTTGATTATGGTGTGTGAGGTTTTTAATGTGTTGTTGGATTCTGTTTGCTAGAATTTTGTTGAGGATTTTTGCATTTCTGTTCATCAGTGACATTGGTCTGTAACTTTCTTTTTTCTTTTGTCTTTCCCTGGTTTTGGTATCAGGGTGATTGTGGTCTCATAGAATGAGTTTGGAAGTGTTCCTTCCTCTGCAATTGTTTGGAAGAGTTTCAGAAAAATAGTCATTAGCTCTTCTCTGAATGTTTGATAGAATTCCCCTGTGAAGCCATCTGGCTCTGGATTTTTGTTTCTGGGGAGATTTTTGATTACTATTTCAATTTCAGTGTTTGTAATTGGGTTGTTCATAATTTCTGTTTCTTCCTGGTTCAGTCTTGGGAGGCTGATCTTTTATAACTATCTGTCCATTTCTTCTAGGTCATCCATTTTATTAGCATATAGTTGCTCATAACATTCTCTTATGATCCTCTGTATTTTTGTGTTGTCTATTGTGACCTCTCCTTTCTCATTTCTAATTTTATTGATTTGATTTTTCTCCCTTTTTTTCTTGATGAGTCTGGCTGGCGGTTTGTCAATTTTGTTAGCCTTCTCAAAGAACCAGCTTTTAATTTTATTAATCTTTGCTATTGTTTTCTTCATTTCTTTTTCATTTATTTCTGCTTTGATTTTTATGATCTCCTTCCTTCTGCTGACTTTGGGGGGTTTTGTTCTTCTTTTCCCAGCTGCTTTAGATGTAGAGTTAGGCTATTTATTTGATACTTTTCTTGCCTATTGAGGTATGACTGTATTGCTATAAACCTTCCTCTTATAACTGCTTTTGCTGAGTCCCATAGGTTTGGGGTTGTTGTGTTTTCATTGTCATTTGTCTCTAGGAATCTTTTGGTTTCTTTTTTTATTTCTTAGTAACCTCTTTGCTGTTTAGTAATGTATTGTTTAATCTCCAATAATTCGTGAGAGTTTGTGTTTCTTGCTGTTTTTCCCCTGTAGTTGATATCGTAGCATTGTGGTCAGAGAAGATACCGGATACAATTTCAATTTTCTTAAATTTACTGAGGATTGATTTGTGGCCCAAGATGTGATCTATCCTGGAGACTGTTTCATGTGCACTTGAGAAGAAAATATTCTTTTGCATTTGGATGTAAAGTCCTGAAGATATCAATTAGGTCCATTTGATCTAATGTTTCACTTAAGGTTTGTGTTTTTCCTTATTGATTCTCTGTTTTGATGATCTGTCCATTGATAACAGTGGGGTGTTAAAGTCCCCTATTATTATTGTGTTGCTGTTGATTTCTCTGCTTATGCCTGTTAGTGTTTGCCTTATGTATTGAGGTGCTCCTATGGAGAAGGAAATGGCAATCCACTCCAGTACTATTGCCTGGAAAATCCCATGGACAGAAGCCTGGTAAGCTGCAGTCCATGGGGTCGCTATGAGTTGGACACGACTGAGCAACTTCACTTTCACTTATGTTGGGTGCACAGACATTTACAATTGTTACGTCTTCTTCTTGGATTGATCACTTGATCATTCTGTAGTGTCCTTCTTTGTCTCTTATAATACTCTTTAAAGTCTGTTTTGTCTGATATAAATATTGCCACTCCAGCTTTCTTTTGGTTTCCATTCACATGGAATATCTTTTTCCAACCTTTTACTTTCAGTCTGTATGTGTCTCTAGGTCTGAAGTGAATCTCCTGTAGGCTAGCATTTATATGGGTCTTGTTTTTGTATCCATTCAATCCATCTGTATCTTTTGGTTGGTACATTTAATCCATTTACATTTAAGGTAATTATTGATACATATGTTTCTACTGGCATTTTCTTGATTGTTTTGGATTTGCTTTTGTAGGTCTTTCCTTTCTCTTGTGTTTACTGGCTATGTATATCCCTTAGTATTTGTTGCAAACCTGGTTTGGTGTTGCTGAATTCCCTTAATTTCTGCTTGTCTGTAAAGCTTTTGATTTCTCCTTCAACTTTGAATGAGATCTTTGCTGGGTATATTAATCATGGTTGTAGGTTTTTCTCTTTCAGTATTTTAAATATATCCTGCCATTCCCTTCTGGCCTGTAGAATTTCTGCTGAAAGATCCACTGTTAATTGTATGGGATTTACCATGTATGTTACTTGTTGCTTTTCCCTTGCTGCTTTTAATATTCTTTCTTTGTGCTTAATCTCTGTTAATTTGATTAATGTGTCTCAATGTGTTTCTTCTTGAGTTTAATCTGTAGGGGACTCTGTGCTTCTTGGACTTTATTGACTATTTCCTTTCCCATGTTGGGGAAGTTTTCAACAATAATTTCTTCAAAAATTTTCTCAGTGCCTTTCTTTTTTCCTTCTTCTTCTGGGATCCCTATAATTCAAATACTGGTGTGTTTAACATTGCCCCAAAGCTCTCTGAGGCTTTCCTCAATTCTTTTCATTCCTTACCCTTTATTCTTCTCTTCAGCAGTTATTTCCACCATTCTATTATCCAACTCACATATCCATTCCTCTGCCTCAGTTATTCTGCTATTGGTTCCTTCTAGAGTATTTTTTTGAGCGACTTCACTTTCACTTTTCACTTTCATGCATTGGAGAAGGAAATGGCAACCCATTCCAGTGTTCTTGCCTGGAGGAGGCTGGTGGGCTGCTGTCTGTGGGGTCGCACAGAGTCGGACGCAACTGAAGAGACTTAGCAGCAGCAGCAGCAGAGTATGTTTAAGGCTACCCACTCCAGTATTCTGGCCTGGAGAACTCTCAGGGACTGTATAGTACATAGGAGTCACAAAGAGTCAGACACAACTGAGTGACTTTCACTTTCTCAGAGTATTTTTGGTTTCACTCATTGTGTTATTCATTTCTGTCTGCTTATTGTTTATTTATGTCCTTGGTGATGGTATTAACTGTGTTAAATGCTTCTTGCGTTTTCTCCATTCTATTTTCAAGTCTTCAGAGCATCTTTACTATCATTATTCTGAATTCTCTTTCAGGGAGATTACTTTGTATATATTTCCTCTTCATTTATTTGGTTTTGCGAATTTCTACCTTGCTCTTTCATTTGTGTTGTATTTCTCTGTCTTTTCATCATCTTTTTTTTTCTAACTTGCTCCACTTGAAGTCTCCTTTTCCCAGGCTTTAGGGCTGTATTATTTCTTCTTTTTGATTTTTGCCCTTGCAGGGAACTGTTGGTTGGGTGGCTTGTGTTGATTTCTTGTTGGGGGTGACTTGTGCCTGTGTTCTAGCGGTGAGGATAAAGTAGATATTACATAAATACTGGGACATATACACACACACTTCCACATACACAGTTATAACCAAAGCGTCCTAAAGAAAAGAGTACAGGAGACTAACTTGGTAAGCAAGGGAAGCCAGAGGTGATATCAAAAAGTTGAAAGCAGAGTTAGCTAATGCTCAATCTGAAAATCTGAGCATGAGCAGAAGGCCAACTGGGGAATATAGCATAGAGAGCGCAACAATTTAACTTACTTTGTGAAAGAAGAAAGAATGAAGGAAAAACAGGAGAATAAAAAGAGAGAGAGAGAACAGAAAGAGGAGAAGGGAGGGAAAGAGAAAAGGAAGGGGTGGAGAAGAGGATTAAAAAAATAGAAAAGAAAAAATAGAAAAGCAAAGATGAATAGATGTGTGTTGAAAAGATTTGTATATATTCAGGAATAGCTACAGCCAGTAAAGAACAGTAGGAAAAGCAGTTGAATATATCCAAACCAAATCCAAAAAACTCATCAAGNCTCCCGGTTCCCGGGCCCATCGTGTTCCTGGGAGCCTTCCACCTGCCCCTTCAGTTTACTCTTGACTCTCAACCAGAACAGTGATTTTCTTTTAACTGTTACAGTCTTTATTGTTGTTTTTCCCCTTATTACAAAAAATAACATATTTATCCTTAAAGAAAAACAAAAATGAAAGTCCAAATCCCACCACCTGGAAATAGCCATCTTTGTTCACTTTGTTGTACTTTTCTTTCTTTTTTTTTTTTTAAACAAGAAACACAGAGGGGAAAACTTCACAGCACTTCAAAAGGCTAATATGGAGATGGAAATATGTTGGGGGAAAAAACCATGTGATTTATAAAAAAAGAAAAAAAAATCTTAAAATGAATTTTCTCTTTTAACAAGGAAAACAAAGAGGAAAACTCCACAGCACTGCGAAAAGCTAATGTGATGGTGGAACTATGTTGGGGAATAAGCGGTGTGATTTATAAGAAGAATCTTAAAATGACTTTTTTAATATAAAACAAAGCGGAAAACTACACAGCACCACTAAATGCTAGTGTGAAGGTGGAGATATGTTGGGGGAATAAATGGTGTGATTTACAAGAGAAAAAAAAAAGAAAGGAAAAAAATGAAAAAAGAAATAAACTTTAAAAAGAGGTTTTCAAGGTCGTAGTTCTTGTTTGTGGAGTCTGCCCCTGTGGATGGGGTTGGGTTAGTTAGTGTCCTGTGGTGTTTGGCTGGATGGCGGAGCTTGTGCCTATGTTCTGGTTGATGGAGCTGGATCTCGTCTCTCTGAAGGGCAGTGCAGTGTCCAGTAGTAGGTTTTGGAGTGTCTGTGGTTTCGGGATGCCTTTGGGCAGTTGTTCTAGCTCTCGCGGTGCTAGGCGTGTGTGTTTCCGCAGCTGCTTCACAGTGGCGCTCTGCGCATTAACTGCAGTGTTGCCGGTCCCCTACTTGTCCCTGGGGTCCTTGCCGGTGCTTCTGTCCCCCTGTCCCGCCCTGTGCCGCTGGCTGAAACTTGCTAGGTAGGTGCGTTTGTAGATCCTCCTGCGTCGCAGAGACTTGTGTGGACATCCCTCGGTCCCCTACGCTCACCCCCTGCGTCGAGGAGCTTGCGTGCACTTGTGTCAGCTGCCCGGGCTGGTCCCTGTGTCGTGGGGCGAGTGTGGACTTGTTTCGGTTCCCTGTGCCGCTCTCTGTGCTGTGGGGTTTACGTGCACTTGTTTCCTCTCACTGCCTGCACTCTGTCACGGGGGTTATTTGTTCTTCTTTCCGCTGTGCGGAGAGGGCTGTGTGCGCTGCCAAGTTTGTATGCCTTCCCTCTGTCAGCACCCCAGTCCTGCCCTTTTGACCTTCCGATTTTTGAAACAATGTGGGATGAATCTTAGATCCATTTTTCTAAGGTAATGAAGCCAGACTCCAAGAGCGGCATACTCTAATATATCAGTTATATAACATTCTTTTTTCAAATACAAAACTATGGAGACGGAAAACATTTGTGGTAGCTAAGTGCTAGGAGGTGAGAAGAGGAGTTGACTACAAACTATGAGGGACGTTTTAGGGGGAAGGGTGACAGAACCTTTCCACATCTTTATTATGGTAGTGGAGACATGACTGTACACCCTTGTCAAAACTCATAGAAACTGTATACTAAAACGAGTGATGATTTTCACTGTATGTAAATTATACCTTAATACAAAAAAGGAAAAAGAAAAACTTTCCAACATATTCTCTCACTTTGAATGATAATATTATTCGAATATATGAGCCTGGGCTAATGATTAAATTAGAAATCACTAGTTTATGGTCAGAGAAGGGAATGGCACCCCACTCCAGTACTCTTGCCTGGAAAATCCCATGGACAGAGGAGCCTGGTAGGCTGCAGTCCATGGAGTTGCTAAGATTCAGACATAACTGAGCAACTTGTCTTTCCCTTTTCACTTTCATGCATTGGAGAAGGAAATGGCAACCCACTCCAGTGTTCTTGCCTGGAGAATCCCAGGGATGGCAGAGTCTGGTGGGCTGCTATCAATGGGGTCGCACAGAGTCGGACACGACTGAAGTGACTTAGCAGCAGCAGCAGTATATGGTCAATTAAAATGCTGGTAGTCAAATGAAATCTGTGAGGTTTCTGGAAATATATGTATGTGTAACACATACACCTTCCTGTGTGTGTATATATTATATGTATGACTATATATGTGTGTCTATATTGACAATCTTGGTAATTCTAAATGAATCATCTGGAGTTACCTCAGATAAAGAATAATTTCGGTTAAACTTGGGCTAAAAAAGATTCATTGTGGTTTTCCTTGGAAAAGCATTATCATTAATCAGAAAAACATTATTAATATAACTGTTGAGAACAAACTAGCATAAAAATGTTTTAGTTTGTTTTTGTCCCTGTTATAAAATTCTACAAGTCTATGCAGGAATTTTATCATTTTAGTTTTCTTCCAAGGGAAGAAAATAAACAGGTAGAAATTTAAGTCCTAAAGTGACGTTGGCAAGGATTTCATAAGTTTGGGCAACAGATGATGGATGGTATTTATAAGCCCAGTTGTAGAAGGCTTACAGAGTGACTCATGAACTGATAGCTGTTTACTGAAGGGGAGGAAATGGCATTATCTTGTTTAAAATGTTGCCACATTGCAGAGAGAATACAAATCTCACTCAATTTTGAGTCTATCTCCTTTCTAGTTTTATCAATAACAAGCAAAGTTTCCTTTGTTCAAGTTATTTACCACATCCAAGGCAAGGAGATCCAACCAGTCCATTCTGAAGGAGATCAGCCCTGGGATTTCTTTGGAAAGAATGATGCTAAAGCTGAAACTCCAGTACTTTGGCCACCTCATGTGAAGAGTTGACTCATTGGAAAAGACTTTGATGCTGGGAGGGGTGAGGGCAGGAGGAGAAAGGGACAACAGAGGATGAGATGGCTGGATGGCATCACGAACTCGATGGACGTGAGTCTGAGTGAACTCCGGGAGTTGGTGATGGACAGGGAGGCCTGGTGTGCTGCGATTCATGGGGTCGCAGAGTCGTACATGACTGAGCCACTGAACTGAACTGAACTAACTCTTTTAATATAGATTTTATAGGCTGGGCCAAACTTTTACTCCAAATGAAAGACAACTACAATGTTTGCATGAATCTATTTTAGCTTATTATTTTTCATAATGTAAGAAAATGTGTTCATAAACATAAGTTCATTAAATGTACTTGTACATCATATTAGTGGAGAAGGAAATGGCAACCCACTCTCAATATTCTTGCCTGGAGAATCCCAAGGACGCAGAAGCCTGGTGGCCTGCCATCTATGGGGTTGCACCGAGTTGGACATGACTGAAGTTATTTAGCAGCAGCAGCAGCAGCATATATCATATTTGGATTTCTGGTAAATCAGATTGTTAGTGTTTTTCGCTTCTTTTAATCAGAAAACAAAACTAAAGTAGAGGGAAAATGAAGAAGCACTCAGTGTCATTTACTCATGGCTTTTGCGTGACAACTGGTAATAAGATATGTAGTGGGTGGGGAAGGGGTTTTAGCAACTCTCGGTCATTGCAATTTGTAGAATAAACATTACATATGCGATGGTCAATGTGATTCAAATTTTGGCTGTAGCTGATGACTACTGAAAGTCATCTGGTGCTTATGAGATATTTTGAAATACATAGTTACTAGTATTGTAATATGGATGGTGGCTCAGATGGTAAAGCGTCTGCCCACAATGTGGGAGACCCGGGTTCGATCCCTGGGTTGGGAATCCCCTGGAGAAGGAAATGGCAACCCACTCCAGTACTCTTGCCTGGAGAATCCCATGGACAGAGGAGCCTCGTGGGCTATAATCCATGGGGTCACTAAGAGTCGGACACGACTGAGCAACTTCACTTTCACTTTCTTTCACTTTAATATGAATGCATTTTTTTTCCCATTTTCACATATTACTTTTGATAGTCGAGGCCCTTTCCTGATTTAAACTGTTGGATGGGTTATGAGCACTGACATGGTACAGGGGCAGGGAATTCTCTGATCCAAAGTCTAATTCTTTGGGGAGAAATGTGTAAATGAGGAACAAAGATTACACGTTTGATGTCCAAGACTGAAAACAAAGTTGAGGTTTTGGAGCCTAGGGTTTTTCCTAGAACTGAGGAGCACAGGTATTTTATTTAGAAGACAGCTGAACGCAGTCATCTGATCTGATATTCCTCTTCTGCCTGCTCTTGCCCTACTCTGCAGAGATGAGTTATGCTCCACAGAAAAGCTCCTGGAGCCTGCTGTGTGAAAAGCTGTTTTAGCGGAACAAGGTTATCATTCTTTGCCAACAGCAAAGCTGCCGAGATTTTTCATGGTTTCAGAAATCCAAAGTACAGCAAAATTAAGCTATTTGCCAGTTACCCAACACTGGCCCATTTCACTCCACAACCTCACAGGAGCTACCTGTTCTAGCTTGCTCTCAGGGGAAAGGATACTGTTGCTAGACTCTTTCCAGCCTAGACTCAGCTTGTTATTACATTCTTTATGGATTTTGTGCTTGCAAGTATATAAGTATGATTTCAAAGTCAAATTCAAAACTAAAGGAAAGAGCCAACGTGCTACCTTTACACAAATATGAGATCTTATATTACTAACATTTGAACTATTCCTGGCAAACTGTATTTTGTTTTCTAATATGTTACTTATACATGGCAGAAAATTGCGTTAGGACTCCAGGTATGAGATCTAAAAGTTAGTATGTAATATTTTTGGTCTGAAGACTCTGAACTCTCCCTTGTAAAGTATATTCAGGTCAAAGTTAAGGACCAGATTATTTCTTATCCACACAAGGGAAATCCAGTCTTCTAACTCAGGCAGCAGACTGTGCTTGATGGTTGACCTGTCTACAATATTTTCCATATTACTGATTGCCATGGTTGATCCAGATGATCTAACTGAATGGTTAACTTTTCTTCCTGAGCACTCACAAGGCCACTGATCAAAGATGTCTGATACCTGTAAAACTAAGGAAATGGACTGAAAACCCATTTCATCCCTGAACAGCTGACGAAAGTCAAAGTGTAATATCCTGAAGTAAAGTCAGAAAATCAGATTCATATCTTGGTTTCACCTCTTGATTCTTGTTTGCTTCTGGTCTAAGAAGAGAGAATAGTACAAGTTTAGTGTGCTCAGGGATTGAACCCTGCCCAGAGTATCAAATGAACAAAGTTTGACACATTGATGCTTGGAAAAGAGAGTATTTCTCCTTCACTCAATAAGCCCTGGTTCTCAGGCATGGATAGAACAGATACATCACTGTTTCCTTTTCCTTACCATGGAAATAAGGCAAGATGTGAAGGACAATTAGCTGAGCTGATGTATCTAATCCCTCAGTGTGGGGCATGGCTAGCAGCAAGTACTCAATAAATGGCAGCTGCGCCTATTCTGTCTTTGTTTTTAAAATTCATAAAAGACAGAGCAACAACTCATTGTTATGGAAAAAGCATGAGGAAAACAGAGACAGTGTATGCAATCTCTTTCTCTACCTTTTGGCAATTATTGACTTCAGAATTAAATGAGTTATTTAACAGATTCTACAATTATGAAATTTAAGAGCACTTTATTCATCCATGTGTTTAATGAACATCCATTAAGTACCTACTATTTGTTAGAATAGAACTGGAGATGTAAATGTAATTTAGACACTGTGCCTGCACTCCAGGAACTCACCTTCTAAGTGGAATTACTTACAAATTAATGATAAAACAAAGAACTGCAGTAAGATGGATATAAAATGGAAGCATTTGGTGATGCTGACTTAACTCATTGAAGATGTGACATTTTGGTGGTTAGGGAAAGCTAACTGGAGTTTGTAAGACAAACATTACATGCAATGATCATGTGGTTAGAATTTTTATCTAGAGCTGGTTAGAAAGATATCTAACTTGTCTGGTGTAATAATAAAACAGGTTCATACCTACTGGGGACGGGTAGGGACTGCAGACCAATGCAAGGGCCTAATGAGCTGAGCTCAGGAAAGGTTCTGCTCACAAAAGCAAGTCGCGTGCTTTGGGGGAACAAGTTCAGTTCGGTTGCTCAGTAGTGTCTGACTCTTTGCAACCCCATGCCAGGCTTCCCCGTCCATCACCAACTCCCGGAGCTTGCTCAAACTCATGTTCATCGAGTCACTGATGCCATCCAACCAACCGTTTCATCCTCTGTTGTCCCCTTCTCCTCTCACCTTCAATCTTTCCCAGCATCAGGGTATTTCCCAATGAGTCAGTTCTTCATATCAGGTGGCCAAAGTACTGGAGCTTCAACTTTAGCATCAGTCCTTCCAATGAATATTCAGGACTAATTCCCATTAGGATTGACTGGTTTGATCTCCTTGCAGTCCAAGAGACTCTCAAGAGTCTTCTCCAACACCACAGTTCAAAAGTATCAATTCTTTGGCACTCAGCTTTCGTTATGGTCCAACTGTCACATCCATACATGACTACAGGAAAAACCATAGCTTTGACTAGACAGACCTTTGTTGGCAAAGTAATGTCTCTGCTTTTAATATGCTGTCTAGGTTTGTCATAGCTTTTCTTCCAAGGAGAAGTAAACTTTTAACTTAATGGCTTCAGTCACCATCTGCAGTGATTTTGGAGCCCAAGAAAATAAAGTCTGTCACTGTTTCCATTTTTCTCCCTATCTACAAACCTACCTGCAATTGTTGCCCCGTATAATACAGAGCTGAAACTCAGGACAAAAATATATNAATTATTGACTTCAGAATTAAATGAGTTATTTAACAGATTCTACAATTATGAAATTTAAGAGCACTTTATTCATCCATGTGTTTAATGAACATCCATTAAGTACCTACTATTTGTTAGAATAGAACTGGAGATGTAAATGTAATTTAGACACTGTGCCTGCACTCCAGGAACTCACCTTCTAAGTGGAATTACTTACAAATTAATGATAAAACAAAGAACTGCAGTAAGATGGATATAAAATGGAAGCATTTGGTGATGCTGACTTAACTCATTGAAGATGTGACATTTTGGTGGTTAGGGAAAGCTAACTGGAGTTTGTAAGACAAACATTACATGCAATGATCATGTGGTTAGAATTTTTATCTAGAGCTGGTTAGAAAGATATCTAACTTGTCTGGTGTAATAATAAAACAGGTTCATACCTACTGGGGACGGGTAGGGACTGCAGACCAATGCAAGGGCCTAATGAGCTGAGCTCAGGAAAGGTTCTGCTCACAAAAGCAAGTCGCGTGCTTTGGGGGAACAAGTTCAGTTCGGTTGCTCAGTAGTGTCTGACTCTTTGCAACCCCATGCCAGGCTTCCCTGTCCATCACCAACTCCCGGAGCTTGCTCAAACTCATGTTCATCGAGTCACTGATGCCATCCAACCAACCGTTTCATCCTCTGTTGTCCCCTTCTCCTCTCACCTTCAATCTTTCCCAGCATCAGGGTATTTCCCAATGAGTCAGTTCTTCATATCAGGTGGCCAAAGTACTGGAGCTTCAACTTTAGCATCAGTCCTTCCAATGAATATTCAGGACTAATTCCCATTAGGATTGACTGGTTTGATCTCCTTGCAGTCCAAGAGACTCTCAAGAGTCTTCTCCAACACCACAGTTCAAAAGTATCAATTCTTTGGCACTCAGCTTTCGTTATGGTCCAACTGTCACATCCATACATGACTACAGGAAAAACCATAGCTTTGACTAGACAGACCTTTGTTGGCAAAGTAATGTCTCTGCTTTTAATATGCTGTCTAGGTTTGTCATAGCTTTTCTTCCAAGGAGAAGTAAACTTTTAACTTAATGGCTTCAGTCACCATCTGCAGTGATTTTGGAGCCCAAGAAAATAAAGTCTGTCACTGTTTCCATTTTTCTCCCTATCTACAAACCTACCTGCAATTGTTGCCCCGTATAATACAGAGCTGAAACTCAGGACAAAATTATATCCAAACAATAGATATTATTTCAAGAAGTATCCATAGTAGGAATTCCAATCTAATATACAAGATACAGAGATTGTGGACTATGAAATAAATACTAGGTTGTGGTTCTGGGATATCTGCATTTACAGCCAGATTCTAGGCAGTGACTGAGAGAAGAGATTATGGTATCCACCTCTGGGAAGGATCTAAAATGGTTAGAATGAGTATCACAGCCCTCGATGTGGGCTGTGTTTTAGCTAAAGCCTTAGAAGGTCACTAGGATAGATGGACCCATGGGCTGTGGAATGCAGGGTAAGTTTTGGGTCAAGATCTGGAATGAATAGGGAATGCTCACACTCAGGAAACATCTCTGTGCAAGGTGATGCTCCTGGTGCAGTCAGGTAGTGGTATGTATTGATCAACTGACTGGTTGGTTGACTTATATCCCCACTCCACTCTCAATAAGACTTAGGTGACAATCAGCATGATTTAATCCCATAGGATACTCAAATAGTGGCATTTATCCAAAGTTTCTATTTGAATTTAGAACTCATCTGCAGCTTTCTGGGAGCCCAGTGTAATGGCTGGGAACAATTTGTGCATGTGCCTTATGCATGGTGGAGGATATGTGATGGGAAATTTGGAGCACTTATCCAGTGCCTGGGCATGTAAAATCAGACACTTCTGGGAGGTAACATAGGAGTCTCTCTTGGGAAATGACATGGTTAAGAATGTGCTTTTGGATCTGAGTTCTTGGAGGCTTAGGTTAAGGCTATACCAGGGACTAGTAGGCCTTCCTCTGAGCTTGCAAACCAGCAGGTGCCCCACCTGTCTTCCGCTGTTCACAAGCGCTCTACTACTTGCTAGATGCAGCGTGTGTCACGGCTGCCACAGGACCAATCTGCCCTCCTGTGGTGGACGGACATCCTCCTGCCCTCAAGGATGTGGAAGATCAGAGTCTGGATGGGATGCTTAGGAGCTACGGCTCTCACAGGTTCACAGAGCAAGTTGCACCAAAGCTGCATACTCACTCTTGCAACACTCCTGTTGGGCCATTATGATTATTAGTATTAAGTCAAACTACTATTTTCGTGAGCTCACATATGACAGTCATTAATCAGGGTATTTTAGAAAGATGTAGTCCAATCTTTGTAAAAATCCTATGATACATGCAGAATTACTAGCTTTATTTTGTAAATAAATACACTGAGGTTAAACAAATTGCTTAACCTCATTGGTTAAACCTCATAGAGGTTAAACAAATTGCCTCTAGAACATAGCACTAGAAACGGGCTAAGATTTGGTTCAAATCTATTTCTATTTGAGGCCAAACCTACTCCTGCCACAAGTCCTAATGTGTTGTCTGGGCAATTTCTGTCATCCACCATGTTGAATCCTTCAATAAATTTAATGGCATCCTTCATTTTCTGAGATACCAGGCAAAGGGATGCTAAAAAAGGACATATTAAACAGAAAAGCTTGGTAGAAACAAAACACAACTCTGAATGTTACACATCTACAGTACATAAGCGAACACCAATTTTATACAGACACTCTGAGATACTGCAGATCTGGTTCCAGGCCACTGTAATAAAGTGAATATCACAATGAAGCAAGTCACATGAGTTTTTTAGCTTCCCCGTGCATAGAACAGTTATGTTTACACTCCACTATACTCTATTACATTTGCAATAGCATTACGAATTAAATTTGTACACACCTTAATTTAAAAATACTTTCTGCTAATAAAAATGCTAATCATCTGAAAATGCAGGGTGGCCACAAAACTTCAATTTGTAAAAAGTGCAATATCTGTAAAATGCAATAAAGTGAAGTTTAATAAATACTATATACTACCTATACACACACTGTCAAAAATTATAATACTTCAAAATCATTGGGCAAGAAAAAGTTGAAGTCCTAATCACACTCTTTGACTCTCTGAAAGCAAAGCAAATGATTTTTCACAAGAATAGTCTCAGATGTGAGTCTCCAAGGCCAGGAATTCTGCACTTATCCTGTTGCTTAAATGCTGTTGGGCAGACTGTTGAACTACTGGGGTGGAAATGCAGCTATGGTCTCTTGAACAACTTACTTTGAGAAGGATTCTAAAATATAGAGCAAACTCATTTGTAAAAATGTGAACACTGTCTTTCACTTTTCAAAAGTGCCTATTTTATGTCTAGGAGAATATTTACGACTTCCCTTTTTGAAAATGTTCCCCTTTTGATAAAAAATGTCTGAAGCCAGGACAGAGAATTCTTACTTGAGATAATTCAGGAAAATACCTCAGAGGAGGGGAGGGGAGCATTGAAAAGAGGCTTAAAAAAACTAAGAAAAAGGAAAAGAAGACAAATGCAATTTTAGTATCATTTTCTTTGCTTTTGAACACCTCTTTGTTGCGTGGTCAAGGCAGCTTTATGGGTTCTTTATAAGAGGTAAGGGAAAAGTCTGAATTAATGTTTCCTTGGGAAAAGCTAGAGCTGAGTGTGGGTGATTTGTGTTATCACTCATGGAGCCAGGGCGGATGGAATACTCCATTACACACAGGCAGCTGTGAGGGATTTGACAGTTTCTTGTGTCAGAGGTGAAAAGCCTCAATTTAAGGGAGACTTTTAGCTTCAAGGTTTGCTACAGGGAATATGTGATTCTTTTGGTATGTATATTTTGAAGCATGTAAGGCTCAGAAATAGAAAAGCCCCCATTGGGAACATGTCTTAGACCATAAACAGTCCAGGAGAGCTCTGTCCAGCTCTCCTAGCAGTTCAGGGACCTGACTTGAATTCCTCTCCACTTTTTCCCCTCACCTCCTAAGGCACATCAAATACTCTTATTTGGAGAAAGAAAATGTGTGCTCCAAACACAGAGGGTCTGTGCTTCTGGTGGGACTTGATCAGACAGATTTCTGAGCGCTTTCTGTCCATTTTGTGAAAGATGACTTCTTGCCCCTCTCTACCCCTGACACTGTTCAAAATGAATGAGGTTGGTTTTCCAGTTTTCCTGAGATAGACTATAGCTATTTCTAAGTAGAGATACACACACTTCTGGAGTCATGGCAAATAGGAATTTACTATTTTCCAGGAGACAAACTTGAGTGCATATGTGACTGGATTTTGTCCTTGTCCATTTCTTATTCTTGTGAGTGGGAGGCATCACACATTTATGAATGGTTTAGCCCACTTTTTATACCCAAAGCCACAGAGTTTATGTTTGCTCCTTAAGATCTCCATGGAAAAGGTAATCTGGCAGAAAATACTAAGATGACAATAATTTATCAGATCAGAGGTGAATTTCTTTTTCTTATGAAATAATTTAAACTTGCTCTCTTTGAAGGCAAAGACTTTAGAAATATGAAAGGAAATAAAATAGATTTCATAAAGCCTGGTGAATGTGTAATAATCTCCTAAATTCTTCTGAAGAGGGAACAAGGTTGCCTTTCATCTTCAAGGAGAGAATTATATGGTCAGAAGTTTCACTCTTGGCCAGGAGCCCTTCATAAAACTTCCAGAACAAAAATCAAACATCATAAAAACCCTGAGAATAAGTTGAAAAGTACACATTAGAACACAGACCAAGCTTCTAAGCATAAAAACAAGTAATATTCTATAGATGACTGCATTTAAGAATAAACAGATTAAATGTTACCATTAACTGCTAAATCTAAAATATATATATTTTTTGCTTTATTTTACTTTACAATACTGTATTGGTTTTGCCATACATCAACATGAATCCACGACGGGTGTACATGAGTTCCCAATCCTGAACCCCCCTCCTACCTCCCTCCCCATACCATCTCTGTGGCTCATCCCAGTGCACCAGCCCCAAGCATCCTGTATCCTGCATTGAACCTAGACTGGCAATTCGTTTCTTACATGATATTATACATGTTTCAGTGCCATTCTCCCAAATCACCCCACCCTCTCCCTCTCCCACAGAGTCCAAAAGTCTGTTCTATACATCTATACAACCTAGATGTCCATCAGCAGATGAATGGATAAGAAAGCTGTGGTACATATATACAATGGAGTATTACTCAGACATTAAAAAGAATACATTTGAATCAGTTCTAATGAGGTGGATGAAACTGGAGCCAATTATACAGAGTGAAGTAAGCCAGAAAGAAAAAACACCAATACAGTATGCTAACACATATATATGGAATTTAGAAAAATGGTAACGATAACCCTGTTTATGAGACAGCAAAAGAGACACAGATGTATAGGATCTAAAATATCTTAATCAGATTTCTGAAACAACCAGTACAAAAAAGAACTCTATAATTAGAGAAGATTAAACAATAAAAGATGCTTGCTCCTTGGAAGAAAAGCCATGACCAACCTAGACAGCATGATATGGTCTCACAGTTGAATGTTTGCCAAACATTTGAAAAATTAATTTTATATGGTCAATATTCTTTTGATAAGACTAGTATTGCCCAGATATCAAAACAGATGAAGATATAATAAAAAATAACACTGCACAGTAGTTATCTATTATGAATACAGATGCAGAAGTGCTCAAAACAATATTAGCAAGTTAAATCCAACAGAGTGTAGTAGTAGGCTAATCTATGGAGACAGAAAGCAGAACAGTGGTTGTCTAGGACTGCTGGTATGGGTGATTAGCAGAGAGGGGATAGTTAAAGTGTATGAGGTTTATGTTTCGAGATGATGAATGTGTTCCATAAATGATCATGATAATGATTACAAGCTTTGTGAATATGCTAAAAAACACTGAATTGAACAATTTAAGAGGTTATATGCATTGCATCTCAAAAAAGATAGTACCAAATTAAATACTTTATAGTATAATGTGACATTTGACAGAAGCTTTTTCTGTGTCTGTTGAGATGATCATATGTGGGTTTTTTAATTTATGTTTTAATTGGAGGGTAATTGTTTTCAGTGTTGTATTGGTTTCTGCTGCACAACAATGAGAAATGGCCATAATTACATATATATGTATATGTATATCAGAGAGGGCAGTGGCAGCCCACTCCAGTGCTCTTGCCTGGCGAATCCCATGGATGGAGGAGCCTGGTGGGCTGCAGCCCGTGGGGTTGCTGGGAGTCGGACACAACTGAGCAACTTCACTTTCACCTTTTACTTTCATGCACTGGAGAGGGAAGTGGCAGCCCACTCCAGTGTTCTTGCCTGGAGGGTCCCGGGGACGGGGGAGCCTGGTGGGCTGCCATTTATGGAGTCGCATAGAGTCGGATGCGGCTGAAGTGATTTAGCAGCATCAACATATATGTGTGTGTGTATATATATATCCCCTCCCTCAAAAGCCTCCCACCTTTCTCCTATCCCACTACTCTAGGTTATCATAAAGTGCCAGGCTGGGCTCCCTGTGTTATATAGCAGTTTCCCACTAGCTAGCTATCTTATATGTCAATGCTGCTTTCTCAATTTGTCCTACCATCTCCTTCCCTTGCTCTGTCCACAAGTCCATTCTCTACGTCTGCATCTCCATTACTTCCCTGAAAATAAGATCATTAGTACTACTACTCTGCTGCTGCTGCTGCTGGGTCGCTTCAGTTTTGTCCGACTGTGTGACCCCATGGATAGACAGTAGCCTACCGGGCTCCCCCGGCCCTGGGATTCTCTAGGCGGGAGCGCTGGGGTGGGTTGCCATTTCTTTCTCCATTGCGTGAGAGTGAAGTCGCTCAGTCGTGTCCGACACTTGGCGACCTCGTGGACTGCGGCCTGCCAGGCTCCTCCATCCGTGGGATTTTCCAGGCGGGAGTACTGGAGTGGGTTGCCATTGCTACTTCTCTAGATTTCATATATATATCTGTTAATATATGATCATATGGTTTTTAGTCTTCCATTAGTTAATTTGGTGTATTACATTGATAGATTTGTGAAAATCGAAAATCCTTGTGTCCCTGGAATAAATGCCACTGGATCATGGTCTATGATCCTTTTAATGTATTGTTAGATTCAGACTGCTAATATTTTGTTGAGGATTTTAGGGTCTACATTCATCAGTGATATTTTCCTGTACTCTTATTTGTGATATCTTTGTTTGGTTTTGGTATCAGGGTGTTGTGTTCAGAAGTGTTCCTTCCTCTGCTATTTTTTTTTGCAAGAGTTTCAGAAGGATAGGTTTTAACTCTTAAGTATCTTATCAAATTCACCTGTGAAGCCATCTAGTCCTGGACTTTGGTTTATTGGGAGTTTCCAAATAAAGGATTTAATTTCAAAAAAAAAAAAAAAAGCAGAGACATTACTTTGCTGACAAAGGTTCGTCTGGTGAAAGCTATTGCTCTTCCAGCATCACCGACTCAGTGGACATGAGTTTGTGCAAGCTCCAGGGGTTGGTGATGAACAGGGAAGCCTGGTCTGCTGCAGTCTGTGGGGTGGCAAAGAGTCGAACACAACAAAGTGACTGAACCGAACTGAAATAATAAAAGCCTATAGTCACTGTTATTAAACATTAATACAACAGGCAGAGTTTGATCAAAGAAGCCATCAAGACAAATTTCAGTTCAGTTCAGTCGCTCTGTCATGTCCAACTCTTTGCAACCCCATGGACTATATAGCAGACCAGGTTTCCCTGTCCATCATCAACTTCTGGAGCCTACTCAAATTCATGTCCATTGAGTCAGTTATACCATCCAACCATCTCATCCTCTGTTGTTCCCTTCTCTTCACACCTTCAATCTTTCACAGCATCAGGGTCTTTTCCAATGAGTCAGTTCTTCACATCAGATGGTCAAAGTATTAGAGTTTCAGCTTCAACATCAGTCCTTCCAATGAATACTCAGGATTGATCTCCTTTAGGATGGACTGGTTGGATCTCCTTGCTGTCCAAGGGACTCTAAAGAGTCTTCTCCAACACCACAGTTCAGAAGCATCAATTCTTTGACACTCAGCTTTCTTTATAGTCCAACTCTCACATTCATACATGACTACTGGAAAACCATTGCCTTGACTAGATGGACCTTTGTTGGCAAAGTAATGTCTCTGCTTTTGAATATGCTTTCTAGGCTGATCATAACTTTTCTTCTAAGGAGGAAGCGTCTTTTAATTTCACAGCTGCAGTCACCATCTGCAGTGATTTTGGAGCCCCCCAAAATAAAGTTTGCCACTGTTTTAGGTTTGTGAAAACTAGAAAAGGGGCAACAAACTGATCTAAAATGGCTACCTCTATGGTATCTGGACCTCCAGAGTCATGAAGTGGTGACCACCTATTGGACTTTTCTTCACTGAGGGTCGCTGACCACTGGAGAATCATTCTTATCTGAGAAGCTCAGCCTGAGAAGAAGCCACTCACAGCGAGGGAACACTTTGTGAGAAGGGTTAAATACTGCATTTACTTATATATTTATTCTGGGCCAGGTATCTTCCTGAGATAGGGGAGAAAGGAATTGATCATTAATATCCTTGTGTGAGAACCAGCTGAAGATCAGCTAAAAGCTTCACTTTCTTTTTCCTCAATCTACTGAACTTAATGTTCTTTTGACAAGTACTTTTCCAGCAGCTCATGAGTGTCAGGCAGAAGGAGAGGTGTTGGGACGTAGATGATGAGCATGAGAGATGCAGCTCTGATCTTCTGGAACTTATTTCATTTGGAGGAACTCAGGCATCAAGCAAACAGTTCCAAATTAATCATTCTATTTTATTCATGTTGAGTGTTATGAAAGAGTACAGAGTATAACGAGTGCTTGACTTGGCCATTAAACTACATGGAGGTCTTAAGGTTTTCTGCTGGGGTCCAGCCCCAGTGGATCCAGGGTAATTCAAAGCAGAGATGGCGTGGTGAGAGAGATATATAGATTTAGAGAGAGATAAGGAAAGAGTTTGCAGTTAAAAGAATAAAGGAGAGAAAGATGCTGTATTCCTTTGTTTACACAGAAAGCCAATAATGCCCTGAGACAAGGGACTTGAACCATCTACATAGGGCCACAGGCGCCCACTTGAATAGTGGAGGGTGCCCTACCTTGGGCTCCCTCTCGCGTGGGTCTTAGAAGCCAGGACAGATAAGTAGACACAGCTAGCCTCTATGCCCCAGAGGAGAATCAGCCAGAAAGTAGAGTAAGAAAGAAAAGAAGACACGGGGGAACCAGTCTTTCCAGGAACTGGCCCATCCTTTATTGTCCAGAAAAGCTTTTTATACTTTTGGTTGTACATAGAGATCAATGGATAATACAAAATTATGCAGTGTCAGCAGCCCTGACTCTTATTGAGACCAGGCTTTCTCTATGCATACCTAGCTGTATACACAAGTCTTAGGTGATTTACATCATCTTCTGGCCAGGAGGCCTATTAGCATTTTACGGCCCTTTTCTGATAAGGGTCTGTCAACCAGAAAACTTATTTGCCTTAAAACTGTTGTTCTTACTAAAGTCTAGTGCCACTCTCAGAAAGCACTAAATAAGGTTACATTCTTATATAACAAGGACACAACAATTTATAACAAGGAAAGAGGAGTATAGTGATTTATAACAAAGAGAAAGTTCACTCACTCAAAAGTCTAGTGTTGCTAATATCAAAATTACTATATTCCTTTTTCTATATCCCAATTACATTGATTAATATCCTCCAGGTGCCTAAAAGATAAAGAATATGGAGGCCTGGCAGCAGTCATTGACTCAACAGTGAAACCCATCACCAATACAATTTTTAGCCAAAAAGGGCTCTATGTCTTTAAGATGCTTTAAGCTTTGTGCCTCTCATGGTTGGGGGGCTGTAAACAATCACAAGTTGTAAAAGTCTCTGTCAGGCAAGTTAGAGAGCCATCAGAGGGGTTTGAGCTGAGACACTCCTTTTATATGCAGGAGACTGTTAACTGGAGCTCTAAGTTAACTCTTTCCAGAGAAAGGTGATCGAGGATAGCCCCCTGTTATGTCAGAAGAGTGGAAAGCACAGTACAATAAAGCAGGCAGACTCTGGTTTGGGGGGTAGATGCTCAGGAAAATCCAGGGGTACCCCTGAGGCCTGATCTCAGCCTTTGCTTTTTGCCAGGCCCCCTTCCTCATGACCTTTGCCACAGGCAGGATTCCCCACACTGGCTCCCGGCATCTTAGGAATTTATGATTCTGTTGAGATCTGATAAATGAGCCAAAGCTAGATAAAGAGAAGACTAAGGTTCAGCCCAGCAAACATGAAAGATGTCTGTCACTTGACAAACAAGGGAATTCCTCTTCTTTTAGAGCCTTTTCCTCTACATAATTCTTTGGCTTTATTTTCTAGGAAATTTTTTCTATTCCCTCTATTCTAGCCACATTGGTCACTGTGTGTCTGTGTGTGTGTGTGTGTGTGTGTGTGTGTACTGAGACTTTGTGGGGGTTTTTTAGAGCAATTTAAGGTTCATAGCAAAATTGAGGATACAGAAAAGACATTTCCCATATGTCCTCAGTCCCCACATGAGAGTCTTTTCAAATAGGACAGAATCTCATGATTTCAGGGCTGATAAACTCAAGTGTCCATCCTTCAGAAACAGAGGCCAGATTAAACAATCAGGATATGTGGGGTTCCAGCAGCCCAGTGATTCTAGAATCCCAGTTCCAAATGTATATGTCTTTCTTTTTTTACTGGCTGAACTAAAAACAGGGCAGGGGCTACATGAAAGGGCCAGAAAGGTTGTTTTCCGAGCATTAGAGGAAGCTCCTCTTCAAGTAGCACATTCTGGCCTCACACCAGGCAGAATGCCCAGAAGTGTTCTCTCCACTGGAGTGCTTTCGACTGGCAAATGGGACAGAGGGAGTTTGCTCCTAAATAGGCAAGGGTGAACAAGAGCAGGAAGCACTTGGGTTCAGGGCTGAGTTACAAAACACAGAAGAGAAAATACAGCTTAGCAGAAAAAGTGACATGGAGTTAGACACAGGAACAAAATGGAGAGAAAGCACCTAAACTTTGCTGTGAGTGAGGACACATGCGGCTGCACAGCTTGGGCGCCCAGTGGCAGAGCCCACAGCACTTGAGGGGCTCCACGTTCGACTCCTGGGGGCCTGTCGGCTCGGATCTCTTCCTGCACCCTTGATCAAGCAGATGCCTTGCAAATGCTTACTTCTGGGCACCAGAGGATTTTGTGAAAGGGATCAGCACAGCTCTAAGTTCATGCTTTCCTGGAAAGTGAGGGTTGATCCGCTCACATGTGAAGGACATCTTGTTATGTGAATGAATTATATCATACTGAAAGTTAGGGTCTGACTAGTGAAAACAAATAGAAACAGAACTAAAATAAATAAGAACAAGAGACTATCCAGGCTTTGCCACTTATTAGCTATACGATAGTGGGTAAATTACTTAGTCTCTGCCTCAGCTTCCCATCTGTAAAATGGGGGCAATAATAATCTCTCTACATGGAGTTATTACTAGAATTAAATGAGTTAGTATTCATAAAGCACATAGAGCAGAGAGAGAAGAGAGAGATTAATTCACCACTGAGGGAAAAGTATAAAGTGTAAACGCTACATTTATTTTTTGAATAAATAAGTTTAATGCTGAATCGTAGCCCAGGGCACCTTCTTGCTGTCACCCTTCAGATTAAGAAGTCAAAAATTCACTTTTTTACTATGTGTTAAACCTCAGNCTGAGGGAAAAGTATAAAGTGTAAACGCTACATTTATTTTTTGAATAAATAAGTTTAATGCTGAATCGTAGCCCAGGGCACCTTCTTGCTGTCACCCTTCAGATTAAGAAGTCAAAAATTCACTTTTTTACTATGTGTTAAACCTCAGGTACAATTAACTGAATAAGACAAAGACAACTCTTTGAGGAAGCTAGTTCTACATGAAAATTAAAAACAAATAATAGATATTAAATAAAAAGCAATATATTAATATATTTGAGGTTGACTATACCAGTGACTGGAGAAGGCAATGGCACCCCACTCCAGTACTGTTGTCTGGAAAATCCCATGGTTGGAGGAGCCTGGTGGGCTACAGTCCATGGGGTCGCTGAGAGTCGAAGACGACTGAGCGACTTCACTTTGACTTTTCACTTTCATGCACTGGAGAAGGAAATGGCAACCCACTCCAGTATTCTTGCCTAGAGAATCCCAGGGACGGCAGAGCCTGGTGGGCTGCCATCTATGGGGTCACACAGAGTCAGACACGACTGAGGTGACTTAGTAGTAGTAGTAGTAGTATACCAGTGACTAATAAGTTTAGATAGAATGGAATTTACCTAGAGAAGCAAACTCTATAGAACATGTGGAACATATAATGCTAGGTATAAAAATAAACATTTTTAACTGGCTCAGATGTAACGTTGAAAGTGAAAATAGAATCAGATATCATAACACTGGCTTTCCAAAATTGTTGGGTGGGGCTGTGACCAACCCAACAGAAAAATCCATGGTCCCCATAGTTTTCTAATTTTCTTAATTCAAAACCTGTGGGAAATATCTTTCAGATTTACAAACACATGTTCCTAATCACCACTCCCTGTGATAGAAAAAGAATATGGGTTTTAAAGTCACCTTAGGATAGAACAAGTTGGTTAGAGACCTACAACGAGTTTTCATTGTTCTGTACGTATGGGAGCTGTATCTCCCCATGTGGGAATCCTACTGAATCTGAGCCAACATGCCTACTCTTGATTCATTAGACAATGAAAAGAAATGATGGCAACCTGCCTCTTGACTCTGTGTCTCAGTGGCTGGCCACTGAAGACACATTAAAGAGCCACAGGGAGAACCTATCACAGCCTCTCCCAGGGTGAGTAGGTCTCCCCAGGGTATCCAGGAAGATGAACACAGAGAGGAAAGCATCCAAATTCACTCAGCTACTCTGAAGTCAAAAGGCAGACAGAAATCAAGTTTGCTTCAACAGCAAAAGACCTGTGTATCACAGGAATGGGATGCCAGTGAGGTACCCCCTTCAGGATGACAGCTAGGGGACATGCTAATTCCCAAAATCTCGCGATGTCATCTGTCCAGGGACTGAGTTAGCTGGGGCCAGTGTAGGAGAGTCACAAGAGGGGCTGTTTGATGCTCCTTTATATTCTCTCCCATAGGCCTGTCCTACTTCTCCATGCATAGCTCATTTGTTTCGAGAAGGAACAATCAGAAATTGGTCCTTTTAATGTCAGGAAGAAAGAAATAAGAGAAGGAAGGTTGAGGAAGAAAGAGAACAGGAGAATGGACAGTGGCAGATAACAGGAATTTAGGAATTGAGTTCCCTATCTTTGTCAGGCATAGTGCTGGATCCTTAATTTATATCATTATGTTGAATTCTTACAAAGGTCTGTGGGGTACATATTTATTGTCTTGTCTTGCTGATGAGGAACTAGAGGTCCAGATGGGTAAAAAAAAAAAAAAAACTTGCCTGTGCAAGGGTGAAAACTCAAGTCTAACTAACTGTACAACACCCCAAAACTAGGGCCTTTAAAACACTTGAGAGCAGCCTTCATTCAGGCTGTTGAATACGAGAGCTAAAGCAACAAATCTGAGAGCCAATTAGAGCTCATGTCCTGAGGAGAAATCTATTAATAAACATTTTCTCTGCCCTGGCAGCCTGCAGATGAAAATCTATCTTCCTGTGATAGCTAATGAGCTGTCAGGGAGACAGAAAAGCCTAAGAATTTACAGTTTTTGAGAGGAAACTGCTTGGGGAGAAAGAACAGCCCCAGGGGAAAGGTCTGAGACCACTGCATTGCCTGGTCATTGACCTCAAAGAAAATGTTTAAAATGAATGATCCCACTAGACTGTGTGTTTAAAAAGAAAAGCAATGGTTAGGATTACTTTCATTTAAAAATGAATTTTCTGTTTTAAAATCAGATCCTGCCCACCTCTTACCTCTCGTATTCCCACACCCAGAAATCTCACAAGAAGTTCTTTCCTGATAAACTCTGTCTGCCGCGGGGTGAGTGGTAAGTTCCCTCCCCTCCTGGGCCAGAAGTCCCTTCAGAACGCCCCCTCTACTTGTAGCTCAGTGTCCCTGTTCCAACGCTTTCTTTTATAACTGAAGGACTCAAGTTCGACACTACCCTTAATAACATACATAAAAAGATTATACATATAGGATGAAAATATATATCATTCTTCTATTTCCAACCATGTGACCCAGTTTGTATAACTGGAGTAGACTGTGTGTCAGGAAGTAAGGGGGAGGCTCCTGGTGTCAACTTGTCAGCACAGCTCACTGTATCTCTAGAGGGAGCTTTCCCAGGGTCCTCACTCCAGAGGGAAGAAGGGGTAAGCAAATTGGCTTTTCTGTGTCTGGCATGTCTCCTGCGTTAATAGGGTGTTACAATTTATAGAAACCATTAAACCTTTCGCTGTTGCAAATAAACTTGAGAGCTCTCCCAGGAGAAAGGATCTTGGTCTTCAGTGAGAAGGAGAGGTGTTAATCGGATACACCAGCAAAGTTTTCATGTTTCAGCAATGGGTTTAGATATAGTAATGCTGAGGTCTACACCTTCAGTGTCCACAGTCCGACTCCTGAGTGGAGTGCTTCACCTCCTCCCTGACCCTGAAGGCTGGGCCCCTTGGGACAGGGACGGGTTTGTTTTCCAGCCTTTCCAAGGCTGCTCCCTCCTTACACTCCTGCCACACACCTTCCTACTGGTGAGCATTCTTGCTCTGTCTTCTAAGCCATTCCCTTTGCTAGTTGGATTTCTCAGGGCCCACATTTCTCTCTCTCTTCTTATCACCCTATATCCATTCTTGAGAAAACCCACTCTTGAGGCTTTGGGGTCAGCAGCCCCCAGGTCTCCATCTCCACCCAGCTCACTCTTCTTCACAGGACAGTATGGCTAAAAGCAGGGGCCCTGCAGTCAGACGCCTGGGTTTGAAACCTGGTTCAACTGATGTGCTGGCTGTGTGAATTATACAAGAGATTTAACCTCTCTTTGGACCTCAGTGTTCTTCTCAGTGAAATGGCCACACTAAGAGTACCTTCATTGTGGAGTTACTTGAGGACTGTGTGTTACTGTAGGTAAAGCACTTAGGACAGTACTGGGCACATCGGATATACTTGAAAATGTTGGTGGGTATTGCTAATACTACTACAACTATTAATACTACTATTACTCAATTTGAAACATCTATCCAGGTGTCCCTCATGTGCCTTAAAGTCAGTATTTATTTAATGCAATTGTATGCCTGGTAGTTCTAGACGCGGTGTCATTCAACTCTCACATCCCTGCAGTGTAGTGTTTTGGTTATCTACTGCTTCAGAACAAACTATTCCAAACATACCAACATCAAACAACAACCACTTTGACACACATGAATACTGACTTGGAAATTGATACAGCAGAGATATAGCAGGGGGTAACTGTTTTTCAAAATGTCTAGGGGTGAGTCAAACAGGAACTGATAGCAATCAAAAACTTCACACACATGTCTTGCACCCGAGCTATGACTTAAAATGCTGGGTTTGGCTAGGACTGTTGACTGGTACAACCTCTGCATAACTCCTCAGGTGACACGTGCTTCTCAGAGCATGACACCTGGGTTCTAATAGGTAGTGTACCCATGAAAGACATCAGAGAGCAAGTGTTCCAAGAGTACCAGGTAGAAACTGCAAGACCTTTTATGATCTACCCTCAGGAACCACAACGCTGGCTCTGCCACACTCAACTGGTTGAAGGAATTGCAAACCTGCTCAGATTCAAGAGTAGGGCATGTAGAGCCCATCTTTTCTTAGGAAGAGTGTCAAAGAATTTTTGGTCCTTTAAAAAAATCGCCACAAGCAGGTACCATTATCATGGCTTTAATAATGAAGAACCAGAAACTTAGAGAAATAAAGTAACTTGGAAAAGATGATACAGTTAGTTACTGAGACAGTCCAGATTTGAACCCAAGATTTTTATGTCAGGTATGAGTTATTTCTTATTTATCCTGCAAAATGCACACCCTCATCTCCTCCTTCTTATCCTTCCCCATCAAACAATAGATTTAGCCAGTGAAAGGTGGAACTAAGACTATTTTCAAATATTACTGATGTGATACTGAACAAACTTCCCATTTACCTTCCCTATACCTGCTATACCTTCCCTGGAATGTTCACTTTCGATCAAGATTGGGAATCATCCCAATGTGGACCAAGATGGCAATAGAGAAAGTTCCTGAACCTCCCTCCTGCCATGGANAACTTCACACACATGTCTTGCACCCGAGCTATGACTTAAAATGCTGGGTTTGGCTAGGACTGTTGACTGGTACAACCTCTGCATAACTCCTCAGGTGACACGTGCTTCTCAGAGCATGACACCTGGGTTCTAATAGGTAGTGTACCCATGAAAGACATCAGAGAGCAAGTGTTCCAAGAGTACCAGGTAGAAACTGCAAGACCTTTTATGATCTACCCTCAGGAACCACAACGCTGGCTCTGCCACACTCAACTGGTTGAAGGAATTGCAAACCTGCTCAGATTCAAGAGTAGGGCATGTAGAGCCCATCTTTTCTTAGGAAGAGTGTCAAAGAATTTTTGGTCCTTTAAAAAAATCGCCACAAGCAGGTACCATTATCATGGCTTTAATAATGAAGAACCAGAAACTTAGAGAAATAAAGTAACTTGGAAAAGATGATACAGTTAGTTACTGAGACAGTCCAGATTTGAACCCAAGATTTTTATGTCAGGTATGAGTTATTTCTTATTTATCCTGCAAAATGCACACCCTCATCTCCTCCTTCTTATCCTTCCCCATCAAACAATAGATTTAGCCAGTGAAAGGTGGAACTAAGACTATTTTCAAATATTACTGATGTGATACTGAACAAACTTCCCATTTACCTTCCCTATACCTGCTATACCTTCCCTGGAATGTTCACTTTCGATCAAGATTGGGAATCATCCCAATGTGGACCAAGATGGCAATAGAGAAAGTTCCTGAACCTCCCTCCTGCCATGGACACCTGAATGTACAGCTATACAAGCAGCAAGTCCCTTTGAGAGAAAATCAGAAACGACTTGGTGACTCCTACACATTAAGCAAATAAGAAAATGCTCACACCATCAAAACGGGTGGGAACGCTGAGACACACTCTCACCATAAATCCCACCAGCCCTGGCACAAGGCCATACAATTGGGATGGAACCCCCAACTTCCAACTTCTCCTTGAAGAACAAAGAATTTGGACCACACATCTAGCATACAAACTTTTAAGACTCCCACTGAGGGGTGGGATCCCAAAACATCGAGTTCTGAAAGACAATAGGGCTTGCATTCACATGTATCACAAAACTACAGCAAAGAGGCAGTTCTTTCCCCTGCTACTTTTACTGTGACATAATTGACAACATATAACACTGAAGTGTATACCATGATGACTTGATATATGTATATATTGAGAAATGATTACAGTTTAGTTAATATCCATCATCTCACAGTTATAATTTTTTTCTTACAAGAATTTTCAAGGTTTACTCTCAGCAACTTTTAAATACATGACATAGTATCATTAACAATAGTCCCCATTCTTTACATTACATCCCTAGAACTTATTTTATCTTATATAAAGTTTATATTATCTTTCAACCACTTTTACCCATTTCACCTACCTTCACTCATTTTACCCATCCCCAGCTCTGAAGTGAAGTGAAGTGAAGTTGCTCAGTTGTGTCTGACTCTTTGTGACCCTGTGGACTGTAGCCCACCAGGCTCATCCGTCCATGGGATTTCCCAGGCAAGAATACTGGAGTGGGTTGCCATTTCCTTCTCCAGGAGATCTTCCCAACCCGAGGATAGAACCCAGGTCTCCCGCATTGCAGGCAGACGCTTTACCATTTGAGCCACCAGGGAAGCCCCACCCCCAACTCTAGCAACCTCCAATCTATTCTCTGTGTCTATGAGCGTGGTTTTCTTGGATTCCACATATAAGTGAGATCATATGATATTTGTCTTTTTGTGTCTGACTTATTTCACTTAGCATATCTTTAAGGTCCATCTATGTTGCTGCCAATGGCAGGATTTTCTTCTTTTATCATATGTATTATACATATACATATATATCTTTTATAGTATATCATATATACATATAAACATATATATCATTTATAGTAAATCATATATATATATACACATACACACATATATATATCTCACATTTTCTTTATTCATCTATCATGGGCATGTAGGTTGCTTCCATGTCTTGGCTATTATAAATAATGCTGCAGTGAAAATAGAGGTATAGATATCTTTTCAAGATAGTGCTTGTGCTTCCTTCAAATATGTACACAAAAGAGTGAAACTGCCGGATCATATGGTAGTCTTAATTTCCTGATGAACTGTTTTCCATAGTGGCTGCATCAATTTACATTCCCATCAACAGTGTACAAGAGTTCCCTTTTCTCTGAATCCTTGTCAACACTTACCTCTTACCGTTTTGATAACAGACATCCCTAACAGATATGAGGTGGTAACTCATGAGGTTTCATTTGCATTTCTCTGATGTGGAGCATCTTTTCATGTACTCCTTAATGACATACATGCCTTCTTGGGAAACATATCTACTCAGTTCCTCTACCTAGCTTTAAAAAAAAAAAAAAAACTTATTTAAAATTTGTTTTTGTGTTACTGAGTTGTATGAGTCCTTTTTATATTTTGGATATTCATCCCTTATATACAATTTGCATCAGAGAAGGAGTTCTTAATAGGTGTGCAAACACTCATTATGGCTATCCTCCTTGGGCTCAGTGCAGCAAGACCAGGCAAAAATACCCACTCCCAGTCTTTTCCAAAAAGGGATCTGACTGCATATGTTACAAGCTGCTGCCTGAATGTGCAGTTTCTGACTAGCAGGCATTTAGATGCTCATTGTGATCACTAGAATCCAAAAGAACCAATGGGCAGTTTACCTACCTTCTATCCCTCGCTCATTCAAACATTAAAATCGAGTCACCAGTATCTACTTGGAATGAGACTGTGCCCACATCTAGTGCCCAAACACTTATGGCTGCCACCTGGGAGATGGGCCCCTAAATCACCCAGCTATATAGCCAAGAGGATTTATATCCACGAATCTCACAAGATCATAGCAAAGAAACAGCATTAAACAGGAATGGAAGCAACTCCCACAGATATTCACCTGTGTAAAGTACAGAGAGAACAGGCAAAACATTCATATCACAGCGTCTTCCTGCAAAGGGTTTAAATTACACACTTTCCCAGCTGCTTCTAACAGTTTAGCTTCTAACCAGCCTGCATCTAGGTGCTGACTATGATCTTCACTCTCAGAACACTGATGAATCTTGGCACAGTCTCAACTACTGAGAACCACTAAGAAAAAGATGGTTGACCGTAAAGGTTTGAGGGGCAACCAGAAGCTGGGGCTGGGTTTTTGACAAGGATCACCTACTACATAAGATGAGTTTGTCAAGACTTAAAGAGGTGACTGTTTTATCTAATGAATAAAAACTGATGCAGAGTGTAAAGAAAAACTGAGCTACCCCAATAGAGAGTTCAAAATAACACTCACAAAGATGCTTAGCAAGGTCAGAAAAGCAATGAATGAACAAAGTAAGAATTTCAACAAAGAGAAAGTATTTTTAAAATATTTTTTAAAGTATTAAACAGAAATCATAGCGCTAAAGAGTACAACAACTGAGCTGAAAAATTCAATAGAGAGGGTCAAGAACAGACTAGATCAAACAGCAGAAAGGATCAGTAAACTCAAAGACAGGACTGTGGAATTCAACCAATTAGAAGAACAAAAAGAAAAAAGAACAAAGATATCTTTAGGGATTCGTGGGACACCATTAAGCAGAAAAATGTACACATTATATAGATCTTAAAAGGAGAAGACAGAAAGAAAGCTTATTCACAGAAATAATGGCTGAAACTTCCCTAAACTAATGCAAGAAACAGACACCAGATCCAGGAAGCCCAAAAAGTACCTAAAAAGATGACTCCTAAAGAGACCCACACTGAGATGCACTATAATTAAAGTGTCAAGGGTTAAAGACAAAAAGAGTCTTAAAAGCAGCAAGAGAAAAGCTGGTTATGTGCAAGGAAACCCCCATTAGACTATCAGCAGAGTTTTCAGTAGAAACTTTGCAGGCCAAAAGGGAGTAAGATGATGTATTTAAAGTACTGAAAGAAAAAAAAATCTGCCAAACAAAAGGTGTCCTTCTGAATTGAAGAAGAAACGGTTTTCCAAAGAAAAGCTGAAGGAATTAATCGCCACTAGCTCAGCTTTACCAAAAAAAAAAGAAAGAAAGAAAGAAAGAAAGTGAGAGGGAGTTCCTCAAGCTGAAATGAAAGAATACTAATAACATAAAAATATTGAGAAACCTGTATGCAGGTCAGGAAGCAACAGTTAGAACTGGACATGGAACAACAGACTGGTTCCAAATAGGAAAAGGAGTATGTCAAGGCTGTATATTGTCACCCTGCTTATTTAATTTATACACAGAGTACATCATGAGGAACACTGGGCTAGATGAAGCACAAGCTGGAATCAAGATTGCCAGGAGAAATATCAATAACCTCAGATATGCAGATGACACCACCCTTATGGCAGAAAGTGAGGAAGAACTAAAGAGCCTCTTGATGAAAGTGAAAGAGGAGAGTGAAAAAGTTGGCTTAAAGCTCAACATTCAGAAAACTAATATCATGGCACCCAGTCCCATCAGTTCATGGGAAATAGATGGGGAAATAGCGGCTGACTTTATATTTTTGGGCTCCAAGATCACTGCAGATGGTGATTGCAGCCATGAAATTATAAGATGCTTACTCCTTGGAAGAAAAGTTATGACCAACCTAGACAGCATATTCAAAAGCAGAGACATTACTTTGCCAACAAAGGTCCATGTAGTCAAGGCTATGGTTTTTCCAGTGGTCATGTATGGATGTGAGAGTTGGACTATAACGAAAGCTGACCACAGAAGAACTGATACTTTTGAACTGTGGTGCTGGAGAAGACTTGAGAATCCTTTGGACTGCAAGGAGATCCAAGCAGTCCATCCCAAAGGAGATCAGCCCTGGTGTTGAAGGACTGATGTTGAAGCTGCAACTCCAATACTTTGGCCACCTGATGTGAAGAGCTGACTCATTTGAAAAGACCCTGATGCTGGGAAAGATTGAGGGCAGGAGGAGAAGGGGACAAAAGAGGATGAGATGGTTGGATGGCATCACGTACTCAGTGGACATGAGTTTGGGTAAATTCTGGGAGTTGGTGATAGACAGGGAGGCCTGGCGTGCTGCAGTTCATGGGGTTGCAAAGAGTCAAACTTGACTGAGTGACTGAACTGAACTGAATAAAAAATATACAGCACACTGGTAAAGATAAATATATATGTTAGGTTACCAAAAAATGTCTTAATAAATAGATGACTGAAATCATATCAAGTATCTTTTCCAACCACAATGATATAAAACTAGAAATCCATTACAACAAGAAAACTGGAAAATTCCCAAATATGTAGAGATTAGACAACATGCTTCTAAACCATCAATGGGCCAAAGAAGAAATTAAAAGAGAAAAAATTTTTTGAACATTTAGGCAAATGAATATGGAAATACAACGTACCAAAACTTATGGGATACAGCAAAAGCAGTTCTAAGAAAAAAGTTTATAGTGATAAATGCCTCCTGACATTAAGAAAACAGAATGATCTCAAATAAGAAACTTAACTATACAATGTAATATATTAGAAAACAAACTGAGCTCAAAATTAGCAGAAGGAAGGATATAACAAAAAACAGAGCAGAAAATAAATAAATACCAGAAAAACAGTAGAACAAATTCAATTAAACTCAGACCTATTTTCTGGAAAGGTAAACAAAATTAACAAACATTCATCCATATTATTAAATTAATAAAATATGTCATTAACTGATATAAGGAACTCATACAACTCAATAGCAAAAAAAGAAAAAACCCAATGAACCCAATTAAAATAAGTCAAAGAGTCTGAATACAGTTTCTCTGAAGAGGAAATACAAAGGTACAGGAAAAGGTTATCAGTATCACTAATCATTTGTGTGTGTGTATGTGCACGCACACTAAGTCAAGTCTGACACTGTGCAACCTCATGGACTGTAGCCCGTCAGACTCCTCTGTCCATGGGATTTTCCAGGCAAGAATACTGGAGTAGATTGCCATTTCCTTCTCACCACATTACAGAAACGCAAATCAAAATCACAATGAGATATCACTTCACACCTTTAGTATGTCTATTATCAAGAAAGACAAGAGATAACCAGTTATGTAACCCCATATAACCACAGCTTAGGAGCAGGAGAATAATTCAGTTAGGCCCAATCAATTTATATAACTATAGAGATAATATGATAAATTTTTTAAGCTACTATGTTTGGGGATAGTTTGCTATTCAGTTATGAATAACAAAAACAATCATTACATAACTTTTCCTTCATTCTTTTATTTTTTGTATTTATCAGTTATTCAAATAGTCATAGAATCATGTGGTCAGAATAAATTTAATTCACTTGAAATCTTGAATAATTAATCTTGTATTTTCAAAATTTACAGTGGAGGCTCTCTCTAGTTAGTTTCAAATCTATATGTGAAAGAATGATTCTATCCACTCCACCCTTTGGTCCCCGAACGCTGGTGGCAATATGAGCTGCTGCTATCACTGGTTGCCATGTAACAGTTCAGAGCTGAGTAAATTACCTCTGCTCCCTCTGTGGTAATTGTGAGAGCAACATGAGATTTGAAGGTGGCCAATTTATGTGAACTCTCAGTTGTACACTCATTGTTGTCTAAAACGTTCCCACAGATGGTCATTCAATTCAGTTCAGTCACTCAGTCATATCTGACTCTTTGAGACCCCATGAATCGCAGCACTCCAGGCCTCCTTGTCCATCACCA